>JAJOZX010001257.1:37500-637500 GCA_023014485.1 Bathynomus jamesi
CCGCTGTCTTATAAGGTGTAAATCAGCCAGTTGGCTTAATTCGCCAGTCGGATAGAAGGCTTAATCTGGCTTAGAAGGCGTAAAGGGTTTGTTCAGGTGTACATTGTTAGGGTTCCGTTGCCAGATAGCGCTATTTATTTAATTGAAGCATATATTCTTGGTAGTTGGCTTAGAAATCCGCTAGTCGGTTTAGAAGCCGTAACCAGCCATTTGGTATACATATAATTATATAATATCGTTTATATATACAACCAAAAGAATTAAATAAAACATCATTACATCATTCTGTCTATTTAGACGAATTATTTGAATCAATTTCATGAAATATATAGAAAATAAATATACAGTTCTATACAAACGATGGAATATATATATAATACAAAATAAAATAAAAAAATAGTAATAGTATAAGAAATACGAACGAGGAATATATATACAATCAAAAAATAAACTAAAAAATTAATATAAGAAATACAAAACGATGGAGTATAACAATCAATATAACAGTACAGGAGAAATATATACACACATGCAATTATATTAAATAATTAAATATATTGAAAATAAATATACATCAAAATACATTCACTTTATGTTCTACTGCGCTTAACTAAAACACTAAACTCGCACGTAATCGAGTCTACAGTCATCATTATTGCTTTGCACTACGCAGTAAATACGATTTAACTTTATTTCACCGCTCAAGTTATAGGGATACCTATACTCGATATACATTGCCTTCATATCGTTCAATACTATTTTTGTGCCCACTTTACATTCGGTTGGCAAGTTATCTTTAAACACGGCTAGAATACATTCAAAAGCACGCACAAAGAGGTCATCGTTAGCCACCACATCATTATTAAATACAAGTTCATAAACACTCCTTTCCAATCGATGGTTTATTCTTACTGATCCGAGCTTTTCAATCGTGAACTCATCTTCACAATGCATAGCGGCAGTTGAAATAATCTTCCAAGTCGTAAAGACAGCTGCTCATTATATAGAGGTACAATTCTTCAGGGTGAACGGTGTAGGTGAGCTCAGCCCTGTACCGCTCAAGTGCTTTGTACCAAAGTTCATGACATTTCAAAGAGTCTAAACCTTTTAAATAAGCATCCAGCTCTAGACCATTCTTGCCTTGTTCAATCCTACACTCGGTAAACCCGTCGAGCAAAGCGATGTATGCGTATTCAAGAACCGTATCAAAAATAAAGCATATCCGTAATACGCGCGTCTAATATAGGCTTCTGCTTGCGGAAACCGACAATTTCAAATATTCTGTCGAGGACGAAACGGTTTCAGGTAGGGATAAGAACGTTGTTATCAGAAGCATTCTTCCACATCAGTCGTATATCAATGCATGGCTGATCGTTATTTATACACAATTTACAAACAATGTCGTATGAAGGGGTATCACTAACCTGCTCTCTTCTTGTACCTACACCTGCAGGAATTTTATAGCAATCCTCACTCCACTTCTCAACTACCACGAAGATTCTATTCATCTCCTCAACACTTAAATAAACAACATTCCGTTTACCAGAGTTTGTTTGTCTTCAAGTCGTTTCAGTACATAGTTAATGGCATCGGTCTCACGCCTGAACACGCGCAGACTTCGTCACGGACACATCGGACACGGCATTGAGAATGCTTCTCAAAGGAAGTTCCATCGTATTCGAGGAGTGCACGTCCACTCGGTTCAAGCTCTTAGATGACTATGAGCCACAGGCGAGCGGATTGGCTCGACGGGAGGATTGAGTCACACAATAAGCTGATGAAACGCGTACAGCGTTGTTCCAACGTGAATACTTCCATCCCATTATACTGGGTAGGTGTTTTGAGAAATTTTCCGATATATGAAGCAATACCGGTTTTAATATTTTATCACTCCCACTCCCCAGAATACTCACCAGACATTTTCGTTCAGGGGGAATTTCACAAACTAAACACACTTTATTCACACTCCGGCGCACTATTTGAGAAACATATGACCATATTTTTCTTTTCTGCTTAACAGATGATGTTCGTCTGTCTCTAAATTCTGTTAAAAACTCAGGCAGGCCTTTAGCCACAACCTCACTACAAACCTCGTCATGACATATATTAATGTAGTGGTAAAAATACTTCATATTCTCCATGATGACAAGATTTACATTCTCATTCGCAGGGTACGAGTACTCGGTATGATGTACCATGACATAATATCGCTTGTTGCACCACTCATCAACAAGACTCAATAACCATATCCGTTGCTTCTCTTCTGTATTTGTTGTTTCTTCCATTTCACGGTATATGTAACCTTTTATAAAGTTTAGTCCTAAACATATTTCATTACATCGCTTGTACCACGAAAACCTGTAATGCTCTCGCCAGAAAAGCCGTAGAGTATTTATACCTTTCTTTTCTTTGCACGATTGAAAGTAGCCTTAAAAGTATCAAAGGAGGGTGGAACAGGGAGCCATTCAATAATCTTATCTTCACACTTTGCCGAATACCACTTCATAAACGTCGAACACGCAATATTAAAGGTAGCCATTACTATTTTTCGTTTACGTGAGGAAATGCACGTCTGCGACCCAGGGCTTGCAGCGGTCAACTGAGCACGCAGGGTAGAGATATGCCCAGGTAGTAGCAGGAGTCACGTGACCGAACATACAATGGGGGTGAGGAGAAAGTGAAACGCTAATTGAAACAGGATTTATTTAATAAACGAAATATTCAAGGTGTATATATATTTACAATATACATGTAATAAATAAACTAAACATATCGTTAACAATAGGCATTCCGTATTTTCCGGCATATAATGCGCGCTTATAACAATCAAACATTATCGTATCCAAAGGGTACGGTATCATAGGTACCAGGCACCTGGTAACGTTTCCTATAGGTGTTGCGGCACACCTTCGTACCCCTAAGATCATTCACGCCCCCCAGCTTCTGCGCCCGAAAATTGTGGGTATTTACAGTTAGTTGGAATGGCTGGTCGCCCTTATCATCACCCAAGCACACTAGATCCTTCAACGAATCAAAGTTGACGACCCGCCCATTCGCCTGGTTGAGCGTGATACCCTTAGACTTCACGATATATTTCATATCCTCCCCTACCCTCACCCGTACCCCATATGTTTTTGGCCCTGATGAGAAAAAAAACCAGTCGGTTTATGTCTCCATACTCATCCTTGATCTCATGAGTTAACTTTCCGAGGAATTCACCAATAAGAGACATGTATTCACCCTCTCTCGCTGTGAATATCACACTATCTGTATCGGCGTACAAAACCCTCCGCCAAAGAGAATGCAGTAGGCCCCAAATTTTGATGCGTGCGTAGGTCGCTCTGAAGCTGGCTACAGGTATGTTTGTAACACGTGAGATATCTGTGGCTAATTCGATATTGTTGTACTTTATTATGTAAGTATAACCTACATTCACGATCTCCATGACCTCTTTATCGGGAGCGTTGGCATAATCCCAGACTTCACTATAACTTTTTGCCAAATGAACGTTCCCTTTGCCAGTATTCTGTGTAAATTTCCCCAAAGACTATTTAGACAAAACTTTGCACTAAAGCGCTTGCCTGGGTTCTTTACAATTTGGGAACGGTTAATCTGTATACCTTCTCAGTCACGGTAACGTTAAATATAAGCCGATTTTTCATCTTCGGTATCAACTTCGGTATACCCTGATGCTTCTACCTTATCCTTCAAAAAAGCGTTTATATATGGCGTGAAAAGGTTCGGTAGCTTCTGAAACCTCCACACCTCATGTATCTTCAATATTCTGTAGCCATGGAGAAAGGCTAGGTCGAACTCAGGGCTTGTATATACACCTCCGATATTACGCTGGTTGGTTTTATGATTACAATCCCCATTGTTCTCCTCTGCGAACTTCACGCACAGGGGAAACATGAGCTTGTGATCTATAACGACGGGTAAGATCGGTATCCGTAAATCGTGTGGGCGGGAGCACATCTACGAAAGAAAGGCCGAAATAGTACCCGTTCAAATTTGTTGAGAACACCTTGATAGGGGGCAGGTCAGGTCCCACCAGTTTTTCATGTGCATCCTCGGGGTACGGATTGTTTTTCATCACGTAGGGATATAAAGAACAGAAGTCGTAGTAATAGAGTTTCACGCTCTCCGTAGGCGGAAAGTATAGCTTGAACGGATTTGTACGCCCTACGAACAAGCTATCACCGCATTTGAGAGGTTCCAGCACAATTGAACGCTTGATCGTGTTTATTTCTTCACGGTACTGTCTATCTATTTCCATCCGTGCATCGTACTCGTGCTCCCACAAGACCTTGTGAGTTAACTGGTAGCCTATATGTTGATCGCGGGTGCGGGTCCATGCAAGACTGTCGGCTGGAGATATACCGTAGATATCTCCTACGATTCCACACTCATGACGGGGGCATCTCTGCCACCAACAACCGTTAAAGGAGTACGCACTCTTAGACCACCAACACAAAAAACACGACCATTAACCTTAATGGGCACGACCCCGTGTTACGGGCATGCCTTGTATATACACACTTGTCTGTTGCTGTAGGGGTATGCGCCAGTAAATAGCCTTGTGCCCATAACTTGCGGGATTGTTTCTGTGAATGACGACTAAGGTGTCTTTAGGCATGAAGTTATTCTTGAACACCTTAAAACATAATGAGGCAGTTGTGGTTGCGACTTGCTAACGGATCGCATTTGAAACTAACTGTGTACATTCTTCTAAAGGTAAACATACTCTAAGCCAGTGGTCTCCAAAGTGGGGTGCGCCTGCCGATCTAGGGGATGCGCGAAGAAAATTTGGTGATTCTGATTTATCATTGTTTTTTCGTAGAAAGTTTTTGAATTTCAAGATGACCGAGAAAGAAAATACTCGCTAACACAGTCATTCACAGGAATTTGCGAGATAGTATCCGCGATATCGCTTACTTGCGATTAAAATTTAGCGAACTACCGTATTTCCCGGCGTATAACGCGCACCCTAATTTTGAAGAGAAAATTATTTTGAAGAGAAAATTTAGGAAAATAAAAATTTAGTCAACAATATACCTCCTACCTTACTTCACATGTACAATTTTAACGAGATAATTTTAACGCAGGGTGAGTTTTGGAGTATTTTTGGGGAAAAAAATGTGCGCGTTATACGCCGGGAAATATGGTAAATGTAAAAATGCTGAAAATGTAAAAATTGAACATCTTCCGATCACTGCCCAAGAACGGTTGATTGACATCAAGGAAAATACAAGTTTACGAACCGAATTTCAACAGAAAACTGTGCACAATTGGTGGATTGGATGAAAAAATGAGCACCCAGATTTAGTAAGCGCAGCGAACGATGCGCTCCTTCCATTTGGATCTACATATCTGTGTGAGGTGTCTTTTTCTGCTATGATAGGTATTAAAACCAAGAATCGAAATAAACTGAACTTGGAACCGGACCTTCGAATCGCTGTATCACAAAGTGTCAAACCAAGATTTTCAGAAATTATGAAGCACAGTCAGCCACATTTTTCTCATTAAATTATATTGGTAAGTATATCTTCACCCTATCGTATTTCTTTTGTATAATATTAACTTACTAGTAAATAATGAAAGGATATATATATAGTATATATATATATATATATATATATATATATATATATATATATATATAAAATCTTCATGTTCATTAGGGGTGCGTGTTATTTATTTTTGCTGATTAAAGGGTGCGTGATCAAAAAAGTTTGGAGACCACTGCTCTAAGCACGCGCACATCATTCACGCAATAACGCTCACATTTATCAGCTATATTATAAGGATTAGATTCATTAAAACTGTTGTAGTAGCGGTCAAAATCTTCACGTTCATCTGTAGTCATATATTCTTAAGGTAATGTTTGGTTAGAGGTAGTCTGGAATCATTGGCTTCATCATACAACCGGTCACATCATCGCACGATTGGGAAAACACCTAACGAGATTTTAGAAAGAGGTACGCGCACAGACACGTGAGATTTTTATATTTAGGGCTATGAGACCTAAAGGCAGGATATTTTTGTATTACGTTGAAGATTTGAATGGAGAAGAAATCACAGGAGGTTTTCACCAAGAGGAGTTGCAGAAAGTGACATTTAATTTAGAAAAAAAATGTGTTTAAAATTGATTAAATTTTAGAAAGCTTCAACACCTATATAAAAGCTGATGCAATAATGAAGCTTAAATAGTATGCAACATGTCGCCTAACCATTTCTACGTCACACTACCGTCCTCCTCGTTACTCTCTGTACATCCTAACAACACCCTGGCCAACTTTGTAACAGAACTCCATGGACTCATTAAATTGGGTCGTGATTCGTATGAGGGAGAGATATGCGAAATTCAGGTGGACACCCTCCTTTTAAAAATTGATTATAAAGATCCCGTTTTTACGATTCTTAGAGACCTTGATGAGTGTGAAAAAGCCGGGGATGAAACTAACGCATCGCCTGGATTTGGGATGCACAATATTACAGTACAGTAGTAACACTAGGTCCGGGGCGTTATGTTACAGCTGAGGATGTTGTGAAACACTTAAACGTAAGTTTAGAAAATTCAAATCTTACGGCTGATTTAGTATACGAAATCGTAAACAAAGAAAACCCTGCACATACTCTAATCCTAAAATCGAAGGCTAACAAAATATTAAAGACAAATGGCTGTACAAAATTATAACCGAGGGGCGATATCGATCAGCCTTCCAAAGAGATATCTTTCATGAGGTAAACATGACTTGTCCAGCCCAATGTATCAGAGGAAATTGGAGAAATTGGTTGATGGTTAAACACCCCTAGATATGTTCTATATTTACATCAATAAGTGGAGCACCAGTTTGTTGGGGATACCCAGGCACGCCTGCTACGCATTACTCACATTCCCAACCATAGAGGGAAGAGCTTGAGTATTACACATGACAGGCCCCATTATGTGAATGTCGCAATTAATCTAATAACCAATATCTCAATATATATAAGAACGATTGAGGGAAAAAATTTCCCATTCGGTGATGGGAACTTAACCCTGAAGCTGCACTTTCGACTCACTGAATATAATGGACAGAAAGCCTTTCACACTCTATCGAGGTTTGAGATACCAGCGTGGTAGTGGACTTGGATCTATTTTTTCAACCATACTACGTACGGCTGTCCCTTTGCTGAAGAGGTGTGCCAGATACCTCGGGAGGAAAGCGCTACAATCAGGTCTTAACATGGCAGAAGACATATTGGCTGGGGTTAAACCTAAAGAAGCTCTAAAAATACACTTAAAACGTACACGGGACGAAATCTTCAAAGACGCAAAGAGAAAAATGCGTGGTGGTGGGAAGAAGAAGAAGAGGGCTATCCAGAAGAAAGTATTACCACCACTTGGCATTAAACGTAAAAGGATATCAAAAGAGAAGTGTTCTAAGAGAATGAAACCTATGGTTAACCATTTTTTTGGACTGATATAAGCTAAGGACATTGATCTCATGAATCATAGTTTGTTTATTACTTGTCGAGAGAGGAGGCACTATTTCTAACTCGTCATGGTACGCTTCATCCATCTGTGTAGTTCACAATGTTGTAAATCGGAGCTGTCCCTCATTGACATGCCCCAACTCAACTTCCTATTGAACACAGTGACTTTATTAAAATTAACCCTTTAAACACAATTAGTTCCCCCAGTGCTCCAATAGAATTCGTGATACCCAGCTCAGGCCCTTAATTTTTTTACTCAAGCTGTGTGCACATGTACGCTAAACTACGTATAGCCCTTTCTGATGGAACGGACTGCGATGAAAAATATGCTGTATACCCTGAAACAAACTTTCTGCACTCCATATTCAACCAGTTTGACGTATATTTAAATCAGGTCAACATATCGGGAGGAACGATGTACTACCACCTAAGAGCCTATCTGGAAAATGTGCTAATCTTTACAAAAGGAGCGAAGGATACCTTTTTAAGTGCCGAGGGCTATTATCAAGCTAAAGACGAAAGTAGTATAAAGGACAAATTAAAAATTCTAAAAAGAAGGTATATGAGTGTTTTGGACGCCTACATACAGAATTCACATTCCAGGAGAAGTTGCGTGTGAATGGGGTGGATATGAAAATAAAGCTCACCCGCACGAATCCTGAGATCTGCTTAAATCTGGATGCTGATCAAGAAGAGGGAGCAAAACCCGTTGTGATTCACATTATGGAGACACCTCTGCGTAAGGCGAGTGAAATTAAGTTCGCCTAAACAGATAGAAATTGAGAAAATTTACTACATGCAACAGTAAAATACCCAATTAACAGAGTACAGATCAAACTATACACGATGCCAGAAGAGTTGGCTTCGAAACAGATGGAAAACATCGCCCTGGGAAATCTATGTGAAAGGATATTAATTGGAATGCAGGAACACAATTCGGTGAATGAAAAATATAAAAAGAATGCCTTTACATTCGAGAATTTCGGCCTTAAAAATATAACTCTCTCCGTTAATGGCGTTGCGTTGGTGGGATCATTGGATACGGATTATTCATCAGAAGCTGTGTTCCCGCTTTGCGCGAGAGCATATAGTAATCTGGCCCATAGGTGACTCTCATGAACTCGAGATTAGGGTAACGCAGAAAGAATTCATCGATCAATTTAACCTTTATCCGTTTGTCATCACACCTGACTTATTTGCTAGTGTAAATACACACTTATGTCCACAACAGTGGAAACAGCTCAGTCAGATTGGAATTCGCAAAGCCGATAGACGCGCCTATTAGTGCACTAGTATACCACGAGTTACAAGCCCTAATAAAAGTAGACAGATTTACGGGCGCTGCCATTGACTTTTAAAATGGACGCGAATAAACTTTAGAGAATAGTGAATAGTCACCGAATCACATATTCCAAATTTATTGGTGTGTTTGCGAAGAATGAAACATTGAAATTGTCAACTACGAGAGATTGCCGTAGTCTTATTTTGAAAACAGTTGTTGTTGTTGTTGTTTAGCCGATCAGCCCACCCTGATCGAGCAAGCCGGCGGCACGCAGGTAACCGATCGCCCTCTCCGGAGTGGACCAGAGGTTCAGCGCACTAGTGATGTTGTGTTGTGTTCGTTGTTGTGCTAGAGCGGTACAGTCCGTCATAATGTGTTCAATTGTTTGTGGTGTGTCTTGGCACAGGTGGCAGGTGTCGTCTATGGAGTTGTCTAGTCTGTGTTTATATGTCCGTAAGTTTGGGTGATGTCCACATCGGAATCGTGCTAAGTTAACTCGATCCGATCTGCTCAGGCTGATCTCTGACCTGTTAATGGGTGGCGGCTTCGCACCTAGGACCGCATTCGGACCGAGTCGTGTCAGTGCTTTGTGGGTTAGGTGTGTGTGTATGTGTTTTCTGTACTGTGTGATGTCTGTGGGGCGTGGTATGGAATGGAGTATTTCGTTATAATATCTCTCTGGTGTTACCTTAATGGTGCGAGGTGTTGGTGCATGATTGTACATGTAGTGGCAAGGGTGTTGTGGGTTAGTTGTCGCTGCTGCCATGAATTGTGTTCCCCTCATCTCTAAATGTTCCCTAACTTTAGTATTTTTGTTTCTGTGTGCAGGTGTTCTATTGGTGTTGTTTGAGTGCATCCTGTAATGATACGAAGTGCGTTGTTTTGTATTGTTTGTAAGGTGTTTATGTGTGTGTTTGAGATAATGGGTGCCCAGCATGGGCTAGCATAGTCCATAACTGAGCGAATATATTGTTTGTATATGAGTGATGTTGTTTCCTGCTGGTGTCCAAAGTTTGTGCCTGTTAGTACCCTAAGCGTGTTAAGTCTTGACGTACATTTGTTTTAATGTCCTGAATGTGGTTTGCAAAAGATAATGATGTGTTGTATGTGACACCAAGTATTTTGGTTCTGTGAGTGTGTGGAATGTTGATGTTGTTTAGTGTAAGCTGTGGAATTACTGGTGTTCTTTTGTGTTGCTTGTAAGCAAGGTGATGGTTGATTTTGTGGGCGCTACTTTGAGTCTATTGTGTGTGAGCCAGTCTTGTATACTGTTTATGTATGTTTGTAGGTTATTTGTAGCGGTGTCGATGTTGTTGTGGGTGGATGTTAGAGTGATATCATCTGCATATGATGATAAGGTAAGCTTGTTATCTATGGGTGTTGGAATGTCATGCATGTATAAGTTGAAGAGTGTTGGTGAGAGAACAGAGCGTTGAGGGGCCCGTTCGGAAAAAGCTTGTTTTTGGATGACTTGCCATTAAATGTGACATGTGAGTATCTTCCTGAGAGATAGTTGCTCAGCCACCTTTTGGTGTTATTGTGCATGTTTGTGTTGAGTATTTTGTTTATGAGAGGGAAGCGTGGGATAGCATCAAATGCTTTACTAATGTCTATTGTTGCTAATAGTGTACGTTGAGCTGGTCTTCTAGAGATGATGCCATCCATGATGTGCTGCGTGAGGTTAGTGAGTAATGTCGTGGTTGAGTGGTGAGGTCTGAATCCATGTTGAGTAGGCGATAGTGGTATGTGTGGGTTGGTGATTTGTAAGATTAGTCTTTCTGTTACTTTGGAAGGTGTGCATAGTAAAGTAATGGGTCTATAGGAAGCTGGTTCTGTTGGATTTTTGTTTGGTTTGAGTAGTGTATAATTTTACCTTGTTTCCATATGTCAGGAATAATACAGTGTTGGTATGAATATGTGCTGATATTTGTGAGAGCTAATATTCCTTGTGGGCCCAAGTGTTTAAGGTGTATGTTAGATATGTTGTCTGGTCCAGTAGCCTTCGAATTCTTAATGTTTTTGATGATCTTGGTGGTCTGGTCTGTATTGAAGGGTGTAATGGTCATGTCGAGTCTGTAGGTTTTCTTGTGTCTGGCTGTTTGTCTGTCTGCATGTTTCTGGTTGTTGTCTCTGTTTAAGTGACTTATCTTTGCGTAGTGATTAACTAGAATGTTAGCTTGTTGTGTGTATGTTGGGATATTATTTTGGCTGCGACAGATAGCCGCGTGTGAGGTGTGAATGCCGCTGTTTAGAGTGGGTAATGCTGTTTATAGTCTTGTATAGCCTGTATGTATCTGTGGAGTGTTTAGTGTTGTTATGAATTCCCTGAATGTTTCTGTTTGTTTTTCTTTGAGTTTGTTGTTTATTTCTGTGTTGAGCTGTTGTATCTGCTGTTTTATGGCTTCTGTGTGTGGTGTTTGTGTGTTATATTTGAGGTTGTTACGTTGCCTTATGAGGTGGGCTATTTCTCTAGTGTAATTTGGGTTGTATTTCCTAATGTTGCCCTTGGGTATGTATTTGTTTGCATTATTGATAATCTGATTAAATGTCTTGAGTGTTGTATCGATGTTTATGATGGGTGTGCTGTTTAATGTGGTGAATTGTTCCTCAGTCTGTATTTTGAACTGTTCCCAATCAGCTTTCTTGTAATTTCTGTAAGTGTGCCTAAGGCTGTTGGGGCAGAGTGTAGAATGTGTTGTAATGATGATGGGCAGGTGGTCTGATGACAGTTGTTTTTCTGTTCTCCATTGTGTAGTGTTGCTAGTGAGGGGGAACAGAACGTTATGTCTGTGGAGGAGTTTGAGTATCCTGCTTGATGTGGTATGTGTGTATGTTCTTCTGTATTGTTAAGAATGAAGAGGCTGTTTAGTTGTGTGGCTATGTTGGCGCCTCTGGTGTTGTTTTGGTTGTGCAGGTACCAACTAGTGTCTTTGGCGTTGAAGTCTCCTCCTAAGATGACATTAGTGAGAGAGGCAAGATTGTGTAACTGTGGATTGTAATTGGCTGGCACCTGAGGTGAACTATCTGGTGGGATGTAAATGTTGATTAGTGTGGTGTTGTGTTTTGCGCGTGTTTTAATGTTAACTGCCTGTATTTCTATCGTGTTATCTGCTTGGATTGTGTTTGTAATGTTTTGGGTAGCATCAGTGTAGCTAATGCTTTTACGTATGTAAGTGATGAGTCCACCCCCGTTACCCCGAGTACGATCTTGACGGATCGCCGTGAAGTCAGGGATGGTGGGTGTTTTGTGTGTGCGTTTAGTTTTGTTTCTTGTATAAGTGCTATGTGAATGTTTTGTTTGTGTACGAATTCCCTAAGCTGCATGATTTTGTTTGTGAGGCCATCTACGTTGTACTGTAATATGTTAATATTATACTTCTGTATGTGTCTCATGGTACTATTGTGTCTATGTCTTTGTGTATGGTGACATGTGTAAGTTGTAGTGGGACCTGGATTAGTCTTAATGTCGCCAGAGTGTAAGAGTAGTTCGGGGAGCACGCAATTGTTCCCTGTAATTGAAAAAAATAGCACGCTGAGAATAGGTCCGGCCCCGGGAGCCGATCGGCACTCTGACCGTGCCACGCAACAGGCCGTCGACTGCCAGTCTGCCCAACCGTAGACAGCCCGCTGCACGGAGATTTGAGGAAGTTTGGCCACCAGCGCGTTGATGTTTTGGTTTGACGTCGCTTCTTCGCGTTGACGTGTCCTGCGCTGGAGGATGCAGCCACTGTTTAGAAGCTTCCTCGTCAGCTGCTAACACTTTTTTCACGTTGTTCTAGCTACTGTACCTGTTCAGACGTTTTTTATAAACAAATCTTTATAAACAAATATGCAATTTTGTCTTGCTCTCTTTGTTGGAGTTCTGAAAATGAATTGCCCTCCTCTCTGCTAAATTGCTCTAATATGGACTCTGTTTCTTCTCTTTCTTTTATTTTCACTAGAAATATGTCTAAAATTCAATACAGAAATCTTCTTGGGAAGAATTTAGCACCACAAAGTTAAAACTGTGAAGCACAAAATGTAAAGTATGTACAGCTATATACTCGTGGTTATATTACAAATACATTTCTCCTCATAAAACTTCTTTTTTTTTTAAAATAGAGTGCAACCCAATGAATCCCTTCACTACCAATAACAACTGTTTTCAAGCTTTGAAAACAGTTGTTATTGGTAGTGAAGGGATTCATTGGTTTGCACTCTATTTTAAAAATAGAGACCGCATGTACTATTTTGATTCACTCAGCACTGAACCCTGAAGTGACCTTGTTATTGTAAAATTTGTCGAGCAGAAGCATATCCCCGAAATTGGATGGAATCCCTTCCGTCTACAAGGATATTTTAGTAATACTTGTGGGATGTACTGCATTTCATTTCTCATGCATATAAGGGTGTGTCAATTTTAGTAAAGTCAACAATTCAAAAACTACTAATGCTCAAATGATGTCATATTATCTAG
Organism: Bathynomus jamesi; assembly: GCA_023014485.1. Taxonomy (NCBI): domain Eukaryota; kingdom Metazoa; phylum Arthropoda; class Malacostraca; order Isopoda; family Cirolanidae; genus Bathynomus; species Bathynomus jamesi. Next base: position 50,718 of record JAJOZX010001257.1, read on the forward strand.
CAAACTTAGAAATATCTTTAGTGTTGTTTAAAAAAGCCATTTACCAACTTATATTTCACCATAAAGGTTTGAAATATAACATAAATATGACGGTAACATCGTATATCAATGTGCCATTTATATGTGTGGTCAACTTTGGTTATTTTTGGTGTGCAGTATGGTTTCTAAGTTTCACATAGTCACAAATGCTGGCGTTTTGATTGTGAATGCATGTGTTTTCCCTCCTTTTTGACAATTTTGATTACTTCGTAATGTAAATATTGTGTAATTCAAATTATTTGAAATGTTATGTGTGACCCAAACTTTCTGTATATTTTGATATGATAGATATATGAAGTTGTCATTACTTTGAATAATTAAGTATTGTACCTATAACAACACAACCTTTTATCTGAGCTTATATGAAGATATTAAGAATTTCAATTAACTTAATTTTATGTAATCATAATCAGTAGGCCTATCCAAATTTTAATGACATTTCTTTTGTTCACAGGTCCACAGGATGAGTAAGAAAGAAATCAGAACCCGAAGCAAATCAAGTTGTCACCTAAGTTATTTGGTGGGGACTGGGAGGGAACTTCCCCAGCTGAGCTGCCCACAGCCAGAGATCTGCTGAGGTATGGTTTGTTGAGGAGAGAGATAGAGAAAGGCCAACGATCTATTCACAGGACCTGTAATCAACACTGAAGTTAAGATCAAGGCTAAAGTGAAGGCACTGTGGGATGAGGCAGTGAAGGTGTCCATTGGCAATGTGAAGCTAGAGGTCAAGGATAGGTTCATGATGAAACTGGACAAATTGGTGGACATCCTGACCTGTCACTGTGTGATCAGGAGCTGCAGGGAGCTTGGGTGAAACACTGTCTGCAACAGTGAGGTTCACATTGACTGCAGCTGCAGGAGCGAGCAGAAGATACCAGTGCAGGAGCTTGCTAGCATTAAAAGTCAGAGAGAAAAGTTGAGTAGTGTCGGGGCACACCAGATGGGTCTACCTGATCACCATGAGACTAGGAGACAGGAAGCAGTGCTGCAGAGACAGGAGCAGAGAATGAAGGCCGAGGAGAAGAGGAGGAGGAAGGCAGAGGAGTCAGCCAAGAAAGAAGAGGAGTTGAGGGAGGAGTCACTGCTGGAGATGGAGTTGGAGGAGACTGGAAATATAATGGAGGAGGCAGGGAGGAGAGAGAAGGACAAGGACTTCATAGCAGAGGCTGCGACAACTTCTTCCTTGCCTCTGGCTAAGAAGAAGAAATACAACACTGAAGATATCACCAACATAGCTATGGCTAGCATGAGACATCACATTGGGCTGAGAGAGACTGCAGAGATTGCCACTGCTGCCTGGATTGATGCTGGTCTTATCACAGAGTTTGACACAGCACTGATGATTGACCACAACAAGGTGAGGAGGGCTAAGGAGAGACTGACTAAGGAGCTGGTCAAGAAGTTTGATGAGATTAGGGAAAATGGCATCACCTGTATCTTCTTTGATGGGAAAAGAGATGACACCAAAGTGATGATGGAAGCTGAGGGTAGTGACAGGCAGTTTCCTGGCCTCATTAAGGAAGAACACTACACAGTGTGCAATGAACCAGTTGGGAAATATTTGTGGCATTTTGTACCAGAGGAAGCTGCAGAGGAGAGAAGTCATGCTGAGGTCATTGCTGATCATCTGGTGAACTGGCTAAGAGAGAGAGAGGAGCAGACCAAACCCTTTTGGCCATACGAGGTGACAGTACTAATGAGAATACTGGCTGGGAGGGAGGAGTAATGCATTATGTGGAGGCCAAGTTTAGCTAGAAGTTGGTGTGGATTGTCTGTGAGTTTCACACTGGGGAGCTGAGTCTCAGACACCTGGTGACTGCATTGGATGGCAAGACATTGAGAACAACAAGTGGTCTAGGGAAGATGTTAGACACTGCCACTGAGCTGGGGATCAACCCAAACTTCACGAGGATCACTGTTGGTCCTCCTCTACTCCATCTCAGTCAGGAGGTAGTCAAGGACCTCAGCACAGACCAATCATATGGCTACAGAATCATCACTGCCATCAGATCGTAAGAGGTACCTCAGAGTCTAGCTCTCCTGGAGATTGGGCCAGTCTGTCACAGTAGGTGGGTCACCACGGCTCAATGGTTCTGCAGATTGTGGATTTCCAAACATGAGCTGACGGGTAGGAACCTGAAGAGTCTGAGGATAATTGTGGAATTCATAGTGGGAGTCTACATGCCAAACTGGTTCAACATCAATTTAAATCACAACTGGGTGGAGGGTCCCAGGCATGTACTGTACCAGCTTGAGCTGCTCAGAAGTCAGAAGAAGGTGATAGGAACGAATTACGGACGATTGTTCGAACACAATTGTTCGAACACAATTATTCGAAAACCATAGTTCGAAAAACAGTTGTTCGAAGCAACAATTATTCGAAGTTATAATTGTTCGAACACAATTGTTCGAACACAATTGTTCGAAAACCATAGTTCGAGCCCCGAGCCTCATTTACCAAATGATATCGTTAAAACTAACGAAAGTATCACGACTTAACCTAACCAATCGTCAGGGGCGTACGGTTGACCTAACTGGGCATTCAATTTAATTTATTATTATATTTGGTACTGTAAAGCAAAAAACAAGAATACGTAGTGGTTGGGGGGGGGCCATGATCTTCAGGTGATCATTATTTATTATCATTTATACATTTATTTTAGCCGTTTTATTCATTATTATTATTATTATTATTATTATATATTATTATTATATTACTATTATTATTCATATGCCTCTATCCTATTTTATTAATAAAGATTTTTAACTTTGAATAACGTATGAATAAAGATTTTTAACTTTTAATGTTTTTTTAATACTTTTTGTTTTTCGAACTATGGTTTTTGAACAATTGTGTTCGAACAATTGTGTTCGAACAATTATAACTTCGAATAATTGTTGCTTCGAACAACTGTTTTTCGAACTATGGTTTTCGAACAATTGTGTTCGAACAATTGTGTTCGAACAGTCGTCCGGCAACGGATAGGAACAGTGATGCCTACATTGAAGAGATCAGCCTGGTATGCACACTCTGAGGCTGTGCTCCAGGCCATGCTGTGCAGTGAGGTGTAGGAGGAGAGGAGGGAGGCAGTGAAGAGGATACTGGAAATCAGAGGTGAGGGAGATGAGGACACACAGGTAGGAGACTGCAGTGTCAGACCCAAGAAGACTCCTGACATCAACACAGATGCCACCAAACTCTCGGAGCTGATTGACTGTAACTCTGGCGTGACTGAGCCTCCTCTGACCTGCTCCCTCACCACTGTTGCATGGCCCACACACACACAGTCAGTAGAGAGGTGTGTAAGGATGACAACTGAAGCAGCACAACATGTTTACTCACAAGAGAGGAGGGAGGCGTACATCAATAGCCAGGTGGCCGGTAGGGAGCTCATGTCCAGGAAAAACAGCAAGGCAGACATGGCATCCTTGGGAAAGTTCAAGAAACCTATCTATATTTCTGAGTTTTAATATTGAAATACAATCAAAATGTCTTTAATTGTATATAATGTATGTAAAATGTAGTTATATACAATAAAAAAATACTTTCAAAAATTGCTGCGTTTTCGTAAACTTCAACTTCAAATATAAGTAAGTAGGATTGGTCGAATCTGGATTTTAAAGCCATATTTCGATTTAGCACATAAAAATGCATCATTTGGTTTCTAGTATCTTTGAAAATCTAAAGATTTCACTTTTCTCCCTAAAATTGACACACCCTAATGCATATGTCACGTGGTAAAGAATTTATAAATTTTTAAAAATTATTCGACCCGTATCACATTCAGCGAAACGACGAAATGAAATGCAGGCAAATAAAAAGCCTTTTTCCGATTGTGTGTACTCGTTTTATAGTATGATGTTTTGTTCGTATATATATATATATATATATATATATATATATATGTATCTAATAACTTTACTTTATGTGTTCTATAGCATATTTAAGATGGTTATTTTTATAAAAACATGATTTATTTCATTTAATAAATTGATGAAAATACATTGTGCATTCTTAACCAAAAAAAAACGAAACATTAGGAAAAAAACTGACATTATTTCTTTAATGATGTGACAATCGCTGGGTTGACTGCTCGGTAAATCTTCTACCTCCGTATTCAGGTCCACGACATGCATTTCTTCAAAACGAAAAGATTGTATAACACGAGTCAAATCACCATCGGACCTTAAAGGAGAAAGAATAATTAATTTGTTCATACTGAATCTTTTTTAATAGAAACCTAATTGCTTAAAACATGTGCAGATTATAAATATAGTAAGAGTATTACAATATGAAGATATCTTTGAACCGCTCAGAGAAGTTCATTTGAAAGAAAATGCCGAATAACATTTATTATGTAAATTATAAAATTATTTAAAACTTGCAAAGGATTGCTATAAAAAATTTCAACGAATCAAAACATGACTTTAGCATAATATTAATTGCAAACTAATCCATAATTGCAGATAACTACTATTTAAATGAAGCCTTTTAAATGGGATGAGATGAATTACTACAACCCGCCATATATATGATGAAATAATCAAGAATAGTGCTCTTTCTCTTAATGACAGGCACACTAAATAAATAACAAGCTCGCGAATAATTGGCTACAAAATATAAAATTACAGATACTTAATTACTTACATTTGTACGGCAGTCCCTTGCGTCGGATCGTAAGGAACGTCATTGCAAATATCATCAGTGGTTTGTTTTGGAACTAATGCGTCCCGGTCGGCTACGTTAAAAAGATTAATTGTAGACACCGCTGCATTGTCTCCATCTTGATATAAATCCGGTAAACTGTAAATTCCTTGATTCATGACGGAGGGAATGTTTATTCACTGGTGAAAATAACTACTTTGATTTCCAGCTGAAAATATTTCCTTTTATATGCATGATCCACAAGCACCACCCCGAAAAGACGAATAGGCGGATCGTAGGATTGCTGATTGGTTGTCAATGTAACTGGGCCGGACTTTGTTAAATTTGTGTACAAATCGTAACACCGATATAACGGACCCACGCTTTGGACGTCCTGATTGGTCAACTAATGATGTCTTTACCTTCTCTCCGTAGATTTAATGCTCACACCTCAAGGTGTATGAACTCACTTGCAATCTCTTCCACGACAATATTTTGCATTAATATTTGCGCCCACACTATTCTCGGTTTTCCCATTTTTGGACGAACCCCTTGATTCAATATCTCTCACCTCTTTGCAACATTGATCAACATTTGCCACTCGTAATCTCTCTCACAATAGTTTGCATTATTATTATTTGCGCTCATACTATTCAATCCTCAATTTTCCACATTTTGGTTACAACTATTCGACTTGACTTTCTACTTGCCAATTCTTGCGTAGGAGTGATTAAAATGTGTTAAGTTCGTGAAAATGAATGTCTGGTTGGGTTGGTAGATAAATGGGTACCGTTTGTGACCTAGTGGTTAAGTTAAGTCGCTGGGGTGCTGATCGGAGGTTGAAAGATCGAGTCCGGACGATGACATTGTAATTTCTGCCCGCCGGTGCTTGAATGTACGGATTCCACGTTAAAGTGTATGTCTTAGACGGGTGACAAGCTTGATCTTAGTTAAAATGAACAATCCGGGGAGAAGGAAAACCGAGTTAGCAATTATTATTACTGTATAAATATATTTGCACCACCCTATATTATATATATATATATATATATATATATATATATATGTGTGTAGTAATGTGTAGAAATGTCTACTTAAAAATTAGAATGTTTTGGTTATAAGAAATTAATAAAGAAAATAAGAATAATTAATAAATGTAAAATTAAGATAAATATTGGTTTGTTTATTTAAATTATAATAAAATACTGGTTGGCAACCAGGAGTGGGACCAAGCGGAGGCTGAGGAAGTGCCCTTCAGTCATCGGCCCGCCTTGCTTTTAAGAAGGCGTCCTTTCGTGTTAGAATATAATTGTGAATTTAAATTCTTTTGTGTCTCTCTCGTCTTAAGTATTATAATTAAATTCCCCCTCGCATTACCCCGGTTAACTAAGTCTGTTTCGTCAATAATAAAGTAGTAAAAAGTGTAATGAAGATTATAATTGATCCCAGTCTCCCTTTGTGTTGTCTAACGGTTTTTGGACTCGGCCGGGTACCTTATTTATACAGTATGCGAAAAGCGAGTGAAAAGCTTGTAAAGAGAATAAATAATGGTAGAAGAGAAATTGAATAAAGAGTAGAAAGTAATGTAAATAATGAATTATAATAATAAAGAAGGTAATCACGACATATATATATATGTATTGTTACATTTTATATATATATATATATATATATATAATATATATATATATAATGTGTGTACTGTTATTTTTGTTTGAAATTAGTTTGAAAACAAATGAATAAAGGATTCTCTTCTTTGATTTCGCGGAATTTTCTTTATAATAAAATAACACTTAATTTGCGGTTAAAATCAATAATCTATGTTTTTCACTCCACCGTAGACCTACAGTATACACAATAGGCACACGGGGAGAGTATGTTTGAATGTATTCCATGTTTTTCACTCCACTCTAGACCTACAGTATAACATGGAAACATGGTACGGAATACGTCACTAAAATTTTTATTTTAATATACATATATATACACACAGCGTTTGAATGTGTATTGTTAGTTTTTGCTTGTATTTTCTGTCATTTGCTTTTCTCATTCATTTAGGATTAACGGTTTTTCTTTTTTTGTTAATTAAAATAATATAAAAGTATATATAAGATGTACTGTTATTTTCTGTGGTCAATTTGTCTTTTTTATTTATTTCGGATTAATTGTGAAGTGATTTTCTTTTAAATATTGGGATTCGTTTAAATGTGTTTTAATTACATTGATTTCGCTGCAATATCTATATAAAAAAATAATAGACTTCTCATTTAATTTTTTTGGTTGTCTATATAAAGTGTATTATTATTTTCTGTGGTCAATTTGTTTTTTATTTATTTCGGATTAATTATATTTCCTTTAAATATTGGGATTCGTCTATTGTGGGCAGTGTAAAGCTTTCGCTTAGTTAACTGTATTGAGAAGACACAGAGGAGTGACAAAAAAAATAGACACTTTCGGTAAGTTACTTATCTATTATATTATTAAAAAAAGAAAAGAAAAAAATTTGGGATTCGTTTCGCGTCTAAATGTATTGTAATGATTCGAGCAATTATGGAGAACGTTTCTCTCACCTTTAATAAATAAGTAATTAAAATAAATGGTGCTCTCTGGTAACTGCATATATGAATGGTGCTCTCTGGCAACTCACCCTAATAAGGTACACTTGAACATAATTAAATTATATAGGAATCTCTGGAAACCCATTTATAAATAACTAATTAAAATGCTGGTATCTACCAACTCTCTTTATAAAAATAAATAAATAAGTGGTAACTGGCAACTCCAGACCCCCTACACCCTATATAATAGCTGCTGGGCCACCGGACTCTCATTATGCGGCGAACTCAGGTGGAATAAAGAACTCTCTCCTCTTTCCTTCATAGATTAGGGCTTAGGTTAGGTTTCCCTTTGGGGGTTGAGGACATCCCACCTTCTACCCCAAAGACTCTCCTCCTTCTCCTTTCTCTCCCTCTCTTAGGTTAAGGTTACCCCTCTTGGGGGAGGTCATCCTCCCTTCTCCCCCCAAAGCTCCCCCCTTCAGTGCGGCTTGTGGAGTAACCCTCCTCCTTGTTGCATAACCCCCCTTTGCAACATTAACTTGTTGCATAACCCCCTTTGCAACAATAACTTGTTGCATAACCTCCTTCCCCTTCATTGCAGCTTGGGGATAACTCCTCCCCTCTTGTTGCATAACCCTTCTCCCCCTTGTTGCATAGCCTCTTGTAAATACCCCGTCCACCCTTTGCAACATTGATCAACATTTGGAACATTGCATTGCACTCTCCCATTTTGCGCCCATTCTACTGAGGTCCGCATGATTTTGCTTAATATCACAAACGGGCCACATATTTGATTGTCGCTTTTTCTGATAAAAACAATAATTTTTCGTTGAGCTGTACTTCTCATAGTTGTTGTTTATCAACACTTAAAGAAGTTTTCTATTAATTAAAAAATACAACACTTTTTATAGTTTTGTTGTTTATTAAGGTACATATTAAGAAAAAAATATATTTTGAACAAGTTTTCTATTAGTTCGAAAATTACAATGCATATTGTAATTTTTGGATTAATAGAAATTAGTGAGAAATCTGAGGGAGTGGTTTCGTTTAAACCAGTTACAGAATATTAACGTCAATTTTAGTTGTTGAAAGTCTAAGACAGCTACCCCATGCTGTAATGCAATATAATAAATGTGGAAGGATGAAGGAATAATATAAGGTAAGGAGTGCGTTTCGAGGAAGGGTCTTTTTCAGTTTAAATAATATGAAGAGAAATCTTGATATTTTGGATTTGACATGTACATGAGTTCTGAAATTTAGTTTTTCAGGAAAATTAATATCAAATACTTTAGACTCATTCACCCTTGCAAGAGTTGTATTCACAATTTTTATTTGACCGGTTGTATTAATGTGTTTTGTCGACTAAAAATGGGATTTTTATTGGAATGTTCTTACGAACCCTTAGGATCTGTAGCCCCTCTTTTCTGGACTCGGAACTCCAGTGCATTAGGAATGCTTTCACAAAATTAGGATATTCTCCCAATTTCATTGATACGGCCCTACGAGCCGCTAGAAAGAAGTTATACAGTAATACTACTACGAACAAGACTTTTCAGGATGCTTTGGTAGTCCTCTCAGTAGCATATGAGCAAAAGTGAAGAGTGCAATGCAATTGAATGCAACATGATCAGTATTGATTATTGCAAGAGTGCCAGTGCCATGCACACTGCCAGAGATCTGCAGGAAGGGAGAGGGGGTTGCAGGAAATGGGGTCGGGGGTAGATCCTCCAAAGGAGGAGTGGGGTAACTTGATCTAACATGTACAGTATGTTTTTATGTTTGCATGTAAGTATATGATTGTTTGTGTGTTTGCTTGTTTACGTAAGTATATGGTTGTGTTTTGCATGTGTATGTATGTTTGTATGTATTTAAAGGATAATAAAAACACAAGGTTTTATTAAGGCATAACTAGAGAGAGACACTTCTTACCGCTGAAAGTTCTTGAAGCAAAATGCTGGCTTCCCTAGCCTCTCTGGACGGCTTAGACACCCAGCCAGCACGACCGGCTGTACTCCAAAGCCATATTATATATATATATATATATATATATATATATATATCCGTTGAATGTGTTTATTTATTTTTTTTGGCTTTAACAGCTTTTGTCTGAACACACACACACACACACACACACACACACACACACACACAAGAGCTTACCCGTAATAACATATCACAACAGAATAGAGGAGCACAGCTCACCCAGTCTTGCGCTCTAGCGCGCGCACACACACAAACAAAGTTTTTATTATGTATACTGTATATTCTTTTGGAGCCATTTGAAGGTAAGTTTCACCGCGATATGTTTAACAGATGCACAGTGTAAAGGAAAAAACACGTCTACACACACACACACACACTGACACACACACACACACTGTTTAATATATATATATATATATATATGGGGCATAAAATGGAAGTAGTAACAATAATACATTCGACGAAGACGGGTTAATATACAGTATGTACAGAGGCGGATTAAGATACCTCGGGGCCCCTGGGCAATGAAGAATGTGGGAGCCCTTTTTATACCATTTTATTAATAATACATTTACATGTACAGTACATAGTACATTTACACGAATTGAGAAAAAGTGTTGAAAAAAGCATTTTATGGGTGCGAAGAAAATCGAAAACCTATTTAATTGGCGTTGTCAAAAAGGAAAATGTAATGAAAAAGTAAGTGTCCAAAAAGGGACACGGACGGAAGGTACAAACATGCCTTTCAATAAAATACTGCTATTATTTTATTGCTGGAGTAAACAATACACAAGTATAAAATTTTGCGAAGAAGAACTTCACATTGGCCACAACACATTTGGACACTTCAAAACTACTTAAGAGAGGTAAGTAACCTAACCTAACCTAACATAATATAACATAACATAACTTAACCTAACACAATCTCCTAACCTAATGTAACCTAGCTTAGCGTAACCACACTAATTTGATGTAATATTTTTTATTTCAGGTTTGTGCGATGGCTCTCCTAGCGAATCCAGTAGTTGTTGGAGGACCTGGAAAAACTGCAGAGATCGACGAAACCATGTATTCCAAACGTAAATACAATCGAGGACCGCTATATCCCGAGCAATGGGTGTTTGGTGGGATATGTCGGGAGACGAAAGAATGTTTTCTGTATGCAGTCCCTCGGCGTGATCGTGAAACCCTCTTCGACTGCATCACTACCAACATAGCACCTGGCTGAACAATTATTATTGATTGTTGGAAAGCTTACGAGGGACTAGACCTAAAAGGTTACCACTACCAACATCATACAGTAAATCACAGCGAAAATTTCGTTGATTCCATTAGTGGAGAAAATACACAAGGCGTTGAATCTATGTGGAATAAGGTCAAACGAAGGAATAAGAGACAGTCAGGGACTCACCGGCAAATGATTGATACCAACTTGAGCGAATTCATGTGGCGACAGAAAAATAACGGTCGAAATCTATTCACACAGATACTTAGTGACATAAGCCTATATTACTTAAGAATACAATAACTCTTGTATTAGTTTTCAGTTGTATTGTTGTAGGTTTTGACCTAATACAAAATTACAATAACAAACATAACTTTTGAACCGCTCATTTCTCCTAAAAAAGCCTTACACTTTTGAAATCAGCGTACATATCTACATTAAATATCGTATTTTCAAAAAAATCGGAAACACTCCAAATTTCGGAAAAGCTCCATATACAGGGTGGCGCAAAAGTTAGGAACCATAGGCACATTTTAATAATTTGTGTTTTAATATGTGTTTTCAGATTTGTTGAATATATGGAACAGAAATTAACAATAGATGAGCGGGTAGAGAAAGTTTTAATGTGTGCAAAGCGTGGTAGATAGTTTTAATGTGTGCAAGGCGTGGTAGATAGTTTTAATGTGTGCAAGGCGTGGTACAGTGCTTACAATAAGTCTCGCGCCTCTGTCTCGTCCCAAGCTAGTCTGTTAGGTATAAAATGGGCGGTCCTTATGGCAGCGGAGGTGTGTTCGGATTGGTGCACATAATTGCTCTAACCCCATCAATGACGTCCATTATTACGTCACTTCTGCTACATTTTAGTGTTTAAAATACAAATGATTAAGAAGCAGAATGACCAAGTTTCGGGATGTTGGGATGATTATGGAGCAATCCTAGTCATCATAATATTAGCTGGGCATTACATTATACCGTCTCAATATATACTGTAGACTATAGAGAACGACTAATTTGGCAAATATCCCAAATCATGGCATGATACCTAAGTTATTTTGACGCAGGTCTAAATTATTTGCTCAAATGCAATGATTGATATTAAGTAATTGTTGGGAATTGTTGTCAATATTGTTGTTTGTGATACATATCCAACGTGAAGAATTTAATGACCAAATTCCTCAGTGAACCTCTCACGCGCTCGCATTTCGAGGAAGTCACGGTCGTCTCACTAATAGATAGTTTATCCATTGTTTTAAGTGGTAACCTATTCCATCTTATGAAAGTCATTAGTCTAAAGCAAGACTGGTGGGCCGTGAATCAGGGAAGTTTGCATTTGATTTGTTCATCGTAATTATTACGTAATATAGTATACTGTGTATAGTAGTATATAAGAGTTTATTGGTAGCATATCATATGACAATTCCCATAAACATGTGATGGCCTCGATGTTGCCAGTTTTTATTTTTTTCCTGAAACTATTACCTTCTCATAGTTTGTTTCAACAATGCATATATTATCATCTCCACGAGCGTAGACATTGCAAGAAAAGATTCTAACTAAGGATAAGTAAAGTTCTTTCATGGTCACAATATATACTTTTATAGATGTCAAACATAAAAATATAATGAAATTCTATATTAACATAAATATATATTCGATACACATTTACGGCATGGCTTTAACATCAGTATTTCGTATAGCTTCCTCCGGCATCAATAATTTCTTGCAATCGTTGCAGCATATAAGAGGCCAGATTGTAGGGAATGTTTGGTGTTCGACGTAAGCTCTCCCAACTATTCCTCCTGTGAGCTAAAAGTGCTTCAAATGTTCTTTCATTGCGTTGCTCCCATTCGTTAATCATTATTGCCCAAAGGTTTTCAATCGGATTCATATCAGGAGAACGTGGTGGCAGAATTAGATTAATAATCTCTGGCTCCCATTCCTCCTCCCTTCGTAATTCCCAACCCAACCTCGTTTCCTCGACATAGCAACGCTTACCTCCATCCTCATTCCACTTCCTTCATTAAACCTATTATCGCTTTTACTGTCCCTTCCTTCCATCTTTCAATGCCAGCGTTCTTAAACGTAGCACATAAATTATATAATATGGAATCTAACACCTTAGATCTCTATGCATTCATGTTACTTGAAGACGCCTGTGTCTTAGGGGAATCTAAGTGTTGACAGTGGGCTTGAGGGGTAGTCTATAGATTATTACAGATGACCTTGAACGCTCCAACTATTTAAAAATGATTATTTATTACGCACATCATATGGCATAATACACACATGAATTTAAGTATCTTACACTATAGGAATGGAATTGAATCCTACCAGAGTTAAAAAGTCGCAAAATATGATAGATTAGTTTGTATTAAGAGGTTACAAAGAGAAAAGGATTTGGGATAGAGCGGAAGGCAGAGAGTATATTTTCTCGAGTTTCGGTTATTATTAACGTTATATGGATACATTGCCATGCGGCCGTGAGAGAGAGAGAGAGAGAGAGAGAGAGAGAGAGAGAGAGAGAGAGAGAGAGAGAGAGAGAGAGCCAGAGACAAACAGAGACAGACAGAGAGAGACAGAGACACAGAGAGACAGAGAGAGAGACACATACACAGAGAGAGAGACAGAGAGCTTTTAAATGACACCTTTTAAATGGTTTGTGGGTAAGGACTTCACGTATGTTATTTTAGTCCAGGGTAGTTTATGTGGAGGTGTTAACGTAACTTGCACTTGGGACTGTTAATTGTAAGACACCTACCATAGCTGGGACTGAGACACGTTAGCCCCTGCATACTCTATATATATATCTATATACAGTATGTCTCTATATATAAATAGAGTGATCGACACAATGATAATGTGGACGTCATTGATGGGGTTAGAGCAATTATGTGCACCAATCGAACACACCTCCGCTGCCTTAAGGACCGCCCATTTTATACCTAACAGACTAGCTTGGGACGAGACAGAGGCGCGAGACTTATTGTAAGCACTGTACATAGTTTTAATGTGTGCAAGGCGTGGTAACACACACACTGATCAGTTGCTACTGCGTTTAATGACAAACACCATGAGAGGCCGCCAGTTGTTCAGGCATCAGTTGGAAAACTGTTCACTCGCTTCAAAGAAATGGGAAGTGCTCATGATCGGCCGCGTAGTGGCCGGCCAAAAAGATCAACCGATGCAGCAACATCACTAACGGTACTCAATCACCTCGAAAACAGCCCACGTAAGTCCTTAAGAAAGTTATCCCAGGAAACGGGTTTCTCCAGAAAATCTACTCAACGAATTCTTACAACAAATCGTTTCCACCCCTACAAAGTCCATCTCGTTCAGGTACTGTACGGTGACGACACAGACCGTCGTGTAGAATTCTGCCAGTGGTTCTACAACATCGACAGCTTCAACGAAGGATCATGTTCAGCGACGAAACGATATTTCACCTCAGCGGTCGTGTCAATAGGCATAATGCACGCTATTCGGCCAATTAGACCCCCGACTGGATGGAGGAAGGACATGCGCAATTCGAGCCACGAATTATGGTATGGGCTGCGCTCTGGGGAGATCAGTTAATTGGTCCGTACTTTTTCGACGGCATTGTAACGGGTGAAACATATCTGCATATGCTGCAAACATTTCTAATGCCTATACTGGACGACCTTCCATTGGCAGAACGGGCGGAGATGTGGTTTCAGCAGGATGGTGCACCACCACATTTCGCAACCATCGTCCGGAGCTCTTTAGATGAAACATTCCCAAACAAGTGGATCGGACGGCGAGGGCCCGTCGAATGGCCACTCAGGTCTCCAGACCTCACGCCTCTTGACTTTTTTTTGTGGGGCCATCTCATGTCGGTAGTCTATGTTGATCCACCCAGAACCATACGTTCTCTAAAGGATAAAATCAGATCTGAGTGTGCCAAAATCAGTACCAATGTGTTAAGGAATGTTCAAACATCATGCATTCAACGTGTCAGAAAGTGTTTCCAAGTGGAAGGCCACCAATTCGAACATTTATTATAATTTAATAAAATGTGCCTATGGTTCCTGACTTTTGCGCCACCCTGTGTATATATAAGATACATATATACAGGGTGCGGCATAAGTCGCTTTACCGAGACTAATAAAATCACCTTGTGAAGAATAATATATCAAGAAAAATTATTTTTATATTTGGCTACGCTGATTCAGCAACACTGATACAGTGAGAACCCTCATCAGGTGTTACAGCATGAATTGAATGTACCGGGTGTTACAGTCTGGGCTGGAATTTGGCCGTATGGTGTTGTGGGTCCTTCTTTCTTTCACGGCACTGTTAATGGAAATGTTGCAGAACACGGTGTTGCCTACACTTAGAAACCATCATAATTTTGAAAGCACAATATGGCAACAAGATGGTGCTCCACCACATTTAGGAAGAAATTTTCGTGCATTCTTAAACGATAATTTTTCAGAATGGATAGGAAGTCGTGGGATAGTCGAATAACCTCCTGAGTCACCGGACATAATCCCATGTGATTATTCAATGTGGGGTATAAACAAAGACAGAAGCTACTGCCAGAAACATCGGTACTTCGATCACATGAAGACGTTAATACGCCAAGAGTTCGAGACGTTGAATAAAAACGAACTGTGCCGCGCTAATTGTTGTTCAGTGGTTTGAAGATGTAACATGTGTATTGAACATGATGGAGGACACTTTGAACAATTTCTTTAATAAATAATAAATATTATTCTTCACAAGGTGATTTCATTATTCTCATTAAAGCGACTGGTGCCGCACCCTGTATATATATATATATATATATATATTATATATACACGATATATATATATATATATATATATATATATATATATATATACAGGGTGTCCCAGAATTAACTATCTATTTCAATGAAATCGGACAAATTTAATAAAAACTGACATAATTTTGTGTTTATTACTAAATTATGATACAAAAACAAATAGATTTATAAATCATAAGTCAAAACTTTATTGAGAAGTTTCAACATGTGCACCGTCTGTATCTCTGCAAATTTCAAATCTATCCTCAGCGCTGCGAAACACATTTTGAAGCATTTCAGGTGTTATCTCCCGCACTGCCAACTGGATGCGTTCTTTAAGTTCAGCTAAACTATCGATCTTTTGGCGATAAACCTTTGTTTTTATGAAACCCCATGCAAAGAAATCAAGGGGTGTCAAATCCGGAGAACGCGGAGGCCAAGGTCGAGGTCCTTCACGTCCAATCCACCGATTCGGAAGGCGTCTGTTGAGGTATTCTCGAACAATTAGAGCATAATGACATGGTGCTCCATCTTGTTGAAACACAACATTATCAAGAATGCCATCATCAAGAAGCTGTGGTTCGAGAAACTGCTGAAGCATATCAAGGTAGACGGTACCTGTTACAGTTGCCTCCGCAAAGAAGAATGGGCCATAAATTTTGGATTTGGTCATTCCAAGCCACACGTTAACTTTTGGAGAGTCTCTTTGCCATTCTATGACTTCAGACGGTCTTTCATTGGACCAGATACGACAGTTGTGTCGATTGACTTTACCACACGTGTGGAAAGTCGCCTCATCACTGAATAAGATGTTATCCAATAAACTTTCATTTTCGATTTGATCCACAATTTCTGCACACCTTGCTGCTCGATTTGGATAATCCTCTTCATTTAGGGCATGCAGTACTTGAATGTGATAAGCCCTTTTCATCAGTGTCGAACGCAAGATTCTATGAACTGTTGTCTTGGATATGTTGAGTCTTCGATCGGCCTCCCTAACCGAAGTTGTTGGTTCATCCTCAAACAATTGTCGTACCTGTTCGGTACTGTTACGTGCTTTCCTTGGGCGTTCTCTTCCCACCTCGTCGTGTACGGATCCAGTTCTTTTAAATTTGTTCGCAAGTTCACGAATCGCTTTGTCTGTAGGACCGGTTCTGTGGAATCTTCTTGTAAATTTTTCTCTGATTTCATTACATTGCATTCCTTTGATACGGGATGTTACAACAAAGATGCGTTCTTGAGTATTCATTATTAATAGGGTTCTGAAAGAGAATGAAAATAAAACAATGAAAAACTATGAAAAAATTATGAAAATAAAATTATGAAAAAAATTTAGAAATTTATACATTTTTAACACATTTTAAACATGATAAACATAAATAAAAGTGTGTTTTTAAAAAATGTGTCCGATTTCATTGAAATAGATAGTTAATTCTGGGACACCCTGTATATATATATATATATACGATACATATATATATATATATATATATATATATATATATATATGTGTGTGTATATATATATGTATATATATATATATATAAATGTATCGTATATATACAGTATATATATATATATATATATATATATATATATATATATATATGATACATACATATATACATATGAAAAGAAGGACCAACACAACGGCAAACATTTTCATTTATTTTTTGTACTTCAGACGTTTCGACAAATCTTTTGTCATCATCAATGAATTAAGTCTTAAAACCTTAAAACAAAAATAAAAAATGAAAATTACATCAATACAATATTAGAACCATTAAAATTACATCACTACAAAAAATTAAAATCATTAAAATTAAATTAAATTACCTCAACAGGTAAATACACAATGTTTACATCAACCTCCATACTTGACAAAAACTAAGAGAAAACTGTATGGTCAGTAAATTAGAAGGTATGATATGTCTATGAAAATCGGTTGGTTAGTTAAAAGAGCTGTAATTTGTAAGATGAGCTATTATTGTTAATGGAGGGTTTGTTTCTACAGATGTACAAAGATTCTAAAATTCGGAGTTCTGTGAGGTTATTGGATCTAGTTAGAATTTCAAACTGAGTTTTGTGAAGGGGATGGTTGTTTTCATTACTATGGTTTCTAATTGCGAATTGTGGTGGGCTACTGAGGGGACGGTTGGTACGGACTGATAAGCCCAAATGTTGAGAAAGGCGTACCTCCAGTTGGAGTTGAGTACTGCCAATATACGCAGCCTTACAGCTGTCGCACGTGTATTTGTAAACAACATTAGGGCATACAGTTTTGGGGAATTTGTCTTTGAACTTTAAAAAATTTGATAATTTAAGTGGGTTGACGAAGGCGAACCTAAAATTTATTTGGGGATAACTAGACTTGAGCAGTTTGGACAATTCACCTCGAATACGCAATGATAAATAACCATAAAAAGGTAATTTAATATATCTGGTTTCTTTGTGTACTGCAGTTATGGGGAGTTTAGTATTAAAAACGTTTTTTAAAAATATCTTTAATTGGTTATCAAAAAGATTAGACGGGTAGTAATTATTAATAAAGTACTGTCTTAAAAATTTAAATTCTTCGTTTAATGAAAAGTAATCTGAACAAATACGGTAACTTCTTGTTAATAATGTACCTATAGCACTAATCTTATATTTATAAAACATACAACTTAAATAATTGGTTCCCAAGCCAGTAAAAGTTTGTTTTCGAAATAGTGAGGTCTGGAACTTATTATGAGCCCGTTTAACTAGAACATCCAGGAAAGGTAAACTATTATTAGTTTCGTTTTCACATGTGTACTTAATATTACTATGTTGTTTATTAAGATAATGAACAAAAAGTTTTACGTGTGAAGGATGTTTAAATATTAAGAAAGTGTCATCCACGTATCTCCTGTAATATATGGGTTTAAAACTATTAGGACAACTTTTCAACCAAATTTCTTCGTAATAGCAAAGAAATGCATTTGCTAGTGTTGGGCTCAACGGGGAACCCATAGCTACCCCATCAATTTGGCTGTAAAGGTTGCTATTAAATAAGAAAAGATTATCAAAACACGCTATTTCGAGGAGGTTTTTAAATTGAGTCTGAGTGAGGCCATTAATAAGAGTATTATCAGTAGTGAATAACTTGTTTAGTATGATATTTAATGTTTCTTTTAACTCTTTTAACGGGACATTAGTAAACAATGACGAGACATCAAAACTGGCCAAAGTAAGAGAATCGGCATGATTGATCTCTTTTATCTCTTTAGCAAAATCAAACGAGTTGTTAAAAGAATAATCACTACCTCATTATACACTAAATTTTTATAAATTTTTCTCTGGTTTTGAAAATCTTCTCATTAATATTAAGAATTGTGAGATCCGACCAAATTTCTCGTTTCATAACTTGGTAAAACAAATGGAGAGCATCTCTTTTAAGAATTTTTATAATTTTAAACCCCACAAAGTATTTTCTCCCCTTTTTAATAAGCAAGATTTTAAAATTCTTAATAATTTGAAAAAGGATAACTCTGTCATCATTACAAAACTGGATAAGGGTAAAGGAGTAGTGTTGATCGATTCAACAGTTTACATAAATAGAATGGAGACAATTTTGTCGGATACGTCTAAATTTAAAAGGGTAAAAGAGAATGTTCTGTCTAAATTACTAAAACTTGAAGATAAACTTAATAGGTTTTTGCGTAAATTAAAAAATAGTAATATTATTGATGACAATACATACAATTTTTTGTTTGCTTCTGGTTCTAATCCAGGAATTCTATACGGTTTACCTAAAGTCCATAAGCCAAATTTCCCACTAAGACCTATTCTTTCGGCCTGTGGTACATTCAATTATAACTTAGCCAAATTCTTCGTTCCCTTGCTTTCAAAACTCACCTATAATGATTATTCTATTAACAACTCGTTTGATTTTGCTAAAGAGATGAAAGAGATCAATCATGCCGATTCTCTTACTATGGCCAGTTTTGATGTCTCGTCATTGTTTACTAATGTCCCGTTAAAAGAAACATTAAATATCATACTAAACAAGTTATTCACTACTGATAATACTCTTATTAATGGCCTCACTCAGACTCAATTTAAAAACCTCCTCGAAATAGCGTGTTTTGATGATCTTTTCTTATTTAATAGCAACCTTTACAGCCAAATTGATAGGGTAGCTATGGGTTCCCCGTTGAGCCCAACACTAGCAAATGCATTTCTTTGCTATTACGAAGAAATTTGGTTGAAAAGTTGTCCTAATAGTTTTAAACCCATATATTACAGAAGATACGTGGATGACACTTTCTTAATATTTAAACATCCTTCACACGTAAAACTTTTTGTTCATTATCTTAATAAAAAACATAGTAATATAAGTACACATGTGAAACGAAACTAATATAGTTACCTTCCTGGATGTTCTAGTTAAACGGGCTCATAATAAGTTCCAGACCTCACTATTTCGAAAACAAACTTTTAATGGCTTGGGAACCAATTATTTAAGTTGTATGTTTTATAAATATGAGATTAGTGCTATAGTAACATTATTAACAAGAAGTTACCGTATTTGTTCAGATTACTTTTCATTAAACGAAGAATTTAAATTTTTAAGACAGTACTTTATTAATAATTACTACCCGTCTAATCTTTTTGATAACCAATTAAAGATATTTTTAAAAAACGTTTTTAATACTAAACTCCCCATAACTGCAGTACACAAAGAAACCAGATATATTAAATTACCTTTTTATGGTTATTTATTGTGTATTCGAGGTGAATTGTCCAAACTGCTCAAGTCTAGTTATCCCCAAATAAATTTTAGATTCGCCTTCGTCAACCCACTTAAATTATCAAATTTTTTAAGGTTCAATGACAAATTCCCCAAAAGTGTATGCCCTAATGTTGTTTACAAATACACGTGCGACAGATGTAAGGCTGCGTATATTGTAGGGTGACAACTTCTTATAGGGATAAAATTTGAAATTCAAAAACATTTGCCGGCCATTTGTCCAATGCTGCCACCCTATGAGGAAACACCGTAGACGAAATCTCATGGAATTCGGAAAGCATTTAGGGGTGCCTCGAGTCACATGAATGAAACTGTCGCGCAGAAGAAATTTCAAGAATGAACGAGTTTCGACAACGCTTCAAAAACAAAAATGTTTCGAGAATGCAAGTGTATTATATAATTTAATGGAATTGTTTCCTTTATTTCATACTATAGATTATGCAAATCGATTAATTTATTTCATTAAATTAAAATTTTCATAAATAAATCGTTAAATAATATGATGTGTATCAATCTTTGGATGATCAGCTTTTGGTGCTTCAAGTTCATTTTGCATACGACGACGATGAAGGTGGTCGGTGTGACCGACTAGCCATTTTCGTAACCGGAGTTGATACCGAGAAGCTCTTGGGTGTACCTAAGCTGACATCAGGAACGGGTGAGGTCATCGCCTCGGTGGGACATGCTGCGCTCAAAGAATGGAATGTGTCAGAAAAGGTATCAGCTATGAGCTTCGACACTACAGCTTCAAATACTGGTTACTTGTCTGGGGCATGCGTAATTTTGGAGCAGAAACTCGGCTGCCGACTCTTATACCTTGCATGTCGCCATCACATCCTAGAACTTGTCGTTGAGAAGGCGTACATGGAATGCATGGGACCATCATCTGGTCCAGATATCCTCCTATTCTCCCGCTTCAAAGAGACGTGGAATACAATTTGCCAAGATAAGTACAAGACCCTGTCAGACCTTCCATCGAGTCTGAATGAGAATCGAGAAGAACTGATCGCTTGCTGGAATCTATATCTGACAAAACATCAGCCGAGGGATGATTACCGTGAATTCTTGGAGTTGTCGATTACAATCCTTGGAGGTAATTTACCTAACTTTAGGTTTCGGCGACCTGGAGCACTTCACCGAGCACGTTGGATGGCAAAAGTAATTTATTCATTAAAAATCCTGCTGCTTTCCGATCAGTTCAGACTTACAACTCGTGAAATGTCTGACTTAAAACGATTTGTATTTTTTGCCCTGGAGTTATATGTCAGCGCGTGGTTCACGGCCAGCAGTCCTTCATCTGCTCCCGCGAACGATTTGAAGCTTCTTCAAGACCTAGCAAAGTACCACGATGAAAAGATCTCAGCATCCTGCCTTAGTGTCCTCGGTCGTCACTTATGGTACCTCAGCGAGTACTTGATTGGTCTCGCACTCTTTGATAAAGGTATCAATGCAACGACGAAAAAGAATATCGCTCGATCAATCCTCGAAAAAGAAGCTCCTCCAAAGCGAGCCCCAATACCTGCTGTTTCTTCCATTTCAACAAAGCAGCTCTCGGACTTTGCCTCGAAAGGATCAAAGCTTCTCTTTGAACTTCTAAAAATTAATGATGGTTTCTTGTCCAAGGAACCAGAGACCTGGCCGGACGACGAAGATTTCAAGACTGGTTTGACTATAGTTGAAGGACTAAAAGTCGTCAATGACATGGCAGAGAGGGGAATTGCCTTGATCCAGGCCTTCAATACAAAGATTACGATGAATGAAGAACAGCGCCAACATCTCTTGCAGGTTGTTGAGGATCATAGGAAGTCTCAGCCTGGTACATTGAAAAGGGGTATGGCTTGAGGAAAAGCAAGAATTAATGGGTGGTCTACAATTGAATGAAAGACACCCTGGAATATATTTAGTAAATATATTATTTACTTATTACGATTGGAGTACGCCTGCACTTAAACCTTATGAACTAAAACTAACGTTTATTTACATTAATTAAAAAAAATATTAATTTATTTTTACTAGGTAATGAATAATTAATTTTTGTTATAAGGAGAATTATTTACCTCACTTGAGACACCCTTAAATATTATCTGAATGACCTAATATTTACAGTACATTGTTTTCTCATGTAGTAGCAGCATTGAACAAATGGCCAATAAAAAACTCCAACTTTCGATTTTTATTGTCACCCTAGTATATTGGCAGTACTCAACTCCAACTGGAGGTACGCCTTTCTCAACATTTGGGCTTATCAGTCCGTACCAACCGTCCCCTCAGTAGCCCACCACAATCCGAAATTAGAAACCATAGTAATGAAAACAACCATCCCCTTCACAAAACTCAGTTTGAAATTCTAACTAGATCCAATAACCTCACAGAACACCGAATTTTAGAATCTTTGTACATCTGTAGAAACAAACCCTCCATTAACAATAATAGCTCATCTTACAAATTACAGCTCTTTTAACTAACCAACCGATTTTCATAGACATATCATATCTTCTAATTTACTGACCATACAGTTTTCTCTTAGTTTTTGTCAAGTATGGAGGTTGATGTAAACATTGTGTATTTACCTGTTGAGGTAATTTAATTTAATTTTAATGATTTTAATTTTTTGTAGTGATGTAATTTTAATGATTTTAATTTTGTATTGGTGTAATTTTCATTATTTTTATTTTTGTTTTAAGGTTTTAAGACTTAATTCATTGATGATGACAAAAGATTTGTCGAAACGTCTGAAGTACAAAAAATAAACGAAAATGTTTGCCGTTGTGTTGGTCCTTCTTTTCATCTGTAAGCTCCGTTTCCCTAAGGAGAAGTCAATAGCTTTCATATATATACAGGGTGTCCCAGAATTAACTATCTATTTCAATGAAATCGGACAAATTTTTTAAAAACACACTTTTATTTATGTTTATCATGTTTAATATGTGTTCAAAATGTATAAATTTCTAAATTTTTTTCATAATTTTATTTTCATAATTTTTTCATTATCTGGTCCAATGAAAGACCGTCTGAAGTCATAGAATGGCAAAGAGACTCTCCAAAAGTTAACGTGTGGCTTGGAATGACCAAATCCAAAATTTATGGCCCATTCTTCTTTGCGGAGGCAACTGTAACAGGTACCGACTACCTTGATATGCTTCAGCAGTTTCTCGAACCACAGCTTCTTGATGATGGCATTCTTGATAATGTTGTGTTTCAACAAGATGGAGCACCATGTCATTATGCTCTAATTGTTCGAGAATACCTCAACAGACGCCTTCCGAATCGGTGATTGGACGTGGAGGACCTCGACCTTGGCTCCGCGTTCTCCGGATTTGACACCCCTGGATTTCTTTGCATGGGGTTTCATAAAAACAAAGGTTTATCGCCAAAAGATCAATGCTTCTTGTTGAAACACAAGATTATCAAGAATGCCATCATCAAGAAGCTGTGGTTCGAGAAACTGCTGAAGCATATCAAGGTAGACGGTACCTGTTACAGTTGCCTCCGCAAAGAAGAATGGGCCATAAATTTTGGATTTGGTCATTCCAAGCCACACGTTAACTTTTGGAGAGTCTCTTTGCCATTCTATGACTTCAGACTGTCTTTCATTGGACCAGATAATGAAAAAATTATGAAAATAAAATTATGAAAAAAATTTAGAAATGTGTACATTTTTAACACATATTAAACATGATAAACAAATAAAAGTGTGTTTTTAAAAAATTTGTCCGATTTCATTGAAATAGATAGTTAATTCTGGGACACCCTGTATATACGATACATACATATATAGCCTCTAAGGCTCCGGTCGAGCCTACACGAATTCTATCATCAAGTAAGGCTCTCTACCAAATCTCACTCCGCTCGTAACTGTCACCTCGTGAATCTACTCTCTCCACGTGGCGCCATCACGACTTCAGCCGGCCTCATTCCCAAGTCACACTTCAACTATACAAGAACGAAGCAACACTTGAGACGACTCTACAATTCCATCCTGCAAGAAAGAACATCACTGCTGTAGGCTTTCCGCTGGCCCTTCTGCAACAAATCTACCGGCTGTCAACACTCATCCTCTCGCCAGCAAGACCAGTCTGACTACAGAAACACCCTTCGAGGACCAGGTCCGTAAACCTCCTATTAATAGGGGGGGAACAGAAATGGTGACCCCCAGTTTTCTGGTTTTTAAAAGTTGCTATCATACAAAAGAAGTAAAATGAACCATGTTTCACAAATATCTGATTGTCATTAACCCCCCTGTACATGCCCTCTGAAGTTTTGCTGATATTAACAATGAAAATTATTACCCACTTTATCTGGTTTTGTTAAAAAAATACTATTAAATTGCTATGACATCAATATTCACATCATAAATTTAGTTAACTGAATTGTTTGCTGATGCTAAATAACAATATTAGCCACAAAAACTGATTATTTGCCATTGATTACACTGGGGAACAAATTTTAACTTTTTTTTGTTTCTTGGACGTGAACAGGTCGGTCTTATAGGATTTTTTCCGCTGATTCCGAATATTGCCATAGAATTTCTCTATCACCCAAGGTTACTGAGAAATTTGTATTTTAATATTTATTCAAAAAGTGTATAGAAGTTAGTAAAAATACTTCATAAAAATTATATTAGTGGCAGATTGGCATTTAAAATATTCTTCTTAAAACTTCTTTGTCACTGATTTTCTCTTGTAGTTTTCATTAGAAGCTTCTCGCATCAATGTCCAGCAGTAATCAGCTAACATTGTCGGATCCCACCTCCCTTGGTAGCGTTTCTCCATAGTAGCTATATCTTGGTGGAACCTTTCTCCATGCTCATCGCTTACGTCGCCGAGGTTTTCAGGGAAGAAATCTAAATGGGAGTGCAAGAAATGGATTTTTAGTGACATATTACATCCCAATAACCTATATGCTTCAATCATGTCCTGCACTATTTTTTCATAGTTAGAGGCTTTGATGTTCCCTAGAAAATTTGTGACAACATTCTTCATGGCCTCCCATGCCACTTTTTCTTTTCCTCTCAAGGCATCATCAAACTTTTGATCTTTCATGAGCTCTCTGATATGGGGACCAACAAAGATCCCTTCTTTTATCTTTGCATCGCTAAGTCGTGAAAACTTTTTCTTCAAATATTTGAATGCCTCATCTTCCTTGTTAATTGCTTTGACAAAATATTTCATGATGCCAAGTTTGATGTGAAGTGGCGGTAAGTATATTTTCTTGGGGACAACTAAGGGTTCATGAGACACATTCTTCAGTCCTGGGATACATTTTTGACGAAGTGGCCAATCCTTTACAAAATAATGCGAATCTCTGGCTCTGCTGTCCCATTCACAAAGGAAGCAGCAGAACTTCGTATAACCGAGCTGCATTCCCAGAAGAAGCGCGACGACTTTTAAATCCCCACATATATACCAACGAAACTGGTCATAATTAATCTGCTGAAGGATGAGTTTCATATTTTCGTAAGATTCCTTCATGTGGACAGCGTGCCCTACAGGAATGGAAGGGTATTTATTTCCATTGTGAAGTAGTACAACCTTGAGGCTTAGCTTCGAAGAGTCAATAAAACGCCAATCTTCAGATTTGTGCTCATGACCGAGAGCTAACAGCAGTCCATTTACATTATTACACTAACATAAACCACCTGACGAGGAGAAATTCTGCATCAGATCTTTTTGGCGAGTGCGGAACGCCGATATGCTTGTATCTTTTGCCAGCAAATTCCATTCACGTAACCTGGAGCCCAATAATTCCGCTTTCTTTTTCGGAAGGTCCAAATCTCTCACGAGATCATTCAGCATAACCTGCGTTATCATACGTGGTTTATTTGATTCAGGTTGCTGAAAGTCTGTATCTTTAGTGTCATCAATTTCCATTGGTTCAACTTCAGACTCTTCATCCAGTGTCCATGACTTTGGGGGAGTTGGAATTGGGTTATCATCGTCATGTAGTACTGGTCTCATGGCAGATGCAAGATTTGGGTATTGAATTTTATGTTTATTTTGGCAGAGAATCCTGAAACGTTAGTCATACAAAAATAGCAATCCGTTAGGTGATCCTTGGGCTCTCTCCAAATCATTGGTATGGCAAATGGCATAGATTTGCGGGTACCTTTAATCCAACCCCTAAGAGTGACGGCACAGGAATTGCATGAGATATGAGGTGCCCAGGATTTGTCTTGGTCGCCTACCTTACATCCAAAATAAAGTTCGTAAGCCTTCTTCACGAGTGGGGTCATCGTCTTCCTCTGTGCCATTATGGTCAGTTCTCCACATACGTAGCAAAATGTATCTCTGGGATTAATAGTTTCGATTCACGCTGGCGGAAAATTATTGAAATCACGGAAAACTTTTTGGAATGAAAAACCAATTTTTTCTATTATGAAAAATTTTAAAATTTGAGCAAAACTTGAAAAAAATTTCTTTCTTTTTATTAAAAATCTGTTTGTTTAAATAGCTATATTTTTTTAATGCAAAAAATACTATTAAATATAGTTAACCTGGAAAAAAAAGAGAGTAAAATTAAATTAGTACACTTAATTTTAACTAATATTTTGGGAAAACTCTGAGTAAATGGAAATATTATTTTCTCGAAAACTATGGGTGATAGAAACATTCTGAAACTATATTTGGAATCAGCATCAAATTCTATAAGAAACACCAAATAGTTTTCAAGAAACAAAAATGTTGTTCCCTAGTGTTATTATTTTATGATTATTATTTACAGATAACACTCGGCAACAAATTTCAACTTTTTTTTTGTTACAGACACGTGAACTACTGATTCCTACTAAAGCGCTGATGCTGATTTCAGATCTGATATCAAAATTTCTCTATCACGTCCAGATTTTGTGTAACCGAAAACCCCTATTTTTCATTTTTTTTCTCACCCGCTTCTATTACGAAAGCCGTCTAAGCTACTTTTCCGTGCCACGTTTTATGTTAAGCATACTTAAATAATTAGTGAACAGGGATGTCTTTCCTCCTTTATTCTGGCTTAAGACAGACAGCGGAATTCCGCTGGCGGAGTTACCACCCCTGCGCCCAACCATCCACCAAAGCGCGTTAGTATTTTGTTGTTACTACTGAAAGGCAAATTCCTGTTCTTAAGTGAAACTTTGGTGTGTCCTCTTCCTTTGTCGCTTGTAGGATGACGAGCTCTCCTTCTGCAGGAACCAACAATAATCTCCCATCATATTTGGGTTGAAATTACCTTGGTATCTGTTTTCCATAACTGAGATCTGTTGGTGGAAGCGCTCACCATGCTCGTCACTTACAGCCCCAAGGTTGGCCGGGAAGAAGTCAAGATGAGAATGTAAAAAATGAATTTTCAAAGACATTCTGCATCCCATTATTTCATAAGATTTAAGCATGTTTTCTACGAGTTTACGGTGGTTTTCAGCTTTGTGGTTTCCAAGAAAATTTTTGACAACTTCAACGAAAGATGTCCATGCTCCTAGTTCATTCTCATTTAGGTTAGATGGAAACGATGAGTCGTGGATGACACTGCGGATCTGTGGTCCAGTGAAAACTCCAGCTTCTAGCTTAGCATCTGTCAATATTCCTTTGAATTTATCCTTTAAATATTGGAAACCACTACCTTGATGATCCATACCCTTCACGAAATTTTTCATAAGGCCAAGTTTAATGTGAAGTGGTGGAAGATGTACTTTCTGAGGGTCAATAAGTGCTGGGTGTTTCACATTGTATTTACCAACAACATGTTCAGTTCTAGATGGCCAATCATGTTTTTTGTAGTGGTTCTTGTCATCTCTGCTGTTCCATAGACACAAAAAGCACATATGCTTTGTGTAGCCCAACTGTAACCCAAGAAGTAATGATACAACTTTAAGGTCGCCACAAATATTCCATGTGTGGTCCTTATATTTGATGAGTCTTAGCAGCAGTTTCATCGATTTATAAGTCTCATTAAGGCCAGTGGCATGTGCTACAGGTATTGAAGGTTTTTCATTGCCGTTGTGCAGTAATACAGCTTTAAGGCTAGCTTTACTAGAGTCAATGAACAGTCTCCATTCTTTTGGATCATAGCGACAGCCAATCCCTTGCATCAGACCACTGATATCTTGGCAGAAACAAACGTTTTCTTCCTGTTAGTAAAATGATGAAAACTGCAAATGGCGATGGCGGAAATGGGAAACTTTGGTGTTTGGTTGGAGAAGATTAAATTCTTGAAGTCTTGAACCAAGCAACTCTGCCTTTTCTTTTGGTAATTCCAAATCGCGCACTAAGTCATTTAACTCCGCTTGACTTAACAAATGTGGGGAAATATTTGCATCTGGAACATACAGTATATGCCATCTTTCCCTGTTTCTATATCACTAGCAGAATCTTCAGATGAACTGCTGTCTGTTATCGTTGCTGGTGGAACTGGTGGTGGATTTGTTTCATCATGTGGTACTGGTTTCATTGCTGATTCGCAGTTTGGGTACGTGATCTTTGATTTGTTTTTCTTTGTGAAACCAGCAATCTTTGTCAAACAAAAATAACAATCATTGAAGTGATTTTTCGGCTCACGCCAAACCATGGGGACTGAGAACGGCATAGCTTTTCTTTTACCATTCATCCAAGCTATTAACATTGCATTGCACTGTGCACAGCAAATATGTGGTGCCCAGTCCCTCTGTTGGTCTCCTAACTTACAGTCAAAATAACACTTGTAGGCAAGTTTAATCTTTGTTGTTATGTTTCTACGTTGTGCCTTAGGTGTATATTGTCCACAGACAAAGCAGAAGTTGTCTGGGTGATTTACACAAGCACGTCTATTTGATGCCATTTTGAATTACCATACAATATCTGAAAAAACGTAGAAAGTAATTATTACGATGTGCAAAATAAAAAGAAATACACACCGTAGTACAAAACAAATGCTATAAAAACACACAAGTCACCACAACCTGTCACTTGCTCATCAGCAGAGAGCTTCAACAACCGTTCTGCTTGACTGTCACGTAGCGACTGACCGTTGGGCCGTTGCCCGTTACTATGCTCTTGACTCAGTGTTGCCAACTCGGGATAAATTTTATTTATCAAAATTGTTCGAATTTGTATATAGTTGGCAAAAAAAATTGCTTTAACCTTGAAAAGCAAGTTTCATATTACTGGCATTAAGCCGATTAAAACCAAAATCTGGACGTGGTAGAAAATTTTACTAAAAGTGATTTGCATTTTACACAAAATCTAGACGTGATAGAAAAAATCTAATTATAGATTTGAAATCAGCATACCGAAATTAGCTAGGAGCACCTATTTGGTCTTCTGTAACAAAATCTTTGTTGCCTAGTGTAATCATAATATTATATTATTATATTATTATATTATATATATCATATATATTTATATATTATATATTATATTTATATATAATATTATTATATTACATGATTATTTTAGTTGTAACTTTTTTATGCTTGTTTAATAATTTTTTCTCATTTACAGATGCTAAAGAAATCTTAAAATAGACTTACAGTAATTAACAGGATCAAAATGAGAGAGTTACGTTCTGCTTCCACACGCCGGTGTGGAGATGTGGAATATATTGAGCTGTATCAGTTTAAGGCAGGTGTACTGCCACTCCAATAAGATGTTATTCAAGTGATGATGTTCATGCTGAGGCCAGCCAGAGCTGGTAAGAATCAACTTTCTGTTAGTGATGCTGCATGGAAAGTTGCCTACAACTTGCAGAACCTTTGGATCTGGTGCAACCTATACACAAAGTCGATCAGTAACATTGTCAACCAGATAACAAAATTGCATGAAGAGTTCAAAAAACACTGTCAGGTTCGCTCACAAAGAATGACAAGCAAAACGAGCAGAAATTTCAAAATTCAACAACCGTGTTGCATCCACTTTGTTTGGTATCTCCTGTACAGATATGAAATCACGAAGACGCCAAGAGAAGATCTATGGTGTTAAAGTTACTGAGATAGAGTGGAAGTTCCTGGAGGATCAACGAGGACCAAGAAAAATGTTTTGTGATAATTCAGTGGACATGGCATGGCAAAGAACAGCTGAGAGGCAAATGAGGATGCAAGCTGCAATGGACAAGATGCTCCTAAAGGAACAAGAAGACACAAAGAAAAATCAGTTTGTATCACAGCTTTACCTAGAATTTGATGGCTCGATAACAGATGAGGACACATGCACTGAAGATGAATATATCCCTGAAGAAAATATACCATCAACATGAAAAAAACGAAAATTTGTGTATGCAAACTTGAATGAGGATAGAGACAAGTTGCCTCATCAATGGATCGATGGATCAGGAGAAACTACAGAAAGCACCAATCAACAACTTGCATCCAGAACGGTCAGTGGGAAGCATCAACTATGAGCTCAGTCAACATGGTGCAAAACAGCTACCTATGGCCAGCCGTGCACATGTAAAAGGAAGAAGCACTGACTTGATTGAAGGCAAGTCTATGGCCAAAGTATATGTAAAACTAGTACAGCAAGATGGTCCCCTTCCTAACGTGTTGGTAGAATGGAGCAGAAAGCAACAAGAACTTAAGAGGCAAGGATTAAGTGACAAGGAGGTAGCAAACATAGCAGCTGACAAGAGAAAGAACAAAGATCTAGACACCCTGAAGAAACTTGGTAGACCTTTCACCAAAGCTAGTGAAGTAGATGATTTTGTAAATGATACAAGGTTGTCATTCAAAGAGAAAAATGACAGAATATACATCGAAGTGAGATATGCAAGAGATACATCGCCATCTCTTCTCAGGTCGTCAGATATCTTCAAACTAACTGAAAAAGTACTGCAAGAATCTTCCAATAGAGACTTATGCAATTAACTTGAAAATCTATCTAGACAGAGTTGCATCATATATGACAATGACTATGAAAGATTTTGATAATGCTATAAATATACTTATGTGCTAAATAATGTGTGGTAATTAGAGGCATTTATATTATGCTATGTCTGAATTTTATGATTTTTTGTTTTGGCTAGGTGATGTAAAAATATAACATATATTATTTTCCATTATTTTCTAGCAAATATATTCTGTAATGAATTAATCAATTACAAGTCTATTTCTAACTTCTTCAATGATATTTCATGTTTTTTAACAAGATTTGTTTAAATAAACTGGAATTTACTCTTAGAATAAACATTATGATATTCAATAAACTTTCAAACCACATGTACAGGGGGGTTATCGAGTAAAATACATGATTTTTTTCTATTTCTAAGCTGTTCGTAAGTGATAGCATATTTTAAGAACCAGAAAAAATAAACAATCCCCAAAAAATAAAAATTCATCCCCCCCTACTATTAAGCTACAAGCCACAAACCTATTTCGATCTTCGCTCATCCTTCACCACAACTCGATCGGCGCCCGTTCAACAAGTATCTCAACAGGCCCGCTACAGTCTCCAAGGTCAACTATATACAGTCTCCAATTTCACTTTCAGCCAAACGTAATACGATCAACCTTCACCTAGGTCTACAATCTCCAAGGTCAGCAAGGGCGAACGCAATACGGTCAACCTTCAAGTAGCTCTTTAATCTCCAGAGTATTTATCATTTGCGGTAAGCTTCCTTTGCCTTCTTCTTAAGTAATCCACACGAAGCTTACGCAGTGTAATCGTGCGTCGAGTTTAGGCTATATCCAAGTGTACGCAAGCAACCGTAAAACTAACTCTCTCATCAATACCACAGTAGGCCTATTCAAGTGTCGTACCAATATCGTAATTGTTTATCACCCTGTTATTGTGATCATTCGTATAATTTACTAATCGTGCATCTTATTGTTTGTGTGCTCTTTTATGCACTTCATTCTTAATGGCCTAATCAATTTACTGTACCAACCGTACGGGCATTTACTTCCCTTATTTCTGTTTTCAATAGGCTCCGTTATTTATTTCACTCGGCATGTCATTAGCCTACCTAAATTGATGTTCATCATCATTGTACTTACTTAACAATTAGACTGTATAACCATTTCTTATTGCTAATACTCGGTCATCTTTAGCATAATATAAATGCCGTTATATCACTGTTAAACATTATAAATACCTTTATTGAACTGTTAGTCGCTGTGAACAAATAATTTATTTATTTTCCTAATTAAACACAAAACAACAAGGTAATTTCTCTCGCCTATTTAAATATTGTTTATTTGGGCAGTAGGCCCAAATTGGTGACCCTAATTTCATATCATTTTATTCAGTAATTATAGTAAGCCTACTTTCTTAGCCACATCAAATTGGTGATCCGTAGGCCACTATAAGTTGGGGACTCCAGCCTTATCATTAACAATCAATTATTATCAACCAATTAACTATTATCATGATTATAGTGCCAACTTTACGCTATAAACCGGTAACATCAAATTGGTTAACCGTAGGCTACGATATATATATATATATATATATATATATATATATATATATCATAAATAAATATATGCATGTGTGTGTATATATATATAACAATATGGTTTTGGAATACAGCCTGTCGTGCTGGCTGGGTGGCTGGGCGTTTAGCCACCCAGAGAGGTCAGGGAAGCTAGCATTATGCTCCAAGACGTTCCAGCGGATGGTTCTTCCTCTCCTCTCATGCCTTTAATAAAGACTTTTGTTTCAGTGACCTTCTTCCCCTTTCCTGCATATCCCCCTCCAACCCCCAACCCCCTTTGCAGTGTTGCAGGGGGTCTGGTAGTGTTGCATGGCTCTGGCGTTGCATCAATCAGTATTGATCATATTGCATTCAATTGCATTTGCACTCGGCATTTTTTGAAGGTATACTACTACATTTATGAAGAAAATAACCAGGAAGGAAAATAAAGCACGAAATAGTGCTGAAGCGCTTTCGACTAATGACATCTTCAGGAGCACTGAAATTGTTCATAAGATTGAGACTGTACAGTATATAGATCACAAAGAAAAGAAAACAATAAAAAAAAAAAGATTGGTGCAGGAAATATTTCGGAGGAGCATACAATTCACTTGGTACAGTTACCAAAGTTTTAGCGCCTTGCCCTTCTCATCTAAATCTTTTCTGAATGAATTCAAAATAAGGGTTGCCACGACAGGCCTAGCAAGCCGGTGGTGTCAAAACCTTATTGCTCGAGAAACTCAAGAATCAGCCTCGGAACCAGGATTGATAAACAGATCACGGACAAGCAAACGAAACTGGACAAGAAAAATGGACACACTCAGGATTATATGCGGAACGATTAACATAGCAACTTATAGGGGGAAAGAAGATGAAATTTTAGACATTATGAAAGAACGGAAAATCGACATCTTGGGAATGGCAGAAACAAGGCATATAGGTGGAGAACTGGGAAGGGACTTGGGGGATGGATATGTGCTCATGTACAGAGGAGTGGAGGAGGGTCGGAGGAGGATGCACGGAGTGGCAATGATTATTGAACCGAGATTGTCCCCAAACATACAGACTGTAGAATTAATAAGCGAAAGACTAATGAAATGTAAGTTGAGAATTAGGAATAAAATATATATTCTCTACCAGGTTTATGCGCCGGGAGAGGAGGTGGGATTGCTTATGGGAGGAGGTGGGATTGCTTATGAGAGATTTCAATGGTAGAGTGGGAATGGAGAGGGAGGGAGTGGAGCAGGTAATTGGACCTTTTGGAGAACAGAACCAAAATGCAGAGGGAGAGAAACAAATAGATTTCTGCGTAAGGAACGAACTAAAGATCATGAACGGATTTTTCAAAAACCAAGAGACCCATAAGTTTACGAGATACAGGTGAAACCAAGTGACCGGAAACTTTGACCAAAAATCCATCATAGATTACTTCATATGCACCGATAAGAGAATTGTTGGAAACGTCAAGGTGATATCAGGGGTTACGTTAGACTCCGACCACAGATTGCTGATAGCAGATTTGAAAATGCAGAAAATAGTAGCAACAAAAGAGGAGAAGAGGAAGGTAATTAAGACAAAGAAACTGCAGGATGAGAACATTAGAGTCAGATTCAGAGAGGAACTTGAAAGAAATATAGATAAGATGGAGGAAAACAATGAATGGGAAACCGCGAGTGATTGTGCTAAGACGGTTGCGGAGGAGATTTAGGGAACTGAGTGGGTGGGGAGAGGAAGAAGAATACATACACCATGGTGGACAGATATAGTGAGAGGCGCAGTAAAACAGAAAACTATAAAACATAGGAAGTGGTTGAGGCAACGTACACAGGAATCAAGACGGGAATATGTGCAAGCAAGAAATGAAGCTGAGAGGAAG
The DNA here is from genome assembly GCA_023014485.1 of Bathynomus jamesi. NCBI lineage: Eukaryota > Metazoa > Arthropoda > Malacostraca > Isopoda > Cirolanidae > Bathynomus > Bathynomus jamesi. The sequence goes on from JAJOZX010001257.1 coordinate 84,958, forward strand.
AAGAAAAGGGCAAAACAAAGGGCAATGATGGAATTGGGAGAAAAGTTGAGAGAGGATGAGAAAGGAAGCAAAAAACTGATTTATAGCCTTCCAAAATCTTATAGGAAAGAAAAGAAAAAAGTACACAGTATTAAAAATGAAGCGGGAAATGTGATAGTGGAACCTGGAGCAATTAATGGACGATGGTCAGATTATTTTAAAGATCTATTGAATGGAGATCCAGAAGAAGTGGAGGAAGCGGATGGAATATACCAGGAATTAGCAGAACAGGTAATTATTACCAGAGAAGAAATGGAAGAGGCTGTTAATAAAATGAAGAATGGAAAGTCAACGGGAGAGGATGAGTTTCCGATTGAACTTATAAAGGAGGAAGGGGAAGCCATGACAGAAAAAATTCGAAACCTGTTGAATAAATATTGGACAGAAGGTCAAGTCCCCGGTGATTGGGGAAAAACAATCATCGTTCCAATATATAAAGAAAAGGGTGACTCAGGTAAATGTGAGAATTATAGGGGAATATCGCTTATTAATCATATAACAAAACTTTATGAAAGAATAATAGAAAAAAGAGCAAGGCGAATAATTGAAGCAAGGTTGGGAGAGGAACAGCATGGTTATCGAAAAGATAGAAGTATGGTAGATCTTATTTTTGTCCTCAGTTCTGTTATAGAAAAGGCATGGGAATTTATTACTAACATCTATGTAATATTCATAGATCTTAAAAAAGCATTCGATACAGTGCCCAGAGGAAGAATGTGGAGATGTTTGGAGGAGATTTATGGGGTAAGGGGGACACTTCTTAGGGCTTTGAAAAGTTTGTATCAAGTTAGCGAATGCAAAGTAAGGAATGGACACAAAAATGATGAGTGGTTTGAAGTTAGAACAGGGGTGAAGCAGGACAGTATTATATCACCACTCCTGTTTATAGCCAGCATGGACACAGTCATTGCAGGTTTCAAGCGACGTCATGAAATGAATAATAATGATGGAATATGCGGATGACATAGCATTGTGGACTAGGGCGGAGTGAAAAACTCATTTTTCGAATTTTCAAATTGGCTAGTGTGGAAAATGTGTGGAATAGTGAGGAAATAAGCTGGTATAAATGTAAAATCATAACATTAATATCTTCAGGTGCCACAATGACCTTCAATTTTGAAAAAAATTGAAAAAAGCAGATTTTAACCAATAATTACAGAAGAGTCCACGATGCACAATAGACAAGAATTTATTCACACTTGTATAAAAATAGCTCAGTCAACCTTTAAAAAAAGTTTCTATTCTCTAAAAACAGTTTTCTATAGTCAGCTCACTCAGCTGTCACGTGAGTACCTCGGTTCAGTGTAGCTGTCGCTCTCGTAGCAGGTGGGTGTTCTGTTGTTGGCGTTACTCAGATAGTCTAAACTATATTTCTTATATATTTTGCATTTCTGTATTGTGTTGCCCTAAGTTTGCCATGTACTATTAACTGAAATTAACGTATAATTGATATTAGCTCTTTCTTTTTCAGATTTGTATACTTTTGTAGTGAATACTCTTATTTTAGTTTCAAGATAAATGTTAATTTTACCGTCTTGAATTTCGGAATAGTTATAAATTCATTTTAAATTAGTTACCCATCATAATTCAATTGTAAACCACATTAATACTAATTTTATGTATATTGTATTATTTTATTGTATGTAAACATAAATAATTAACTGACAATTGTGATATATAATTAATTATGTTTACATACAATAAAATAATACAATATACATAAAATTAGTATTAATGTGGTTTACAATTGAATTATGATGGGTAACTAATTTAAAATGAATTTATAACTATTCCGAAATTCAAGACGGTAAAATTAACATTTATCTTGAAACTAAAATAAGAGTATTCACTACACACTCCCCCACCAGAGAGGAAGTTCAAAGAGTTCCGAACGACACTGATTTCCCCTGGACCTTTTTGGTAGCTACATGTACCTCGCTTAAGGTTGATTCAAAAACGCAGGCTTAAGACGATCGATAGAAACCTTGTCGACCCTTGGAACCGCGCTCCGATGAGAAATGATTTGCGCGTACGTCGGAGAACTTCATAGGGGCCCGTCATATGGACATTGGAGAGGCCGTTTTGGGAGAGGTACACGAACGAAAACGTGGGTGGCAAGACTGGAGGGCTGGGGAAACAAAGAGTTCTGTTGGCTAGTCAATCGAGGGGGAACAGGCTGAAGGGACTGCATGTGAGAGGAAAGTGTTTGAGCGAATTCCGTAGGATCACATGACTTATCCCCTGCAGTGAAGTAGCCACCCTGGTAGCCGCAGTGTTGTTCCATAGACTAGTTCAGCCGCTGTAGTCTTCAGATCACTCTTAAATGCAGAGCGAATACCAAGCAAACTACGAGTGGTAAGCTTATCCATCCAATGGGAGTCCTTCGTGACACATAAGGGATGACTTCAGCTGGCGATGGAAGCGTTCGACGAGGCCGTTAGCTTGCGGATGATACGCACAGGTATGCGCATGTACTGTACCCAACAATCTGTAACCACTCTCCCAGAGTCATCAGGCAACTCGATTATATCTCGCAATTTACCACAGATATCCGCCACATCAAAGGTGTCTTGAACACTCCAGCGGATGCACTCTCAAGAATAGAGATTACTTTCTGTTACCCTCAGCTTCTACACTGTGGAATGCTATTTGCACAGGATCAAGATAAGGATATGGAACTACAAGACCTGCGCAGAGAAGACTCCACTCACACTTTCCCTCAAGAAAATGAGTATGCCAGGATTGTCTGTGCCCCTCTATTGCGACGTATCAACAGCTGCTATTCGCCTTATGTCCCTCCATGTCACAGACAAGCAGTCTTCAGGATCTTCATAACCCTCCATCCTGGTATCCGTGCTTCGCAACACCTGGTTACTCTCGCTTTGTTTGGCCCTCGATGCGGAAGGATGTCAAACATTTGACCAAAACGTGCCTTGCCTGCCAGCGGTGCCAAAAGTCAAAGGCACACCAGGTCCCCCTTTGACGCATTTCCGCCCCCACCCAGCGATTTGAGGTAATTCATGTAGACATTGTGGCCCTCTTCCAGTGATTCAAGGCCAACGTTATCTGCTCACCTGTCTCGACCGCTTTTCCAGGTGGCCTGAAGCCATCCCACTTCCTGATATCCAAGCGGACACTGTTGCAAGAGCTTTCTCATGGATGGGTATCAAGATTTGGATTGCCGACAAAAGTCATCACTGACCAAGGTCGCCAATTTGAGTCTTCGCTTTGGAAGAAGTTTACCAGCTTGTTGGGTACAGTACATGCGCATACCTGTGCGTATCATCCGCAAGCTAACGGCCTCGTCGAACGCTTTCCATCGCCAGCTGAAGTCATCCCTTATGTGTCACGAAGATCCCATTGGATGGATAAGCTTCCACTCGTGTTGCTTGGTATTCGCTCTGCATTTAAGAGTGATCTGAAGACTACAGCGGCTGAACTAGTCTATGGAACAACACTGCGGCTACCAGGTGGCTACTTCACTGCAGGGGATAAGTCATGTGATCCTACGGAATTCGTCAAACACTTTTCCTCCTCACATGCAGTCCCTTCAGCCTGTTCCCCCTCGATTGACTAGCCAACAGAAACATCTTTGTTTCCCCAGCCCTCCAGTCTGCACCCACGTTTTCGTTCGTGTACCTCTCCCAAAACGGCCATCTCCAATGTCCATATGACGGGCCCTATTGAGTTCTCCGACGTACGCGCAAATCATTTCTCATCCAGCGCGGTTCCAAGGTCGACAAGGTTTCTATCGATCGTCTTAAGCCTGCGTTTTGGAATCAACCTTAAGCGAGGTACATGTAGCTACCAAAAGGTCCAGGGGAAATCAGTGTCGTCGGAACTCTTTGAACTTCCTCTCTGGTGGGGGAGTGTGTAGTGAATACTTCTTATTTTAGTTTCAAGATAAATGTTAATTTTACCGTCTTGAATCGAATAGTTATAAATTCATTTTAAATTAGTTACCACATCATAATTCAATTGTAAACCACATTAATACTAATTTTATGTATATTGTATTATTTTATTGTATGTAAACATAATTAATTATATATCACAATTGTCAGTTAATTATTTATATTCAAATATTTATTTTAATCTAATACCATGTCCATTTTACAAATAAATAATAGAAATCCAAGGGTTATATTTTCCACCTTTGGTACTGTCGCAGTTTCGCCTAACGGACTCAATACGGCTAGTGAGATAATCACTGGTTGGCACTTAACCAGCGGCAGTGCTTATGGCTACATCATCCAGGTTAACCTATACCGGATAGATGCGCTACGGTCCCAAGCCGTAGCTTGCCTAGGCCGACGACGACGACGTAAACCAACACTTTCAAAATGTCTCGAGTTTGTGCAAAATCAACCAGGGCCTCAACTGAGTGCCCCATGTTTGGTATGGGGGAAGGTTTGTGGCACAGGAATCTTCCTACATACGAAGGAGTTTTTAAATATTACTTGTTTGTAAGAAACGATTTGAAACAGAATACTAATAAAGATCCTTCAATATCTCAAATATTAGAACAAGTTGTTGATAAATTGAAAACAATTTGGGAAAGTGCTTCCGTCCCAATTCTGTCAGACAGGCGAATTGAAACAATGTTCAGAAGCTACCACGAAAAGTATCGTGTCATTATGAAGCCATACCAAAGCAGAAAAAATTCTGAAGCTTACAAAGCAAAGATTGATATGTTCAAAAAAGAAGCACACACGAAACTTTTTGACATTGCAGCGTGCAAGTGCAAAGTACTAACACAATGTTCTTGTCCCAAAGAAAAAACGGTTCCAAAGGAAGAAGTGACGTTCCTCTTAGATCAAAGGAGTGAAAGAAAACTGTTTATTGATAGAGTAGATATTACACTCTCAAAGAAAAAAGCATCTACGTTGCTAAGAAAGCAAAAAGAAGCTGTGAGGCTCACCAAAGAATCTTCACAGGAGAAATTGCAGGATACAAATGTTGAATTATCATCATCGACATCAAATAGTGAAAGTGAATCTGGCGAAATATCAGACGATACATATCCAGAGCCAGTTAGCTCGAAGAGAAAGCTCGAACAACCTGAAGAACAATTATTCAAGAAAAGGAAAACTACAAATCTACCTTCAGTGGCTACTGCTTGTGACAGGACTGCAGTTTCAGATCGAGCTGCAGCATTCATTGTTAGTGCAGTATTGCAAGATATTGGAGAAGTTTCTATTGACAATACATCTGAAGTAGTCGATAGGAGTAAAATCAGAAGAGAAAGACAAAAGAAGAGATCAGAAATTATGAAAGATCAAAATCAGGTCCCAATCAGAGGAATCTATTTTGATGGTCGAAAAGATTCTACACTCTTCCAAGAAAAAAGAGAGTCCAAAGTATATCAGAAGAAGGTAACAGAAGAACATATCACTTTAGTGAGAGAACCTGGTTCAGATTATTTGGGCCATTATTCTGTGAATTCTGGATCAGCTGAAGAAATATGTAAAGAATGTTTGAGTATATTGGAAATAATGACATGAACCTGGAAAACCTTGTTGCCATTGGATGCGATGGTGCAGCAGTCAACACTGGAGAAAAGGGAGGCGTTATAATGCTTATAGAATTGAAGCTGAAGAAGCCAGTTCAACATTTAGTGTGCCAGCTCCATGCCAATGAATTGCCATTACGCCATTTAGTTGCAAAACTGGATGGAAAAACATCTGGTCCCCGCGGATTCACCGGTCCTATTGGCAGGGAATTAGAGAACTGTGAGAGTCTTCCTATTGTCGAGTTTGAAAGGATTGATGCTAAGGAACCAACTGTAGACTGTGAAGATCTTAGCACCGACCAAAAATATCTAATTGATATTCATCAGGCCATAACAAAGGGATATTGCTCTCCAGATCTTGCTCATCGTAGTCCAAGCAAAATGGCACATTCACGATGGCTGACTACAGCAAATCGTTTGCTTCGTCTATACGTTTCAACTGTAAGTCCATCTGAGAACCTCATGAACATTGCTTCTTTTATAATGAAGGTCTACATCCCAATGTGGTTTTCTATTAAGCAAAGTACGTCTTTTGTCAATGGCTCAAAACATGTTTTCAAAACTATTGAACTAACAAGAACACTGAATGACGAAGTAAAGGATATTGTAAACCCTGTCATACAAAGAAATGCATTTTTGGCAAATCCAGAAAATATTCTAGCATCAATGATTCATGATGACCACAGCGCCATAAGAGAATTAGCGTGGAGGCGAATAAAGAAAGCAAGGCAAACAAAAAAGGAAAAAGTTGTGATGCGTTTCACAGTACCTGTTATTCAATTTGAAGCTACTGATTATACTGATTTAATTAATTGGCAAAAATGCATTGTCACTGAACCACCTGTGACAAGACACCTGACAGAAAATGAGATTGAAGAATTCATAGAAAACAAGAGTACCCCTCCATTCGAGAAATTCCCTTGTCATACACAAGTAGTAGAAAGAATGGTAAAATTAGTGACTGAAGCATCATCAAAAGTATTTGGATTGAACGCGCGAGATGGCTTCATAAGATCAACACTTCAGTCACGTAAAAAAATGCCATCATTCGAAAGTAAAGCTGAATATAATGTTTAAATAAAACGTTAATAGAAAAAAACATGCGCAAGGATGGGTGGTTGGGAGGGCATGGGTGGAGCTCGACACGCAGCCACCTCCTCGTGGTGAGTTCTGGATTATTTAGATCATTAATCAAAAGAACATTGATCTAAATAAACTAAGAGCTGCGTAATTCAGTAACTATTTTGGTAATTGGAACACTTAATATATAATAATAACAAGTAAGTTTCAGTTATTGTACTAATGCAGAATATAAGAAAATCATTATATTTCACTTTTTTCGACGGCTTTGTAGCACCTGAAGATATAATTTCGCAGGACTAATATTTATGCAGTCATTATCTATAGCACCCACATATTTTCCGCACTAGCCATATTTGAATTTCGAAAACAAGTTTAAAAACCTCATTTTCGATCCGCCCTATTGTGGACGACATAGAGAGAAGATATAGAATAAGCTTTAATTGATTGGAATGAATGTTTGAAGGAGGGAGGTATGGAAATGAATGTAGAAAAGACAGAAATGTTAAGTGTATGTCGAAGAGAAGGAGGAGAATTTGGAGTTCAAATAGGAGATAAGGAAATAAGAAATGTTGAAAAATTTAAATATTTAGGGAGTATGTTTACTAAAGAAAGCGGTAATATGCAATAAATAACTGAAAGAATTGCAAAGTTTAGTAAAAATGTCGGAATGTTATACCCGCTACTGAGAGATGAACATATGCCCCTTGGGACTCAGAAAATAATCTTCGAAACAGTTTTAACACCAATACTGATTTATGGGTCGGAACACTGAAAAATGCGCATGGTGGATCGAATTAGAATTCAGGCGGCAGAAATGAGACTGCTGAGGACTATTCTGAGAAAGACGCAAGAGATAGGATAAGAAATGAAGAAATAAGAGCCAATGTGGGAGTAACGCCGATTTTGAGAAAATTCGACGCGGCCAAATTGAGATGGTTGGCACTTGGAGAGAATGGAGGAGGGGAGAACTGCGAGGAGGTGCTGGGAGTGGAGACCATGGAATGGCAGAAGACCGCGGGAGAGACCGAGAAGGAGATGGAGGGACGAAGTGGAGGAGAGCTTGCGAAGATACGACTTGCCCAACATGCAAGAGCTCGGGGAAACGGGAGTGCTGCTGGACAGGGCGAAGTGGCGAAGGAGGCTGGCTCCACTGACAGGCTAACTAGACTACCTGGGAGCTGAAGTATAAGTATGAAGTATAAGAAGTATAAGTATACAACTGGACAACTCTCACGAATAGACAAAAAGGGCATTGGACAACTGTCCCTTTCTCACGGAATATTGATGTTGTTTTACACGAGTTTTTAAGTCTTTTCCTGTCTGTCCAATGTAAAAGAAGTCACATTGTTTACAACGAATTTTCTAGATAATGCCTGAATTATTGGGAGGACTATTCTTTATTATGACATTTTTCACAATATTTTCATATGAAAAAACTACATGAATGTTCAAAAGTTTAAGTACATTAGCAGTGAATAAAAAGTGCTAAAAATATATTTTTTTATGTAAAAAAAAAAAAAAAAGACGAGTGACCAGTGTTGCCAGGTGATGCAAATCGACTCTAGAAAAGTAGCAAAATTTTCTGAAAATTGGGCTAAATTGCCTTATACTGTATATGCTGGACCATCTATTCCAGTATAACTACAGTAGCTATTACCATAGTATGAGTTAGTTAATAATTAATTAACTACATTATTTTAAGTTGAACTGAATTTAATTTTAGAGCTGAAAAGTGGGTGGGCCAATGCCCCTCCGGCCCCCCCTTGTTCCTAGGCCCTTGGCGTAAAGGCATTTTTCCCACTAACCATCAACGGTTAGCAATAAACAATAAACTTTCAACAAGTGTTGAATCAACAATGTTTATGAAACATGGTTATTGCTGATTGTTTATAGATTTTTTTCACCAAAGTCGTTGTCTCGATCCAGTATAGAAAATGGAGTTTGAGGAACAGATTAATTTATGCAGTGCAGCATTTATTGTTATAAGTGGCTTAAGTGAAAGAAAACGACAGCGACGACGACACCGGTGGTGGGTAGAAGTTTTTTACAAAAAAGGAAAACGCATGACGCTTACACTCCTTTAATGAATTATTTAAGAATCCACGATACAGGAATACAGGATACAGGAATTTTCCTTGAATGTCAGCTACTGATTTTGGGCAAATCCTAAAAATGGTAGCTCCATTAATTGTAAAAAATAATACGAACTATAGAAAGGTCATTTCACCACAAGACAGAGTAGCTATAACATTAAGATTTTTGGCGACAGGTATAGTAGTTTCATGTGTTTTCATCGTATTTCTAAATCTGTACAATATGAAGAATAGTGTCAGAAGTCTGTGAAACTATTGTCTATGTTTCGAATGACCTTGCGAAGTTAGATACAAATAAAAACTTTATTGTTACCTCATAATTATGCTCTATAAGGTTGTGGTGTTGAAGAAGTTGTGGCTGTCGGATGAGCAACATTTGTTGCAGTGTCAAATTTTTACATTTCTCTTTTGAATATAACTTTGCTTATTCCGTGCCGTGCCAAGCATTGTAAATATCTGTCTTCCAAATCCATTAGTAGGTGAGCCACATACTCTCCGAATATTGAAAATTCATTTCTTCCAAATGCAGGTCTGGTAAGAACTGTTTTAATAATACCGTAAGCGCTATCTGTCTAAGGATCTGTACTTCTCGTTTCTCGAGTCTGCTGAATGTGTCTTTGTAGATGTTCTTCCTCCTTCAAAGCTTCATGTTCTTTAGTAGCTTCCTTATTATCTTCCTCCTCATTGTTATCAGTTTCTTGGATTTCCAGACCCTCGACTAATTGCCTTTCTTCCGAGAGATGTCGTTCACGTTCATCGTTTTCAGGGGCCTGTAAATAAAAAACCTTGTTAACCTGTATCTCGCATATACAGGGCGTCCCAAAAAAATGTATACACACTTTAACAGCTGATAGCTCAATTGATGTTTCTTTCTTTCCAAGTTAAACCCATTAGAATTAATAATGGCAGTCAGACTAAGCTTTGAACAAAGGAAATTCATTCTAAAATGCTACTGGAAGTGTGAAAACGCAGTTGAAGTGCAAAGACAGTTTAGGAGGGAGTTTCAAACAGATCCACCAACGCGACTTACCATCACTCGAATTAGAGATAAGTTTGAAGCCGATGGAACTGTTTAGAATGTCCACAAGAAGCGTTCCGGAAGACCACGGACATCGACAAGCCCCACAAGAAAGAGTACTGGAAACGTATCACCAAAGTCCAAGAAAATCTGTGCGGCAAGCGAGTCGTGAGGTAGGAATTTCAGAATCGTCTGTCCAACGCATTTTGAAGCGCTGTCAATGGAAAAGTTACATTCCAAGATTAGTCCATGCTATTAATGAAGATGATCCGGACCGAAGAGTGGAGTATTGCGAGTGGTACTTGGCACGATGTGGATGTGGATTGGACGAAGGGGTTTCGTAGAATACCCTCCGCGTTCACCAGACCTCACACCACTAGACTTTTTTTATGGGGATACTTAAAAGACAAAGTCTACGCTATAAAACCTGCAACAGTCGCTGAATTGAGAGCAGCCATTGAACGAGAATGCACACAAATACCAAACGAAATGTTTCGTGATGTTTGCGATTCCATTGCTTCGCGTTATCAGCAGTGCCTGGACCAGAACGGACGTCAGTTTGAAAACAGGCGTCGACAAAACAATTAAATAATGTCTGTAGATTCTATTACATTTTGAAAATTAAATGTATTTTAATAAACACTGCCTTTATAATTATTTAAAGTGTGTATACATTTTTTGGGACGCCCTGTATATATAATATATATATATATATATATATATATATATATATATATATATATATACTGTATATATATTTTTTTTGGGGGGAAGGAGGTAAAACAAAGTTGTCTATTTACTTTTGTCAACCCTCTCTCTCTCTCTCTCTCTCTCTCTCTCTCTCTCTCTATATATATATATATATATATATATATATATAAAGAGAGAGAGAGAGAGAGAGAGAGAGAGAGAGATAATGGGGAGGGATATTCAACATGATTCACTGACATTCATTGATATTTTTTTTTCTTTTCCAGGTATTAGAGTTGTATGAACAATGGCAGATCAGTGTTCTTACACTCTGGAGGAAAGGATAATGATGAGCATATGGGCTCATGAAAAGTCACATACTGGCAAAACGATGCATGATATCCAGAATGATTTCAACACAAGATTCAATAAGGCTGCACCACCAAACAAGACGGTATTACGCTGGGAGAAAAAGATGTTTGAAACTAGCTCCATGAAGGACAGACCACGGTCGGGAAGACCAACAAAGCGAGCAGAACAATGTGAAGGTGTGATTGCATCGGTGGTGGCTCGTTCACCGAAAAAAACACTTCGGAAACGATCACAAGAACTTGCAGTCCCCATGTCCACATTGAGAGATCACATGACAAACGATCTCGGCATGAAACCATACCGCCCGTCATTTGTTAATGAAAATGATGGTACACACAGATATTCTTGATTAGTAACTGTAATTAGTAACTGTATTTACTGTAATTAAAGTAGTTATTGCTAGTGACTTGTTTCTTAAATTACACCTACCACATACAAATACAATTAATCACACAAAAATAAAATTGGTATGACAATATGTAGAATTTGTAGGGGGGGGGGGGATTTTTCGAACATTCTGTAGACGTTTTACCTTTTTCGTTAGTGTATGTCCGTGGCTAGGCTTCATCACTGTTGTGTAAACCTACCCTCATCAATAGGCCTCATTATTGTCTTGTGAAGCTTATCTTTGTCAATAGGCCTCATTATTGTCGTGTAAATCTTATCCGTATTGCTAGGTCATACCGTATATTTCTTTGTCGTAATTATTGTAACTAATATTATTGCATCATTAATTTATGTTCTGTATAAACTACTCACTGTTGTTAACAAGCATTTCATAATACTGCACAAACCTATATGTAAACAACCGTTATTCACTGTAAAAAGATATTTCCTTTATTTTTTGCTAATTAAATAAAAAAACGCAGAACTATTTTTATCTCCTTAGACTTAGAGAGAGGACAATGAACATAGTGCCGGATTTCGCTAGAAAGTTTTGAAGATATATTTTATGTAATATTATTAGTTAAGTAGATTATTTGATGAGATTGTAACTGCGTAATTTTGGCATGTTTATAGTATTGTTGGAGCAATAACACAATGGTTCACTGACTTCAAATACTGTTAATTTTGAGAGGAGGAAGGAACAGGAAACTGAGAAACGTCACCAGCAAACAGGGTTGCCAGACGCCCCGATTTCTGCGAGACTGTTCCAACTTGCCAAGTAAAATCCCGAGTCCCGAGTTCTTTGGATGAAGACTTGCTCTATGAGGAAATTTGTAAGCTAAATAAGTTCTTGAAAGATAAATCAGATGTACAGTGCTTACAATAAGTCTCGCGCCTCTGTCTCGTCCCAAGCTAGTCTGTTAGGTATAAAATGGGCGGTCCTTATGGCAGCGGAGGTGTGTTCGGATTGGTGCACATAATTGCTCTAACCCCATCAATGACGTCCACATTATCATTGTGTCGATCACTCTATCTATTTATATATAGAGACATGCTGTATATAGATATATATATATATAGAGTATGCAGGGAATAACGTGTCTCAGTCCCAGCTATGGTAGTTGTCTTACAATTAACAGTCCCAAGTGCAAGTTACGTTAACACCTCCACATAAACTACTCTGGACTAAAATAACATACGTGAAACCCTTACCCACAAACCATTTAAAAGGTGTGATTTAAGAGCTCTCTCTCTCTCTCTCTCTCTCTCCTCGAAGCGATCGAGGAACTGCGTGCGGACCTAGGTAGGATAGGAGAGTGGTCCGAAAAATGGCAAATGCCGTTTAACTTGGGTAAATGCAAAGTGATGCACATTGGCTACGCCAATCCCAAGTCGGACTACTCGATGTTGGGCAGTAATATCGAGGTGACTGATTTAGAAAAGGACTTGGGTGTGCTAATTAGCAGCGACCTTAAGTTTACGAAACAGTGTGTAGAGGTGGAAAAGAAAGCCCAGAAACTATTGGGTTATATCAGGAGGCAATTTCAGTTTCGGAACAAGGAGATTGTGCTCTCACTGTACAATTCCCTTGTTCGGCCGTACCTGGAGTATGCTGTGCAGTTCTGGTCGCCCACCCTCAGGAAAGATATTGAGAGGCTGGAGCGAGTGCAGGCGAGGGCCACAAAGTTAATCCCTTCCGTTAGGCATATGGGCTACAATCGACGGTTACGCGCCCTGAAATTGTTTTCGCTTGAAACTCGGAGGCTGCGCGGTCAACTGATCGAGGTTTTCAAGCTCTTACGAGGGTTCAACGATGTCGATTTTAGAAGTATGTTTAGTTTAAATGATAACCCAACTCGCAACAATGGTTGGAAGTTGGATTTGAAACGGTTTAGGACTAGTGTGTGTGGGAATTACTTTACGTATAAGATCTGTGACACATGGAACAGGTTACCTTCGGAAGCTGTGAACAGTTCCTCTGTGGATCAGTTCAAGAAAAGGTTAGACGAAATCTTGCACACTATTTGAGTGTGTAAAGACATTTAGGACCTCAGTCTGCGGAAATTTCTTTTCCTATAAAATAGTTAATATCTGGAACCAACTTCCCTCAGAGGTTGTTTCCAGTCTGTGTAAATCTGTTTAAAAATAGGCTAGACAAGTACTGAGCACACTCATAGTTTAAGATTAAAACCTCAGAAAACTCTGCAGGAGTTCGCTTGCTCGGTGTCTCTGTGAGCAAGCTAAATATAGAGCTATTTATATATTCTCCACTTTCCTGTAAAATTTCCTTGGCTACTTTTCCAGGGTCAAGGTATTTTCTTCAACCTTTTTCCGTACCTGCCTCTGGCAGGGAGGGAGCGGAGGGTGGGGAGAGAGCCTTCTACTTTTCTATCCAGTTTTCTACTACTGCTAGGATAGTTGAAAGAAAAATAAACGTTTACAAAATTTTCCCTGGCACCCGTTGCCATTGGTACCTCCTCGGTATGGGCCGCAAGGCCTTTTGAGGTACTTCTTTTCCTTGTAACTCCTTGTAACTCTCTCTCTGAGGCTGCGCGGTTAACTGATCGAGGTTTTCAAGCTCTTACGCGGGTTCAACGATGTCGATTTTAGAAGCATGTTTAGTTTAAATGATAACCCAACTCGCAACAATGGTTGGAAGTTGGATTTGAAACGGTTTAGGACTAGTGTGTGTGGGAATTACTTTACGTATAAGATCTGTGACACGTGGAACAGGTTACCTTCAGAAGTTGTGAACAGTTCCTCTCTGGATCAGTTCAAGAAAAAGTTAGACCAAATCTTGCACACTATTTGAGTGTGTACAAAATTTTCCGTGGCACCCGTTGCCATTGGTACCTCCTCGGTATGGGCCGCAAGGCCTTATGAGGTACTTCTTTTCCTTGTAACTCTCTCTCTCTCTCTCTCTGATCACACCGCATGGCAATGTATCCATATAACGTTAATAATAACCGAAACTCGAGAAAATAGACTCTCTGCCTTCCGCTCTATCCCAAATCCTTTTCTCTTAGTAACCTCTTAATACAAACTAATCTATCATATTTTGCGACTTTTTAACTCTGGTAGGATTCAATTCCATTCCTATAGTGTAAGATACTTAAATTCATGTGTGTATTATGCCATATGATGTGCGTAATAAATAATAATTTTTAAATAGTTGGAGCGTTCAAGTTCATCTGTAATAACACCAGTACACATTTGAAAACTTGTCGATCGATTTTTACAAACTAGTTGGTGATTCTGTATAATTTGAGTGCGCTGATCTCAAAAATATAGTTAGTTTTTCCCTATCACGTATGGTTTTCTTACTACAGGGTGTCATAAATCCCCCATTTATCCCCAAATGTGAACCATCTTATCGAGACCAACATTGGATTGCACATGCTAAACCATAAATTTTGTTGTTATAGACTACAGTAACGCTTACATAATAATGTAGGGTAAATATATATAACAACCAGTCCCGTTCCCAGCAAAATACTCTCCCCCCTCCCATCAATGGGTGGTTAACATTTGGGGACAGATGAGGTATTACAACACCCCTTGTAGCACGAAATCTTTAGGTGATAGAGTAAAACCTAATTAAAGCAGAATTAAATAGCTCCTCGCTCTTGGACAAGCATATTGCTTGTTTATGAAAGAATAAAAAAATAACTGAAAGAAACAAAATATATTTAACTTCTTTACTTGCAAACATTTCAGGACTTATTCCAAAGACTTAAGACTACGAAGGTATGTGTCGGATGCCAGTAAATTGTTCTCCTGCAATCTAGACCCCAAAAGTTCTGCAGAGTCCTTAGGCAGATTCAAATCCCTGACTAAGTCATTTAGTTCGGCTTGGGTTAATGGTTTAGGATCTCGGTCAGCTGTTGGCTGTTCATAAACATCATCATTGTCTGGATTTGGAGCTGAATCAGAATCTGAATTGTATTGATCCAGACTCTCGGGTTGGCGGGGAATAGGAACTTCTGGACCATGGGGTACCGGCCTTATTGCAGATGGAAGACTTGGGTATTGAAGGCTCTCTTTATTCTTTGCATTATAACCTTTAACATTGCAAGAACAGAAGTAGCAGTCGTCGGTATGGTTTCTAGGATCGCGCCATACCATAGGGATCCCAAATGGCAAACTTTTCTTTTTACCTTTGCTCCAATTACTTAGTGCCGCAACACACGTAAGACAAACTTTGTGTGGAGCCCAACTTTTGTCTTGATCTCCTAATTTAATTCCAAAATAAGCATGATAAGCTCTCTTAATGAAGGTCGTTACATTTGTCCTTTGTTTTACCACAACATACCGACCACAAATATAACAAAATGTGTCTGGACTATGGGTACATCCTCTAGAAGCCATTATTAAAATTTTAAAGACGTAATGTTAGAATTGTCTATCTGAAAAATATGAAAAAACGAAATTAATTAAAGATAAACAAGGTAAAAAAATTACAAAACGCCCCAAAGTTGTTTTGCTAATAACTTTAAAACTGTGGGTGATAGAAAAAAACTGGTAGCATTTTTGAATTCAGCGCAGCGAACTGCTTCAGAATTACAACTCAAAATAAAAAAATCGATTTTCATGCAGACCGGTGTAATCTATAGACTACCCCTCAAACCCACTCTCAACACTTAGATTCCCCTAAGACACAGGCGTCTTCAAGTAACATGAATGCGTAGAGATCTAAGGTGTTAGATTCCATATTATATAATTTATGTGCTACGTTTAAGAACGCTGGCATTGAATGATGGAAGGAAGGGACAGTAAAAGCGATAATAGGTTTAATGAAGGAAGTGGAATGAGGATGGAGGTAAGCGTTGCTATGTCGAAGGAAACGAGGTTGGGTGGGGAATTACGAAGGGAGGAGGAATGGGAGCCAGAGATTATTAATCTAATTCTGCCACCACGTTCTCCTGATATGAATCCGATTGAAAACCTTTGGGCAATAATGATTAACGAATGGGAGCAACGCAATGAAAGAACATTTGAAGCACTTTTAGCTCACACGAGGAATAGTTGGGAGAGCTTACGTCGAACACCAAACATTCCCTACAATCTGACCTCTTCTATGCCGCAACGATTGCAAGAAATTATTGATGCCGGAGGAAGCTATACGAAATACTAATGTTAAAGCCATGACGTAAATGTGTATCGAATATATATTTATGTTAATATAGAATTTTATTATATTTTTATGTTTGACATCTATAAACGTATATATTGTGACCATGAAAGAACTTTACTTATCCTTAGTTAGAATCTTTTCTTGCAATGTCTACGCTCGTGGAGATGATAATATATGCATTGTTGAAACAAACTATGAGAAGGTAATTGTTTCAGGAAAAAAATAAAAACTGGCAACATCGAGGCCATCACATGTTTATAGGAATTGTCATATGATATGCTACCAATAAACTCTTATATACTACTATATACAGTATACTGTATTACGTAATAATTACGATGAACAAATCAAATGCAAACTTCCCTGATTCACGGCCCACCAGTCTTGCTTTAGACTAATGACTTTCATAAGATGGAATAGGTTACCACTTAAAACAATGGATAAACTATCTATTAGTGAGACGACCGTGACTTCCTCGAAATGCGAGTACGTGAGAGGTTCACTGAGGAATTTGGTCATTAGATTCTTCACGTAGGATATGTATCACAAACAACAATATTGACAACAATTCCCAACAATTACTTAATATCAATCATTGCATTTGAGCAAATAATTTAGACCTGCGTCAAAATAACTTAGGTATCATGCCATGATTTGGGATATTTGCGGAATTAGTCGTTCTCTATAGTCTACAGTACATATTGAGACGGTATAATGTAATGCCCAGCTAATATTATGATGACTAGGATTGCTCCATAATCATCCCAACATCCCGAAACTTGGTCATTCTGCTTCTTAATCATTTGTATTTTAAACACTAAAATGTAGCAGAAGTGACGTAATAATGGACGTCATTGATGGGGTTAGAGCAATTATGAGCACCAATCCGAACACACCTCCGCTGCCATAAGGACCGCCCATTTTATACCTAACAGACTAGCTTGGGACGAGACAGAGGCGCGAGACTTATTGTAAGCACTGTACAATCAGATCAGAAATGCTACATAAAGTGGATAAAAATTTTCAAGAATTATTCCAATGCAAATAATTTGTTGAAAGTAGTATCTTTTGTTTTTTAAATTTCCCATTCAACTACGATTTCGGAACGGATATTCAGTCTGATGAGCATCGCTTGGCACAAAGAACGGAACACATTACTTTTAACAAATTTGGAAGCTCAGCTGATGGTCAAAGAAATTACAAAATGTCATGTAAGGATTTCTGAAAATCTTTGAAAACTGAGCAAGGGGTTGAAGTTCTAAGAAAAGCAAAGTCAAGCGAAAAGTATCTATAAATTAACTGTTCAGAAATATAACAATGAAACTGAATTGAAATCTATATTTCTGTGATTAAATTAGGTCCTCATTTGCTAAGTTGATATAATATATTTTATTTTTAATAATGCTATTTTGCCAAAAAAATGCCTTACCATTATTCATTTTATTTTGAGTGTAAAATGTAAGTAAATACATAATAGAAGCGAATTAGGATAATTATGCAAGTGTTGTGGCGTTAGCATTAAAGGCGTTATTCTTTCTAAAAACAAGAATTATTATTATGTTCCATTATGAACCATTTATAGTTTTGCTGGGTAAATAAACATTTTTTTTTCTGTAGTTTGTGTGTAGTTAAGCTGTTATTTTACAAGTTGTTTAAAAAAAGATCTTGTGTCCCGACTTGGGAATTTCAAAATCTGGCACCCCTGCCGGCAAATGCCCAAATTCTAACATTAATAAATATATTAAATTAATTGTACCTACAGTACAAGAAAATTTAGTAAAATCACGTTTCAATTGATTAGAAGTAACCTTATTTAACCTTGGCTTAACCTTGATTTTGCTTCTGCCAGAATTATTCATTCTCACAAAGGTCAAGCTTGTCACTCCACCTTAGACATACAGTTTAACATAGAATCCGAACCCCACCCAACCAGCAGCCCAGCGTTTTAACCACTAGGCTATCCAGGGTACCCATTTATCTACAAAACAAATTTTTTTATTGAGTTGAAGGATGAACAGCTGGGTTTTGCTGGCCGCCGCTTGCCGTCACCTTGTCTCGATCCCAGGGCCATAGTAAGGTGGATTAATGCAAAAGTCGTTTAGTTCTGGCAGAAAGTGTGAAATTTGGCATGAAGTTACCTTTAGCCATATAGAAACATTTCCAGGTTGGGGACACACTGGGACCTCACTCTAGCGGCCATTTTAAGCAAATTCAAAATGGCTGCCTCGATTCAACAGCCAAAACCATAAAATGCCATATCTCAGGAATTAATGGGCCGATTTTGATGATCTTGGGCTCGTTTCTTATACTTTTGAGGATGCCTGATCAATCTAACTATATTTCGGAATGTTTCGAGATCAAGGTTACATGATACGTAATGGTGAAGGTAATTTTTTACCCTAAAACACCTATATCGCTCTATCTCTGAAACGGCTGGGCCAAATTTGATGATCTTGGGCTCGTTTCTGTCAGATTTCATAGCTCCGCGGTTGCAGTTGCGGTTGCGGTTGTTTGATTTAAAGTTGAATTATCACTGTAACCTGTGTGAACTGATGGAGAATAAGAGCGATACCGGCAAATCAAAGATTAACGCGATTTAGCCACACTGTCTGACTCTAAATTCAATCATTATTCGATAGTCAAGTGTGTTTCCAAGGTGCGGGACGAGGACCCAATGCGTTATACACCCTACCAACCACTTTCCCTAACCTCCGCCCATCTGAAAGTGGTTATATTTAGTTACACAAAACTAATCAAGAACATTGGACAAGATCATCGTTTCTATAAGTCAAGATATGACACAGGGAGGGTGTCAAAACTGATCATACAATGAGGACACTAGGTAAGATCATCATTGTTAAAACAAGCACCTTGGCAGTGGCATAAGGAGGTGCAGTGTAAGTGTGCTTTGTTGCATTTGCAGTTGCCAGTGCATGATTTCTTGCATCCACAGTGTTGGAGGATCGCGCAAGCCTTACTGACATCTGCAAGTGTCGTCTAGAACGGCACCAACTTCAGTAGGATCAGGGATCTCTTGATGAAGCCGCAGCACCTAACCCCAAATAAAAGCTGCCTG
This sequence comes from Bathynomus jamesi, assembly GCA_023014485.1. NCBI lineage: Eukaryota > Metazoa > Arthropoda > Malacostraca > Isopoda > Cirolanidae > Bathynomus > Bathynomus jamesi. The sequence goes on from JAJOZX010001257.1 coordinate 104,362, forward strand.
AAGAATGGTTTTTCTCACATGTTGAAATAGAGCTGTCTGGGTATGTGGGATATTGTCGAGGGTTCTGCTCCCTCGTGAGAACATCTCCCTCCGGGACTGGTTCACGGTAGCAGCTCCACAAGACTTACTGTAAAGTAGGACAATGAAACGTTCGATGACCTGCTCCATGGTGAAGCAATCGGGATCGCGCAATATTGCGAGCAGGCTATGCGTGAGTTCCGGAAAGAACTTCCACACTTCCCAAGCTGTCTTCTTGCCAACTCCTACAAAGTGCGATGTAGTGTCCGAGCCTGTCAGTGCATAGAATAAGGGAAGCGCAAGTCCCAGCTCTGGGCCAAGCTGTGACGCTAGCACGTGAATGGGGAAACATTGGAAGTGTTTTCCAGTCCCAAAAGCCACCCATAGTTCAGACAATGACAGTTCAGGGAACGATGAGATTGCGACAACCACGACATCAGTGTCTACTGTGGGGAGGTATGCTTTGTCATGGCCGTGCTGAGCTGCATGTTTGAGGTGGAGGATCATCCTCGTGTCAGCTTCTTGATAGTTACAATGTTCCAGACCCTCTGTGACCTTTTCCTCTTGTGTTGTGATGAGTTGCACATCTAGATCTTCCTCAGCTAACCGCTTACTCACAAGTGCGAATAGTTCTGTTTTGTTCTCTGCATTTTTTAGGATGGCACTCCACTCTTTTCGGTTGATGGGAGTCTTGAAGTAAATTTTTTTCCTTGGACCATCTCCTCGATTCTCATGAGCTTGGTCTTTCAGGCTTCTCTCAGGGTAGATATCCCATATCTAGTTCATACGATCCATACAACCAGAGTCATGAGATCTTGCAAATGGCACTAGTTGCTTCTCCATATATTCACCGATCGTGCTCACGGTTTGGGCGGGTTGAATAAAATGGACTACAGCAAGACCATCGAAGATTTTCACTGTTGAATCTCCATCTGGTTTTTCATTGATTTTCTCGAAGCATTTCAAGAGATCGGACTTCGTGCCAGTTCGCAAACGACCAGCAACAGCTAACAATGGGGGTTCTTTTTGGTTTTCATATATGAAAACATCAATATCTGCATATGGTCGTGAATGCACAGATTGTTTGAGAGCTTGACCTTTTGCATCTTTCTGTTTGTCAAGTACTTTTTTGAACGTGTTCAGTCCTTTACGCTGGATAGTTTCAGTGATTGCCTTTGAGGCATCAATGAAGCGTGTCTTGACGAAATCATTGTACATGGCAGATCCGATCTCATGAGCATCTCTTAACGAGTTGATCACACATGCATCTGTTAACCCCTCCGTCTATGGCCCTGGGGTGGTTCGGATTGACGGGGGTTCTGGTTTAGGAGGCAAGCAACGGATAGGTGCCTTGAAGTGGTTTTTCTTCTATGTTACTCTCCGAGTTCTTCTATAGTGGCTCGGAGGACTCTGGTAGATTTGCAATCTAAATGCTGAAGGTTCCGGATTCTTCTTATAGCGTATCCGGAGTTTTCTAAGTTTTCTGAAGAGAGCAAGGCTCGAAGGGGACAATAAAAAGTTTATTCACTGTAAATTTACTGCTAAAAAATACAGGTAGTGCTCAGCCTCTGAATTAGCTTCTGAATGACAATGGATGAATTTGAATGGGTTTATATACCCAAAAACTGCTAACATTATTATTATTAAATGCTAAGAAGGCTGTATTATTTTTGCACAATATTTGAAAATAAGTAAATTTTTTAGCTGTGGTAAGGCTTGAACGAGTAAACAAAATATTTGAAGACGAAACCATGTTTTTATCTTAAACCGCGACTTTTCAGATCTGATGTTATCATGATCTGCCAAGTTAACTAAAAGTGGAAATCGGACTATGCATCTTTACACTAAAATATGCATATGAGTGAAATTTTAAGGTTTAAGATGTACAATTTTAATGCTTAGGCAAGACATGATCTCATTGTTTATAACGAAAGAGAGTGTATACAAAATGTGAACATTGCAAAGCTTAACAGGATTCCTTATTAAGCGAAATCTAAAAAATGATTATGAGATTTTAAAAAACAACAGGTCACCAATTATTTAGCAAAGTAGAAAGTGAATCAAATATTTTATCCAAACTCGCGTTGGGCGATTTTGGTCCTTATGTAAAAATGAATACACACAAGTACATACATATGAGTATAGGCATTATATAAAGTTAAATATATAAGATTATACATGAACCATATAACACATGAATTTTTAAAATGGATACTTTTTCTTACAATGGATACAGAGACTATATAAATGAATACAAGAATTACATGAAGGATAAGATAATATAGGAATATGGGAATTATTTATGGTTCATTTTTACAGGGCTCTTCCCTCTAGAATGATATTAATATAATAACGTAACATCCTAACTAAGGCTAACTAGATGATAACTATTGGTTTTATAATACAGATTTATATATACAACATAAGTCGGGTGGTTTAAGTCTAGTTCACGTGGTCTGGGTACGCACTCTTGGTCGTGCATAAATAGTTTCATGTTCCGTGTCACTGGGTTTTCTTTGTTCCCAGAATGATCTTTTCATCACAAATACACCGAGGATAATAGCACACACAATAATGATACTAACGGCAGATGTTGAGAAAATGGTTACCGGTTGTAGTATTTGTAAGAGGTTGTTTTGGTTATCATCCGAAATTTTAAACCGGCTCAATTGATCATTCTATGCAGGGGCATGCAGTTCGGGTAGGATGGTTACAGGTTTTATGGAGAGATTTAAGATCTCTATGACGGGTTTAAATTTAATTTGCGACGGAAATGGGTATGAGTTATTAAGGGTAACCTTATACGGGTTGTATATTTGGAGGGCTTTTGAACGCAAGGAGCAACCAATTGGTAGCCGAATAACCATAGGGATTGTAATGAGGGAATAATTTTAATTGTGACTGGGCGGTGTGAATCAAGGACTGGAGTATTTCCCATGGTATTAGGGTGGAAAGAGTGATTTTTCCATGGGCTAGCTGGGTTGCACGCAAAACCTTGGAATGAATCGTAGTTATTCGTTGTAAGTATTTATCGATTAGGGTTACTTGTATGTTCATTATTTCTATTAATTCTAGATATCGTTTGTGTTCTTTGTATTGAGCTAACATGGATTCAAGGTATGTGAATCTGTCCGAAAGGGAGTGAAGGAAGCGATTGTTTTCGTGTAATGACCTAATAGTCTGTTCTAACATGTGTCCATTATATTGTCGATTCCGAGCGAAGAGATTCAATTTAAGTTCAACTCTTTTAATATCTTCTTCGGTTGCTAATCCGAATAAACCTTTGAACAGTTTCCCTCCTATATCTATCAGTCCCCTTTTACTTCTTTGGTTAAAGTTTTCGGAATTTTTGGTTTCAGTTTGTATCCATGGTAAGGCTAATATTTCTGATAGGGCGCGTGCTGTAGTTTGAATATTTTCGAGGGTATTTTCTAACAGAACGCGACTTATCTGATCTTTTCCTTGGAAAGAATTTTGGACTTTACTTTCAAACGTTTCTAATTGGGTTTGTATCTGAAGGAGATTGATTTTAATTCTAGCAGGGGGTTGCAAATTTATATAAAGGTCTGCATGCCCTTTCAAAAATTTACCTTCTGCAAGTTTTTCTATAACAACTCCGGTAGAAATTTTAATGCTAGGTCTACAAGAGTAAATAATTTGGAAAATTATAAGGGGGACAATTTTATTCATTTCTACGCCTTAAGTTATACGGAGCGGGGGGTAGTTGTGTGGATACTTGTGTGGATACTTGTGTTGGTGGGCGAAGGGGTCGGCCTCGTTTTGGTGGTAATGGGGGTCGACCGTTGAGCTCGGATTCTGAACGGGTTCGTTTCTTATGTGAAGGTTCTAGTTCACGTGGGTAATGCATTTGCGGGCGGTATGTCGGGTCCGTGCGTCGATCATCAATCGGCGAGGGTGGTGACGGAGGAGATGGTGGAGTTGGAGGAGATGGTGGAGTTCCACTGAGTGATTCTCTCGAAGGGGTTTCTCCAGGGTCTGGGTCCGATGGGACGCTTGGCTCTGGGGCCTCCTCTTGTTCAGAGATTGCCTCGAGTATGGTGGTATTACGAGGTACCAATCTTCGTCATGGGTAGCGGTTCCCGCGGTGACTACTTCAGTTTTTTTATCCCTGCCCGATTTGTTAATATCTTGACCTTTTGAAGGATAGGCGGCTCGAACGCCTGGCAGCTGTTTTTTGGGAAGGTGTTGCTCGGAAGCTATCTTCAAATTGTCAGCGTGAATGATCTTTAGTTTGGAATGATCCCGGAGGTCGAGGATTTCATAACGATTTTTCCGAGGTCTTTCATAATCCTATATGGGCCATCCCATTTTGGGTATAATTTGCGATGAGCCCCTGGCGGTTTTCACGCTCTTCAGATAACATCGCATACCAACGATTATAGTCCGTTGACGGGGATGACGCCTATGTTGTTCTTGCTCCATCTGTTGGTTTCGTTGGTCGAGGGCATAGCGGATTATGTCAAAAATCTTGAAAGATCGTTCAGCTAGTTGCTGATTTGCTTCTGCCATTTCGGAAGATGTTAGGACTGCCGGTCGGTTTGGTCGGGCAAATCAAAAGGTAGACGCTTGTCGTAGTGATATAGAACGAAATGAGGATGGTCCCCGATGGACACCTTATAGCCATTGTTGATGGCTGTTTGTACCATGGGAAGGGAATCATCCCATGTACGGGAGGATGCATCGACAACGTGGCGCAGGGCTTCCAAGATCTTTCGATTGTGTCTTTCCACTAAGCCGTTTGCCTGCGGGTGGTATGCCACAATGTGTGTATTTTTAATTCTACACATGTTACAAAGTGACTCGAACAGTTTGGAAGTGAAACTACGGGCGTTATCCGAGATTAGGATGGAAGGAGTGGTATGGTTTTGGATGACGCGTTCCACTAGGGCTCTTGCCACAGTTTCCGAGGTCTGATCTGGAATGGCGGCTACTTCGCTGTAACGCGAGAAGTGGTCCGTAAACACAATGATGTACTGATTTCCCTTTGATGTTTTGGGAAATGGTCCCAGTATATCCATTCCAGTTCTTTGCCAGGGCCTCTGGCATACTGGATATTTATGCATTGGAGCGGTGGATGGTACGTTGCCCTTATGCTTTGAACACGACGGACATTCGGCGATGTATTCATGTACCGTTCTGTTCATCTCGGGAAAATGGTATCGCTCCAAAAGACTTTTGATGGTGCGATCCGGCCCCATGTGTCCATAAAAAGGTGAGTCGTGACAAAGTCCAATGGCTATATCAACGAGATCTTTTGGTATCTCCACGAGGTCGTTTCCATCTTCGTTCCTGAAATGTACGAGCCCATCTTTGAGGTTGTACTGTTCTTTTACCTTCGATGGTTCCTTTTGTTCCAGGCGCGCCCGAAGGTTCTGGGTGTGTTGGTCCTGTTGTTGGGAGTATTGCAGACACTCGTAGTCGAACACAGGGAGAATTCCTATTTTATTCACTCGGGTGTCGGGCTTAAGTCTCGACAATCCGTCTGGAATAACTTGCAGTTTTCCCGGTTTGTATACGATTTTCGCTGCAAAATCCTGAATCAACAGAGCCCATCTACTCAATCGTCCTTCAAGTAGCTTGTACTTGAAGAGGTACGTGAGTGGCTTATGATCAGTCTTGATGGTTACATCGTAGCCATAGACGATATTTCGGCATTTTTTCAAAGCCCAATATACCGCTAGGGCCTCTCGGTCCGTAGTGGAATAATTCCGTTGAGGTGCAGAGAGAAGTTGACTGGCATAAGCAATGGGTAATTCCACACCGTCTACGTCCTGTAACAGGACGGCTCCTAGTCCATAGGAGGAAGCATCTGTGGCTATGATGAAGGGTCTTGTGTAATCAGGATATTGTAAAATGGGATGACAGGTTAGTTTATTAATTAAAGTTTCAAAGGCATGTTGGTGATCGGATTCCCAGTTAAATTTCGAATTTTTCTGGAACAAATTAGTAATGGGTTTAGCAATATTCGAAAATTGGGGGATAAAGTTCCGATAGAATCCGACAAAACCAATAAATGCACGGGCGTCGTCGATGGTCTTGGGTACAGGGTACCTTTCCAGGGCTTCGAGTTTGGCTGGATCAGGTTTAATTCCTGTGGACGAGAGTAGGAATCCTAGGTATACCAGGGATTCTTGTAAAAAATTGCACTTTGCAAGCTTCAGTTTAAGGTGTGCTTTTCTCAAGTTGATAGCACATTATGAAGGCGTTGAAAGTGTGTTTTTATGTCCGAACTATAGACGATAATATCGTCAAGATACACGAGAGCTTCGACACCTAATAGGTCGGAAAGGACTATATTCATCAACCTAGAGAAATTAGCAGGCCCATTTCGGACTCCGAAAGGTAAAACCTGGAATTCGTAATGGCCTCGGTTAGTGGAGAAAGCAGTTAATGCCCGAGATTCGGGACTGACCTCCATTTGCCAATAACCTGATGCTAAATCGAGGGATGAAAAAAAATTCGCTTTCCCTACGTTCAGAATTGTTTCCTGCATGTTTGGAATCGGGAAACGGTCTGGGATGGTAATGTTATTCAGGCGTCTAAAATCTATACAAGGGCGAGATGTTCCGTCCTTTTTGGAGACGAGAATCATAGGAGCGGACCAGGGACTAGCTGAAGGCTGAATGACATCCTGCTCCAACATGTCCTTGATGTGTTCCTCAATAGTGACTAACTGAGAATGTGGAACCCGATAGGGAGGAATGAAAATGGGTTTGGAATTGGGTTCCAACTTGATTTCAAAAGGGACCAAATTAGTTCGGCCCAGAGGATCTCCGGTTAGGGCAATCACATCTTTATTTCTTATCAGGAAATCGAGAAGTGATTCCATTAGTTTGGGATCCTGTAAAGCTGGTGACTCCTGAAGGGAGTGCTTCAGACATTTCTTATATTCTTCTTTTAATATTGAAGGCTTTAATTCTAAGGAACTGGAAACACGATTTATCGTACTGATGGGGAAATCTGAATCTATTTCTACTGTGGAAACAGTTCCTATTTTCTGATTTGAAGTTAATTCTATAGATCTTTCTCCTTTGTTTAAACAAACAACAGGGATAGCTGAATTCTGACTCTGACTAAGGACTTGGGCAATAAGAACATCTCTTTTGAAATTACTTTTCTCTGTAATCAGAGTACGCTCTGACTCTAATAATTTTCCTTGACTGTTAACTACTTTTGCTAGGAAACAAATCTTCTCATAAGGTGCTACTGTTATATGCTCGGTAGGGCATATGAAAAATTGTGAATCTGATTCTGGTTCGGCGACTAAAATTTGCCTTATTGGCTGAACTGAAGCTGGCTGACTGGAAACTGACTGACTGGAAACTGGCTGACTGGAAGCTGGCTGACTGGAAACTGACTGACTGGAAACTGACTGACTGGAAACTGACTGACTGGAAACTGACTGACTGGAAACTGACTGACTGGAAACTGACTGTCTGGAAACTGCCTGGGTTGATCCAACTGGATTCAACAACTGGAACTGATTACCCTGGGGTCTGATTTCTGGAGCGGTTGTCCCTCTGGATGCAACCGGCCGACTTGATCTGCTATCAAGTAGAGGGGGTTTCCTATTTCTTTCGGAAATCTGAACTGAGCTAAGTCTATTAGCATTAAGTTGTCTGTCATCCTCGCGGAGATGGTGTGTCCTATTTCGACACTTTACTAACTTTCCGGCTGGGTAAATCTCCCATTGATTCCGGTTAAAAAAATCCATCCCTAGTAGGATGTCTGTCTGAAAGGTGGCGACTGTGTCCACTATACAACATTTCGCGGGGTATACCGCGTTTCCAATTTCTAAATATAACTCAATTTCTCCATATGTGGGTATGGGTGTGCCCGTAACTCCTCTAAGTTGGCAGGATGGTGCCTTAAGTTCATATTATAATTGTACTCTCTAGTAATTCATCTACGCATTGTTTCTTAATTAACGTTGCGTGTGCTCCTGTATCTAGGAGAGCAGTTAAATCTTGGTTATCCGTACTACAATTTATTATTAAATCTAAGAGGTCCGCACCTATTATCCTGATGGGGAGTTTGTGTGCGTATCTGGGCTTACTACTGTAATTTAGGAGGGAGGAGGTTGAACTGCTGCCTCCAATGTAGGGTCTAAAAAAGGGATCACATGGTCTTCTATGGGAGGACCTGGATCATATTCTACGGGGATATCATACGCTGAAGGGTGTTCTTGAAAACTGTTCTCTGGGGAAAATGATTCCTCCCCGGGTACTTCTACGTACCGAACTAGTTGACCTTGCTGGTTGTATTGGGGTTTATACATGGGGTAAGAGTGTGGGTGACCCTGTGGTCGTGATTTATTGGGTTGGTAGTTCGACTGAGGCTGGGAATGGACTGGTTTCTGGGGATTGGTTGACTTTTGGGATACGTTTTGGGGACGTGGTTGGTTTGGTTTCTGAAAGTGGGGTCTATACCCTGCAGGGGCTTTATCAGCACACTTTTGGCGATCGCCACGGCGATGACCATGTTCGTGACAGTGGGAGCAATACGAGGGGTAATTACATTGACTTATCATATGCCCGAAACTATCACAGTTAAAACACTGTGGAGGAGGGCGTGTATTCTGGGTTTGGGGGGCTTGTTTCTGGGGTGTTCCCTGTATTTGCCTTGGTTTATATTGTTGTTGTTGTTGGTATTGGTGTTGTGGCTGCTGCTGAATATACTGTACAGGGGTTTCTCTACCCTTTCGGTAGGTTTGGTTTGCTAAATCGGGGTGATGTTCCCGTGTTTTGTTTATGGCTACACTGACAGGTTTGTCAACATTTAAAAACTCCTGAAACTTTTTTTTAGGCGCTCCGGGTAAGTTTTGGTAAATGGTTGTGGCTACTATTAGATTTCTTTGTTTCGAAGTAAAAGTTATGCCACATGCATTTTCTGCGGCCCGGAGGGCTTCTCCTACAAGTTTGTGTGTACGTGTAATAAAATTGTTTAAATCCTCGTGTTCCTCTTTCTTCCATTTAACTTGGAAGACTGCTTCTAATGTGGCTAAGGGTTGTGCAAGGGTTATTTCTTTAAAAAATTCTAATAGGTTTTGTTTAAAATCGTCCCATGTTATAGCTTCGCTAATTGATGGGACGTAAGTGACTGTGTCATGGGCATTTCCCTCTTTAGGGTCAATAAATCTTTTTGCTTCTCTGATTTTTATATCATCATCGGTAATATTCTCGCGTAAGAAATGTTGCTCTAAAGACTCAACCCAAGGTCTTACGCGCGGTTCAACAAAACGATTATCTATGGTCCCCTTAAAAATTAAAACAGTATGAGGAAGATTTACTAATCTGCCTAAGTTAATATATGCTGGGGCGGGGGTTTGAGACTGAGACATACTGACTTGTGTGTTTGGGAATATGTTTGAAGGGCGCGGGGTAGGTGGAAAAATGGGTGTAGGTAATTCTTCGATGTCAGAAAGCGCACCGTCTGAATCGCTCATATGTGAAGGTACTTATTAATGTTCTAATTAGGTCTGCTTGACCGATCTTAATTCATGGAATGATCACTTAAGGGGTTTTCCTAACTACACTATCTAAAAAAAATAATGCACAACAATTTGCCTAACTCGGGGAAAATTTGAAAAGATTGCAAACAAAAATAAAAATGTAAACAAAATTTCACTCAAATGTACGTGATGGTATGGTAATACTATGTTTGGTACATTAAATAAAATTATACTATACTAACTAGAATAGTAAAAATAACTGAAAATAACTGTGACAATACTGTTTTCAATAAAAAGAGTGTATCACTGGTGTCTGTAGTGTTCACTGTGTTTTTTGTTAATTCTGGCTCAATACTAAATATTAATTGTTAATAATAATGACTTTTCAAATGTTTAGAAATTATTTTTAAAAAGAGTTTTACTTAACAAGATTCCTATGGCGAAATCCTTTTGAGGTGTGTCCTGAAGACGTGTCTGGCTGGCCACTTGTTCCTAGATGAAAAGTAGGCGTGAAGAACTTGGAGTCGTAACGCACCGGTTCACGGGTGGATGTGACGAACTCGAAGTCGTGACACGCCGGTCAACTGGGTGTTGGTTCTGGTTCCAGGGTCTGGAAGACTGGAAGAATCCTGGAGTCGTGAAGATCCTGGTTAAAGGGTCTGGAGGACTGGAAGAATCCTGGAGTCGTGGAGATCCTGGTTAAAGGGTCTGGAGGACTGGAAGAATCCTGGAGTCGTGGATCCTGGTTAAAGGGTCGCCAGTTGTTAACCCCTCCGTCTATGGCCCTGGGGTGGTTCGGATTGACGGGGGTTCTGGTTTAGGAGGCAAGCAACGGATAGGTGCCTTGAAGTGGTTTTTCTTCTATGTTACTCTCCGAGTTCTTCTATAGTGGCTCGGAGGACTCTGGTAGATTTGCAATCTAAATGCTGAAGGTTCCGGATTCTTCTTATAGCGTATCCGGAAAGTTTTCTAAGTTTTTCTGAAGAGAGCAAGGCTCGAAGGGGACAATAAAAAGTTTTCACTGTAAATTTACTGCTAAAAAATACAGGTAGTGCTCAGCCTCTGAATTAGCTTCTGAATGACAATGGATGAATTTGAATGGGTTTATATACCCAAAAACTGCTAACATTATTATTATTAAATGCTAAGAAGGCTGTATTATTTTTGCACAATATTTGAAAATAAGTAAATTTTTTAGCTGTGGTAAGGCTTGAACGAGTAAACAAAATATTTGAAGACGAAACCATATTTTTATCTTAAACCGCGACTTTTCAGATCTGATGTTATCATGATCTGCCAAGTTAACTAAAAGTGGAAATCGGACTATGCATCTTTACACTAAAATATGCATATGAGTGAAATTTTAAGGTTTAAGATGTACAATTTTAATGCTTAGGCAAGACATGATCTCATTGTTTATAACGAAAGAGAGTGTATACAAAATGTGAACATTGCAAAGCTTAACAGGATTCCTTATTAAGCGAAATCTAAAAAATGATTATGAGATTTTAAAAAACAACAGGTCACCAATTATTTAGCAAAGTAGAAAGTGAATCAAATATTTTATCCAAACTCGCGTTGGGCGATTTTGGTCCTTATGTAAAAATGAATACACACACGTACATACATATGAGTATAGGCATTATATAAAGTTAAATATATAAGATTATACATGAACCATATAACACATGAATTTTTAAAATGGATACTTTTTCTTACAATGGATACAGAGACTATATAAATGAATACAAGAATTACATGAAGGATAAGATAATATAGGAATATGGGAATTATTTATGGTTCATTTTTACACATCCATGACCAATTTAGTGTCAACGGTAGTAAGGTAAGAACTTGTCACTGAATGGGTTGCCATGCTCTTTTATGACTCGCACCAGAGACTTCACGTCACTGTAAGAACGAATCTGGAAGCTCTGTGCCTCTTCGTGATGAGAGGAGGAGCTCGACGTGTGTTGAAATACTAACCAAGTTTCCATGTACTAATTCAGAATTTTTATTTTTTATATAGTTTATTATTGATCTGCATCTTGAATATCTTCTCACTTATTTGGAACGTTTGCTAAAGTTTTCTTTTTCTTTTAACCACGATCTTCTACTTTCTTCATTTATGGAAGTTTTCCCCTAAACATCTTGGTTTTTTTTTCACATTACTTACTGAAAGACAATTTTCTGGGAGACTGAATTTTTATTTATCTTGTTAGGCAATAATAAAATTCTGTAAATATTAGTTTCCTTACGACTGCACTTTTTCATTTAATTAAAAAATTAAGAGAAATTATTTTCATTACAGCGTTCCCTATTTGTGGTTAACTTTGTCCCTATTTTAATGTGAGACTCATCCCAATTTAAGAAAAGTTCGTACACAACCGACTACAGTTGAGCTATGTAAAAAAAATAGACGAGCCTTCAAGGAAAGAAGTCAATTTGTCTGAAAAGAAATTTAACCTTCGCATAGATTCAACCGTCTTAAAAGAAAATAAAAATGCTTTTTAAAGATCATTTTCTTACTGTAGAAAAGCGTTTCAACTTCTTTTTATTGGAAAAAAAGAAGGCAGAGGTTTTGCTCCAAGAGAAGAATAAAGTTCTTTATGAGAAACCAAAAGAACACAACTATTCTTTTACAAAAGAAGTTATTGAAAGGAGTTTTGATGTCCATAAAGAAGAAATTTCCCCAGAATCCACACTGAAAAAGAAGTTATTTCGTCTAAATTAAAAAGGTTTTAGTTTGTTTAAAATAACATGTTTAAAATAATATGTTTAAAATAATACCTTAATTTAGACGAAATAATTTCTTTTTAACATTGCATTCTAGAGGAAGTTTCTTCTTTTGGACATCAAAACTTCTTTTAGTGACTTTAATAACTTTAATAACTTTTTTTAATATCGGTTTTAATGATAAAGTACGGTAACTCTTTTTTGAAAAGAACAATTATGTTCTTTTGGTTTCGCAATAAGAACTTTATACTTCCCTTGAAGCAGAAACAATAATTTTTTTATAAAAGATTTAAAAACAAGCCGCCACTAATCACCATCGCTAAATGTTTCATCACTTTGCAGGTCTTCAACAGCAGCAGCAAATTCCAGATCAATTGCAACTGACCTAGCAGCAGGTGCAGCTAGACTTGCCGACCCATTATCCTTCTTGAAGAAGTTGCTGAGTATGTATACTTACTGTATATATTAGCTTATATTTTCTATTTTGAAAATATGCAGTTTTCTATTTTTTTTATTTTAATTTCTGTTATCATTATTTCCAAAATTTACATTTTCGGGGAACCAGCAACGGAATAAAGGAGCGTCGAAATATTGTTGGGTCGGATTACAGAGGACTTCCTGTACAATACCGGGTGTCCGAGAATTATCTGTATAATTTTTGGCTGTTATTAAAAGTCAACCATGAAGTGTAGAAATTCCAGTGTTGTCCCATTTTACAGAGAAACTCATTAAGTTTTTTCTGATAACATGTTTTGACAAGTTTTTTCTTTTTTGTACGCGGGTGACAGACATTGATGATTTAAAAGCAAGAATCACAGCTGCTATTGAGCGAATTGATGTGGATATGCTGCAGCGTACATGGCAACATTTGGATTATCGATTGGATGTTTTGCGAATCACTGATGGTGCACATATCGAATGTTTGTAACAACGTTACTTTAATAAAATAAACTTTTGAAAATACAGATTCTAAATAATCTTGTTTAAGAATTTTACGTGTGTTATCAAGAATTTTATTAAAAGATGAAATTGTACAGATAATGTTCGGACACACTGGAATTTCTAAAAAACTTGTCAAAACTTGATATCAGAAAAAACTTAATGAGATTCTCTGTAAAATGGGACAACACTGGAATTTCTACACGTCATGGTTGACTTTTAATAACAGCCAAAACTTGTAAAGATAATTCTCGGACACCCTGTATATATACATTTATACACGATGTAAAATACAAACAAATATCAGTGTTTATCATTGCCTGATGACTAGTTTATAACTAAACTTTCCCAATTATGATAATTATTGATGTTTGAAAAATAATTTGAGATATACTTTTTTCTGTTTTTAGAAGATATTTACAAAACTGAACGTAAATGTGTGAAACAGAGAAAAAATAAGTTTTGACATGAATGAAACTCCTTATAATTCGGCAATACTGCGCATGTTGTTACCGTCGATACACCGAAAATAATACTTGTTTTGACAACAAATCTAAATGACTGCATTAGCCACATTACTAGAAGAATAAGTAGCCATTTGAAAGATTGTCTGGCAAATTGTTAATCACGTATCTTGATTGTTTTAACGAGTAGCCTTTTTCAGCGATACATAAAATTCTCTTTTTTTTTCAATCTAAAACTGCTAAAATATTTTTGTTAATTTAATTCCATGAAATAATTTATGAATCTTAATTTCATTTCGTTGGGAATTTGCAATTTTGCAAATTAAAAGAAAAGAGAAAGGACTCGCTGCAAATATGAAATATAAAATATTCTTAAAAAGGGATGCAGAAATGGGTTTTCCCGAAACTAAAAAGTCAAGTTTAATATTATTATAATTATTATTATTTCTATTTAATATAAAAAATTATGTTCTCCATTACTATTATTATATCTCTTCAGAGTAAACTCTCTGGAGTGCCCTAAAGCTTCACACTTTGAAACGAAATGTTTATTTTTATGGAAACCCTTTATAGTCGAAGCAAGTTAGTCGCTCAAGATCATAACAGTGTTTACCAAAACATTTGAAAGAAATTCCTTAATAAACAATTTGCTTCCTTAAACCATATTTTTTGAAAGATTTTATAGTTCATATGTATTTTTTTTTAATGCAAGAGGGAGGGGCTAAGGGCGAATATAGAAGAAAAAAGAGAGCCAAAAGCAAGGTCCAAAAATTTTGAGATGCCTGGACACTGCGTTTGAAAGATTGGGGGTCATAGACATGGGGAAATATGAACTGAAGAAAGTTGTGCCAGAGTTCACCAGTTGAGCAAATGAAAGATTGAAAATACCGATTAACCCCAGTGTCAGAGAGTTGGTCAGAAAGGGAATGAGAAAGTATCGAAAGTCTGGTGCTACGGGGCTCTCTTTAAAGAAGGAGACGTGCAGTTATAGTTCAGAATAACAGTGTTCGTTATAATAGTGAGAGTAAAGAGAGCGTGAGGCAACATTGCGGCGAAGGGAGAAGAAATTGAGGAGAGGAAAAGGCTTTGATTGCACACGGTCAAGTAGAGCTGTGTGGGTTGAGCAACCCCACACATGAGAAGCGAACTCCATACAGGAGCCGACAAGACCCCTGTACAGAGAGAGAAACTGAGTGGGGGTGAAGAAACTGCGTAGGCGGGACAGCACACCCAGTAGTATGACCGCAAAAAGGACGAGTGCAATTACGTGCAACAGTGTAACATTGCATGCAACATTGCAACACTGCATCTTGCAACTTGCAGCATTACATGCAACATGATGCAAGTGTTCTTAACCCCACAAAATCATATATAAATATGAGCTGTATGTGTGTGTGTGTGAACTCCAAGGGGTAACCTAACCTGGCTGCTGAGGCCCCCAAATATATATATATATATATACATATATACAGTATATGTATGTGGGGTGTGTATGCATGTATAGAAAAGACAAAGCTTCTTATATATATATATATATATATATATATATATATGGGATGAATTTCATAATTAAACATGTGAAATGAATGAATGATGTAAACTAACAAGGAAAAAGAAAACTGATTCCAAGGGCTTTCGAGTATTCAGAAGTACATCTCGTCAGGGAATTCCATGACGAGGTGTACTTCTGAATAATCGAAAGGCCTTGGAATCATTTTTCTTTTTCCTTATAGGTTTACATCATATATATATATATATATATATATATATATATATATATATATATATATATATATATATATATATATATATATGTGAAATGTATGTGTGTATATATATATATATGTAAACTCCAAGGGGTATAGGGCAACTTAACCTGGCTGCTCAGGCCCAACCAAAAATATATATATGAAATGTATGTAGGTAAATGTGGGTAGCTTAAAATAAAACACAAAAAGAAGGAGGGAAGACCCATCCATTCGTAGCCATGGCGCATCGCATAATGGGGTCTTCAGTATCACAGATAATTGGCTTAGAAGGCGTATGGCGTAATTACCTTAGTTTAGTTACCTATATATACACATGTTGACTATATATATTGATTTGTATACGTATATGTGGGTGTGTATAGAAAATAAAACAAAACTCGTAAACATATAAGGGAGAATTAGCACAGTTCTACCCCAAAAATACGCCACACACACACGCACACACATACACACTGTGTATAATTTATATATATACAGTATATATACTGTGTGTATATATCAGGGTTGGCAAAAACCTGGGTTTTTCACCAAAAACCCAAAGCCCATGGGTTTTGGGGTTTTGGGTTTCATAATTTAAATTAAAGTTATAGCTATGATTTTTAGAATTTATATATTTTGTTTCAGTTTTAAGGTCACTTTCAACTGAAGAAGGTAACAGTGTACTGTTGAAACGTATTGTGTTTTCATTTTACATAAAGTGTGGCTTTTGTTCTATTTTGAATCAACACGGTAGCGTGTTTTTCTTAATTTTTATTGCAATTTGTTTACAGGCCTAAACGGTAGACATTATTCTTATTTTTGAACATCTTTTTTTCAGAGATCAGTTTTAGTTATTAATATCTATTTAATAATGCCTAAAGTTAGACCTGCACATACTGGTGGCAGACTTAAAGCTGCTAAATGGGATGAAGTAAAAATGTTGAGTGACCAACCAAATAGAGTTCGGTGCAAATACTGCTGATGTGTATTTTCAAAAAAAATAGAATGAGTGAAACATCACTTAAATCGATGCAATTAAAAATGGGTACAGGCTTCTGATGATGAAGCAGATGAGCTTACAAATACAGCTACATCAGCAACTCCTCCTCCTACACATAGACATGGCAGTTTTGAGAGTAGACCCTCTTCAAGCAAATCATATGAAAGCCTGGTTCATGATGACACTACAATTCACAGTAGTGAGACTTCATTCACTTCAACCACTTCTGAATCTTCCATACCACTTTTTCATTCTACTCCAGCCAAGAAAATGCAAGGTCAGATAATGCCATAAATGCCATATGTGGTTAGAACAACTGTAGATCAAAAAGAAAAACTAGATTTGCAAATGGCCAGATTTTTCTTTTCAGCAAATAGGTATTCCATTTGTAGTTGTAGAGAATAAAGAATTTATTAAATGGGTCCAAAATTTAAGACTAGGCTATTCATTTCATTCATAATTCATAAGCATTCATAAGAATTCATAAGAATTCATAAGCATTTAAGATCAAGTAATACTTGTGAATAATATAACTTATATGTACACTTTTATTTAGTATTCATTAGTTTTACTGTACTCTATTTGTGTCTGTATTCTGGACACCATTTAAAAGGCCAATAAAACTTTTCAATTTTTCATAATCTTTATTTACACATTGCATAATTTAAGAGTTGTTTTATAAATCAGCTTCCTTGAAATAATCAACATGCCAAAGCATTCTAATTAGCTACAATTGAACAATGTAGCATCAGAAAAATTTCCATTATTTTAAAATAAACATCTCAGACCCAAAACACAAAAACCCACTGAAAATTCCAGTGGGTTTTGGTTTTGGTTTTAGGGTTTGGTTTTTGGGTTTGGGTTTTTGGGTGCCAACCCTGGTGTATATATTATCACGGTTATTACTAAGATAATAAAACATTATTTCAGTTTATTCATTTAATTATGATTCAAATGATCGTAAGAAAATAAGTTAATTCCAGAATGTTGCTATTGTCTAGGCTAAATATATTAGGGCCAAATCAATATTATATTTAATCGCATATTGAATGTTTAAACATAGTATTCTACAAAGATATATGCATACAATTTGGCCCCAATATACACTCGTGCAGCAAGCAACACGCTGCTCAAAATTGTAGCGCGGGCTGGGCAACTGGGATAAAGTATGCCCACGTATATATACATTTATTTATATATGCTTAATGTATCATGAACTTTAAAATATATCTGTATAAATAGTCAGCGTGGAGCCAGTGTCGCAAATGCCAATTTGTAACACCTGGTGTTTGCATGATATAAACACAGCAAGGGTCAGGCTTTTAAAATAAAATTTACCATTTTTAGATAAAATAAATGTATTGTGTTTGTGCAGGACAGAATCACCGTCAGTACGGCGCCAAAATTTCTCCATTTTATTGCTTCTATCAGAAAAATACTAATTTGTATGTTACAAGACTTATCCAGATAACCCATTACATTTTCATCCATCATGAGAACCTTAATATAAAAACTATTAACATCACTCTTTTTTCGAGACCTTGTCGGTCTAATCTCTGGCCCCACAAACGTATTTGTTTATACTTAATAGCTCTCGCTATTGGGTCGTATTTAGAGACCTTGTCGGTCTACCAGGAGCTGGTAAGTAAAAGCCGTGTGAAGCCGAGAGCGTTATTATGTATCTGGATGTCCAGGTGAAAGGATGCTCTCTCTCTCTCTCTCTCTCTCTCTCTCTCTCTCTCTCCTCCTCCTTTCTTCCTCTCTTAGGTTAGGTATACACATTTGGGGGGGTTGAGGCCGTCCCAACTTATCCCCCAAAGATGTTAGGTGGACTCCCCAGCCTGCTAGGGGAATTTCCCCCTTTCTTTGGCACCCTGGGGGTTGGCACTGGGGGAGGGGGTTGGCACCTTGCAACAAGGGGATGGGGTGGGTGGCACTGGCACTTATTTGATCAACATTGCAGTTGCTCTGTACTCTCTCCTTTTGCGGTGAGTCTACTGTGTTAGACTCTATCAAAAGCTTTTGATATGTTTCACGCAACAGCAAAAGTTTAACCGAAATCCCGAAGGAGGATGACCAAGAGTCACAGAGCGTCCCTTGCGGAATCCTTACTGACGATCTGAAAGAAGATTGTCTGAATAGAGGTGTTTGAGAAACTTCCTATTAAGGATAGATTCAAAAACTTTGAAAAGGCAAGAAATCAAAGCAATTGGACGTTAGTTGGAAGGTTAAGAGCGGTCACCCTTCTTTGGGGGGGGGGGAGGCTGAATGAAAGCGAACTTCCAGCAGCAAGGAAAAGAAGTTTGTTGTCATTTCATTAAGAACTTTTCGGTTACTGCCGGACCGTGGACGGAATTAACGCCAAAATCAATTTGAAGTAGAGATTAACCGAGTCTCCAATTTTACAAAGTCCAGATTTTACAAAAACATTTCACTTCTACAGACAAAAAATTAAACAAAAACCTTTATTCAGAAAAAGAATACAAGTTGACATTCCTAACATTCTTGGCGTTGGCGTTTCTTTTCCTCGTGTCTTTCCTGGAAAGATCGCATATACTCTTTCTAAAACAGTTTCTCCGCAGCTTCTTGACCATAACTCAGCTGCTGTCTCTGTACAGGAGTCTCGTCCGCCCGTGTTTGGACTACGCTTCTCATGTGTGGGCTGGCTCAATCCACATAGTTCTACATGACAGGGTAGAATCAAAGTCTTTTCGTCTCATCAATCCCTCTCTCTCTCTCTTCGCCACAATGTTGCCTCACACTCTCGTTACTATTGCTATTATAACGGACACTGCTCTTCTGAACTCTGTAACTGCATTCCTCCTCTTTTATCCCATTAACGGCCATGGTCCCATTTTTGGAACATATTTTAACAATACATTTTAGGTTAGAACTTAAAAGTTAAATTTTTAAATATTAATTTTTAATTTTATTTTATAATTTAAAATTTTCTGTATCATGTAACTATTTCATGTTTATATTAAAGCTTCCGAAGCTGAATATATGAAGATATATATGACTTTTGACACATTTTCATTCCTTCTCTATTCAACTCTCTAACGCAACGATTAATCGGTATTTTCAATCTTTCATCTACTCAACCGTCAACTCTGGAACAATCTTCGTCAATCCATCTTTCCCCCTGTCTATGACCTCCAATCTTTCAAACGCAGAATGTCAAGGCATCTCAAAAACTTCGGTTCTTGAGTTCGGTTTACTCCTACTACGGGGGGACTTTTTGGCGGGCGTTAGCCCTTGGCCCTCTTTCTTGTATAAAAAAAAAAGTTTTACAATATTTTTTCACTATTTTTTGTATAATTTAGGTATCTGATATGGTATTAATCTATTCATAGTATTCTAATCTTAATATGTCGTTGGAAGCACGAAAGCTTTATAGCCAAAATTAATAGGATTCAATTTATTTATTACATAAGAAAAGTGAAAATGACAAGTAATAATAATAATAATAATAATGATAATAATAATGATTATTAATATTATTATTATTATTTTTATTAGTCTATTATTATTATAATAGTAAACGAAAGGTAAAAATATACGAAATTAGAGTTTCATTATTTTACTAAATTTTAAATAAAATGATAAATTGATTGCATATTTAGTTGAAAATAAATGGTTTAATAAAAAAAAAGGATAAATTATGAAATTAAAAATACTTAATGAAATTCTTAAGGGTATTACTTATTTTTCTAAAACACTGAAAGATTCTGAAGTCTCCAAATGAACAATAGAGAAGGAAACAATGGCTGTAATTGAGGCAGTAAATAAATTCGCACATTATTTGACAGGCGTAAAATTTCATATTCACTCCGACCACCGGCCATTAACATACATATTTAATAAGAACAATAAAAATCCAAAACTGTGCAGATGAGCGCTACATTTACAATTAAGTACTTTTGAATTCGAATTCCATTATTTAGTCGGTAAAGCAAATACTTTAGCATACTATTTTTTACGCACAACAGAAAAAGACAACTTCCAGTCGCCCCAGTGCCGAATATTAACGTGGTAAGCTCGGACGAAAGTGTTCAAGTGGTTCCTCGTTTAGATTTAGGATCGTACAGAAAGAGCAGTCGGAGGCTAACTTTTCCAATCCCATTATACAGTATTTGAACTACGATCGTAAGGCGCCTCTTCGGAAACCGAGTGAAAGTTATACTATTTGGACGAAGGTATACAGAGTCCCCGAAATTCATAAAAACAGCATGTTAGAATCAACTGGTCGTACCTAAATCTTTAGTTATATGTCCTACAGTTAACTCACGATTCTGTTGTTACTTGTCATCAGGGTTTCTTAACACCCTTAGAAAGAATGAGATCAAATATTTATTGGCCAAATATGATCAAGGACATTAATCGGCCACGCAGTACCGTGCGTGAACAAATCTTTTTTGACCACGACTACCACTTCAGAAGAAACTACACCACACGCACTTTACACCAAAGGATAGAAGATTACACCAAAGGATAGAAGATGTCGTCGTGAATAATTTGATGTGAACATCGAAAAAATTCGTTCAATAAAAAAAGCTGAAAGCAAAGTTTGTGACTAAATATATAAATATATATGGATAGTGAATCTTGATGATGAGTGGTGTGACAAGCGATATTATGTCATGTTGCATCATACCGATTACTCGTACACTGCGACTGAAAATGTAAATCTTGTCATCATAGAGAAGCTTAAGTATTTTTATCATATATTAATATATATCATGACGAAGTTTGTAGTGATGTTGTGGCTAATGCCCTGTGTGAGTTTCTAACAGATTTTAGAGACGAGTATCGCTTGTTAAACAAAAAGGATAAATATGGGCATATGTTCCTCTCAAATAGTGCACCGGATTCTGAAGATGTTTAGTTTGTGGAAATGAAGGTGTGGTGAGTGGTAAAACATTAAAACCGTTATAAAATATGTTTAGTACGTGAAAATCCCCCCTTGCAAAAATGTCTGGTGAGTATTCTCGAGAGTGGGAGTGATAAAACATTAAAACCGTTATTACTTCATGTATCGGAAAATTTCTCAAAACACCTACCCAATATAATGGGATACAGTTATTCGTGTTCGAACAGCGCCGTACACGTTTCATTAGCTTATAATGTGACTCACTCCTCCCGTCGAGCCGATCCGTTGCATGTGGCTCATAGTCATCTCAGAGCTTCAACCGACTGGACGTGCGCTCCTCGAATACGATGGAACTTCCTTTGAGCAGCATTCTCAACGCCGTGTACGATGTGTCCGTGACGAAGTCGTTGTGCGTGTTCAGGCGTAAATCCGGTGCCGTTAACTATGTACTGGAAACGGATTGTAGACAAACAAACAAACGGAATGTTGTTTATTTAAGTGTCGAGGAGATGAATAGAATCTTCCTGGTAGTTGAGAAGTGGAGTGAGGATCGTTATAAAGTTCCTACAGGTGTAGGTAAAAGAAGAGAGGAGATTAGTGACACCCCCTCATATGCCGTTGTTTGTAAGTTGTGTATAAATAACGATCAACCATACATTGATATACGGCTGATGTGGAAGAATGCTTCTGATAATAACGCTTTTGTCCCGCCGCGAAACAGTTTCATTCTGGACAGAATGTTTGAAATCGTCGGATTCCGCAAGCTGAAGCCTATATTAGACGCACGTGTTACGGATATGCTTTATTTTGACACGGTTCTTGAATACGCATACACCACTCTGCTCGATGGGTTTACCGAGTGTAGGACTGAGCAAGGTGAGAATGGTCTAGAGCTGGATGCTTATTTAAAAAGTTTAGACTCTTGGAAATATCAAGAACTTTGGTACAAAGCACTTAATCGGTACAAGGCTGAGCTCGCCTACACCGTTCACCCTGAAGATCTATTTCTTTATATAATGAGCAGCTGTCGTAACGACTTAGAAGATTATTTCAACTGTCGCTATGCAGTGTAAAGATGAGTTCACGATTGAAAAGCTTGGGTCGGTAGAAGTAAACCCTCGATTGGAAAGGCGTGTTTATAAACTTGTATTTAATAATGATGTTGTGGCTGACGATGACCTCTTTGTGCGTGCTTTTGATTGTATTCTAACCTTATTTAAAGTTAACTTGCCAACCGGATGCAAAGTGGGCACAAAAATAGTACTGAACGATATGAAGGGCATTTATATAGAGTATAGATTTCCCTATACCTTGAACGGTTAAATAATATTAAACCGCGTATACTGCGTAATGCAAACAATAACGATGTGATTGTAAACTCGATTACGTGTGAGTTTAGTGTATTGCGCAGTAAAACAAAGTGAATGTATTTATTTTCAATGTATTTAACATAATTGTGTATATATATTTCTCCTGTACTGCTATATTGATGGCTATACGTTTTGTATTTCTTATTTTTTATTTTTTGCAGTAGAAGATAAAGTGTATGTATTTATTTTCAATATATTTAATTATTTAACATAATTGTTTGTGTGTGTGTGTGTGTATTTCTCCTGTACTGTTATATTGATGGCTATACGTTTTGTATTTC
The DNA here is from genome assembly GCA_023014485.1 of Bathynomus jamesi. Taxonomy (NCBI): domain Eukaryota; kingdom Metazoa; phylum Arthropoda; class Malacostraca; order Isopoda; family Cirolanidae; genus Bathynomus; species Bathynomus jamesi. Next base: position 127,260 of record JAJOZX010001257.1, read on the forward strand.
TTATTTTTTATTTTTGGATTTTGTATTTCTTATTTTTTATTTTGTGCAGTAGAAGATATAGTGTAGGTATTTAATTTCGATACATTTAAATATTTAATATAATTGTGTATATATATATATATTTCTCCTGATATTCATTTCTTATACTATTATTATTTTTTACTTTTTTTATCGTTCCAATGTATATTTATTTTCTATATATTTCCAATATTTCCTCTAAATAAGCAGAATGATGTAATGGTGTTTTATTTAATTCTTTTGGTTGTAAACGATATTTAATTATACCAAATGGGTGGTTACGCCTTCTAAACCGACTGACGGATTTCTAAGCCAACTGTTAAGAATATATGCTTTAATTAAATAACACTGGTCAACAAAGATTTTTCATCAGAGTAAAATTTGTATTGGCTGGATAGCATGTTTCACGCTGATTCCAAAACTGCATTCAGATTTTTTCTAGCACGTATAGTTTTCAAGATGAAGGCATATATACAACTACACAGATTTAACCATGTTAAATAGGCAAAATACTAATATTTCAACATTTGATTGTGTTTATTTTATTGTGTTTTTTTAGTTTATTCATCTTATTTATTTCAATTATCTTAATTATACATCTTATGTATTTCAGGTGAGCTTTTACGTCTAGCAGCATTGTGATTCAGGCAACAACGCCGTGCTTTGTGTGTCAAAAGATCAGTCAAGTCCAAGAACTTGTTGTGTCAAGTTGGTGTACATTTTTTGAGTTTATAGTTTGCTCAGGTCAGTCAACATGCCTCGACAATGTAAGAATGACCCCGACAAGTTCTGTTTCGTATGCGGCCAGTTCACAACTAAAACACAGCGACGAAGTATTACAACCGACATTAAGAAAATATACAAGCTATACTTTGGTTGCGATCTAGGTGACCAAGATAAACCATGGGCGCCACATCAAATCTGTTCTGGCTGTTCAAATGGATTACGTGATTGGCTTAACAAAAGAAAGCTTCAATGCCATTTGCCATACCCATGATATGGAGGGAGCCGAGAGATCATCATGAAGACTGTTATTTTTGTAGTGTGAACTTAATGGGGTTTTCTGCCAAGAACAAACACCAGATTGTATATCCAAACTTGGATTCAGCACGTAGACCAGTAAAACATGATGAAACATTGCCCATTCCAATTCCCCCAAGTGATAGGCTAGATTCTATCATAGATGACATGGAAAGTGATGAAGGTGCAACTGGCGTTTCCGGACCATCTACAGAACCAGAGTACACTTTTGAAGGTAGACATTTAGAGCCTAAAAAGTTAACCCAAGGACAGTTGAATGATCTTGTTAGAGACTTATCGCTGTCTAAAGAGAAATCAGAGCTTCTCGCCTCAATACTAAAGGAGAACAATTTACTTGAGAACAATGTTCGTATTAGTTACTACCGAAAGCGGAATTTTGAATTAACAGCATTCTTTTCAGTAGACGGTCCTCTCTGTTATTGCCATGACATCAATGGACTATTTACAGCCATATCTCAGACGTATGTGGCATCTGAGTGGCGCCTCTTTATTGATTCGTCGCAGAGAAGCCTGAAAGCAGTTCTTTTGCATAATGGTAATATAATGCCATCCATCCCCATTGCCCATTCCGTAAATCTAAAAGAGACATATGACAATATGGATATACTACTTAAGGCAATCAAATACGACAGTCATCAATGGAATGTTTGTGGAGATCTAAAAGTTATAGGAATGCTTATGGGTATGCAGTCAGGATTCACAAATGGATATGTGAAAACTTTCTTGGAAGCAACAAGTCACCTGCGTATAAGGATGGAGTCAAGAACCTCCTTGATGCCTTTAAAGAAATGGAGTTCGAATGTCGTTAAATATTCACTTCCTGCATTCCCACTTAGATTTCTTTCCTGAAAACCTTGGTGCAGTGAGTGACGAGCAAGGAGAGCGCTTCCATCAAGATATTCAGATGACGGAGAAGCGCTACCAAGGATATTGGAATGAAAGCATGATGGCGGACCATTGTTGGATGCTGTATCGTGACAATCCAGGCCAAATTTACAAAAGGAAATCACACTCACAGCGCTTTTAATAAAATAATGTATATATTCTTTATTTATAAGTACATTGAATAAAGTATATGATGTATTTGTTGTTTAGCATTCCTAAGTGTGATCTATACATCCATAAATTTTCTTATAGCAATATCAAAAACTTAAAAATATCAAAACCAGTGTATCTATATAACTCTACGTGCTAGAAAAGAAATAAAACCAGATTCGGAATCAGCGCGAAAAATGCATTAAGAAAAGTGTGATCATGTTTGTGATGAGAAAAAAAAGTTTCATTTTGTTGGCCAGTGTAATTAGCACAATCTGGCAACTCAACCTGAACAAGCCATTTACGCCTTCTAAGCCAAGTGGCGGACTAAGCCAACTGGCGGATTTACACCTTATAAGACAGTAGGCGCTCGGCTAAAGTCTTAATATGTACTTGGCTCCTGCCAGGTGAACACCTCTCTTCCTTTCTCTCCTCTATTTCTCTTGGTGGATAACTCCGCCTCCAAGTTTCATAACCCCTTGTTGCCCCTGCAACATTCCCCCTCCCCCTTTGCAACATTGAACTGGTGCATAACCCACCCTTCACTGCACACACCCCTCCCTCCTTCATTGCATACCCCCACCCCCTTTTCAACATTGATCATTATCTCTGCAAAATTCTTGCACTCGTCCATTTTGCGCCCATCATACTGAAGACCATGAAAGAAATCTTATAAAGGGGGGACCGTCAAGAAGGAAGGTGGGATACCGTCATTAAGGAAGGGGAGGGGGAAATTTCCAAATTGAACTATGTCTGTCTCCCAAAATGCCATCATACTACTACCCTAATTTCAATCTGGTAAGTTTTGATGTATTCTCTTTATTTACAAAAGTCCCTGTTGATGATCAACTTGATTTTTTAAAAGGTAATTCTCTGAATATTCTTTCCCTCTTCAACACAACACTCTTATTGAGTTAATTAAGCTTTGCGTCAAAGATTGTAAATTTCAGTTTAAAAATAAGTTTTATGATATGTCGTTTGGATTGGCGATGGGAAATCCCCTCTCACCTGTATTAGCTAACTTATATATGGAATTTTTTTTAAAGCAGAATTTTGCCTAAGATTGTTAATTTTAACCTTGTTTGGTGCAGTTATATAGATGATATTTTATGCCTTTGGCTTAATAATTTGAATGTTGACTTCTTTCTTGATAGGCTCAACAATTTAGTTCCATATATTAGGTTCACGGTTAAAAAAGAAAATGATGGAAGCTTATCTTTTCTGGATCTAAAAATTTGGAAATGCTCTAATCAGTTCAAATGCTCTAATCAGTTCAGATTTGAAGTTTATCATAAGCCTACTGATAATAACTCTTATGTGCATTTTTATTCTGACCATCATCCTTCGATTAGATCTTCTATTTTCTCTGCACTGTTTCTTAGCGCATTTAGAGTAGTCAGTCCTGAATTTTTAGATTCCGAGTTATGCAATATCATGAATAATGGCACTAAATTATGTTACCCTATTTCATTTTTAGATATCTGCCTTAGAAAAGCCAAGAATAGATATTATAATAATGTAACGGCAAAGGAATTTGAGCGTAAAAATATCCTCAGCCTACCTTACCATGATAATTTTCAATATCTTCCGACTTTACTTAAAGAAATTGGCATCAATGTAGTCTTTAAGTATAATAATATTGTTAAATCACGCTTAATAAAGAATAGCCCAGATAATGTGGTTGGTTCTGTGTATTCGATTTGATGTACACAATATAACTCAGTATATATAGGCCAAACGGGTAAAACGTTAGATATTATGGTAAAACAGCATAAATATGCGTGTAGAACAGTAAATAATTGTAATGCATTGTTTAACCATATGTACAGCTGTTATCATAGCATCAAGTGCGATAGTTCTAAAGCGCTCGTTAAAAACAGAGATATAATTGAAAGGAATAATCTTGAATGTGCAGTTATCCATTTTAAAAATAATTTCAATAACAATGTGGGAATGTATAAAATTGACAATATCCTGTTAAAATTCCTTCTGCCTCTCTTTAAGTCTTGTTAATTATATGCTAATCTTTTTGTTTCCGTCCCACTGTATATATTTTGGGCATCTCGCCTTCTTCCTTCACTCCCTGACGAGGTGTACTTCTGAATAAACGAAAGATCTTGGAATAATTTTTCTTTTTCCTTGTGGGTTTGCATTATATATAACCTTACCTTACAACCTTACAAAGGTTCCGCGCGATGATTTCTCATTTCGCGAAGGTCAAGCCTGTCGCCCCTCCTCTCGAGTTGGCCTGGTGAAGTAGTGAGTTGGATTCTTGCGCTCTCCACCTCACATAGCCAGGTACGCCCGGCTCATCGGGGATTGTTCTGAGCCAGGCGTCTAGTCTTCTTTTGAAGATTTCCACTGCAACTCCCTTCGTGTTTCTTAGGTCTTTGGGCAACTGATTAAACAGTTTTGGTCCTCTCACTACAAAACTATTTTCTTTCAGGGTTAAAGATGTTCCCTGTCTCGCCTTCAATTTGGGAATACGACACAGTCTACCGCTTCTACTTTCCATCGTTGTTTGGGGAGTTATGGGATTCAGAGTAAGATTAGGGACTAGTTTCTCCATTATTTTCCAAGTGTAAATAATGGTGTGTGTCTCTCTTCTCCTTTCCAGTGAATATAGGTCTAGTTCTCGTAACCTTTCCCAGTAATTTATTTCTTTGCACCCATTGATCTTGGCTGTGAAGCTTCTTTGGATCCCCTCCTGCTGTCTAATGTCTTCTTTTTTATATGGGGAAGTTAGGACCGAGCAGTATTCTAATTTGGGTATGATCAGGGTTTTCAGTAGAGGAATCATTACATTCCTATCCCTTCGTTTAAAGGTTCTCAATATCTGACCCGTTATTCTCTTTGCTCTGTTTACTGCTATCTTATTTTGTGTTTCAAATTTCGCATCATCTGTCATTACAACCCCTAAATCTTTTGCTCTGGAATTTCTCTGAATTTCCTGTCCATTTGGGGTATAATATTCCATGCACTTTAGGTCTTCTCTTTTTCCGTACCGTAATAGCTGAAATTTCTCGGTGTTAAACTTCATATTGTTGTCTTCAGTCCACTTGTAGATTTTGTTTATGTCGGTTTGTAGAGATCCTATGTCTTCTGGGTTTCTTATTTTTCTATTGATCTTTGTGTCATCGGCAAAGGATGTTACTGTGCTGTCTCTCGTAACGTCCTCATCTATGTCAGTTAGCATGATTATGAAGAGTAGTGGAGCTAATACTGTTCCTTGTGGTACTGAGCTGAGGACCTCTGATTCTGATGAAGATACTCCTTGTACTGTAACGACTTGCCTCCGCTCACTAAGGAAATTATATATCCATTTCCCTACTTTTCCTGTTATTCCCATATATTTCAGTTTATGTATTATGATTCCGTGGTCACACTTGTCGAACGCTTTAGCAAAGTCTGTGTATAGTACATCAGAGTTTTCTCTACTTTCAAGTGAATCAATAATGTTGTTGTAGTGTTCCATTAGTTGTGATAGACATGATCTGCCTGATCGAAACCCGTGTTTGTTATCATTGAATTTTTTCTGTTTCCAAAAAGTCATAGATTTTCTGTCTAACTATTCTTTCAAATATTTTAGTGAGATCAGATGTAAGCGACACTGGCCTATAGTTTTTGGCCTCGGATCGATCTCCTCCTTTATATATTGGGACTATGTTCGCGCTCTTCAGGATGCCCGGTATTTCTCCCGTGTCTAATGATCGTCTCCATATCCAGTATAGGGGCTCAGCGATTGCATTCTTGCAGTTTTTGATCAGTGTGGCATTCCATTTATCCGGTCCTGCCGCTGAGTGTGTTTTTAGTTTCCCTATGGCTTGTGTAATATCATCCGTCGTAAAGTCGAAATCCGTTATACTTTCCCCTTGTGGTTCTTCTTCAAAGAACGCGTTTCTATCGAAAATCAATTCGTCAGTTTTTGGGATACTGAAAGATGATTCATACTGAGCTTTTAATATTTCAGATACTTCAGTTAGATCATCAGATAAATCACTGTTCTCATTTTTTAAAGGTCCGATAGTTGCTTGGTTTCTTTTTGCGAAATTATAGAAGTACTTTGAGTTAACCTTTATCGCTTCTATAGCGTCTTCTTCTTCTTTTTCTGTATGCTTCTCGATTTGTTCCTTTATGACGACATCGATACTTTGTAGTTTATCATTTAATATTTTTCTGATGTTGTTATCTTTACAATTACTTAATTTTGCAGTCACTCTTTTTCTCTTTCGGAACAATGCCCTCTTTTGTCTTTCGAACCTGCTTCTCTTTCTTCTTTGTTGTATCTTTGGGACATGTTTTTCCACAATTTCTAACGTCTTCTCCTCTAACGTCATTAGCATCTCTTCCGTTGTCTTGGCCTCGAAAATGGTTTTCCAATCTATTACTTCCATGCTGGATGTCACATCTTCCCAGTTTATAGCTTTGGAGTGAAAATTAAAAATTTCGAATTTGCTTCGTCTGTTGTGCTTGTTCTTTCCTTTCCTGTTGCCTTTATATTAGTTGTTATTTCAATGATATTGTGGTCTGATATCATAGTTGGGGAGATTTCTACATTATCACTTAGATTACTGTTGTTTGTGAATACCAAATCTAGGCAGTTGTTTTTTCTTGTGTTTTCTTTTATTTCTTGCGTTAACATAAATTCATCAGCTAAAGCTAGTAGCATTTTTACCTGCACCTAGTCTTCTCGTGTGCCCCCCTTGTCCTGGTGGATACATATAGTTTTTCCTATCCTTTTATATTTCATGAATGGGAAATTAAAATCACCACAGAGAAAAATATTTAGGGTTGGAGAGTGTAGATCTTTTACTAAGTTTCTTACCTCTGTAATGGAATCTGAAAATTTTGAGGTTGGCGTGTTTGGGGGTCTGTACATTACAATTAGTACCATATTTATTTCAATTTTTTTTTTGCTGCTACACATTCTACGTAGTTGTTTCAGGTACTTATAACCATTTCTGCTATGTGCCTTTCGCGTGTGTAAATAGCACATCCTCCTTTACGTCTCACTGTTCTGTCGGCTCGGAGGATGTTATAGTTGTCAATTTGTTAAACTCTTGGTCTAAGGTGGAGTGAAAAGCTTCACTTTCGTCAGAATAAACATTTTGAGCGAAGGTTAACCACAGGTTAAGTTTTTTATATATATATAATTTAAGAAATTTCAGAATTTAAAAAAATTAAATTCATAAAACCATCAGTGTGGTAGTGTACTTATAGCCTATGGCAGTTTCGAGCACTGTCTGAAAATGATACCAGTAAGTAACATAAAATAACTAGAATTACAGACAGCAAGATGACACCATACTTTGCAATTTGGCATTATAAGCGTAGGGGGGGGGGGGGTCGTTCAAAAATTACGTAATACTATTTTTGCTGAAATTTGACACCCCCACCTCCTCTCTAATGTTCCATAGCGCTCGACCAGACACCCCCTAAGATGTCACATAACACTTCCTCCCCCTTCCCGCCCTGACCAATAGTGACAGATGTATATGTCACACGTCATATCACATGATCTTATGTCACACTGCACGCTGATTTCGTCATCTCGCTATTTCACGTTATATTTATTATTTTTATTATTTTTATTATTATCATTATTATTATTACTAGTACATTACCCGTCGCTTCGCTGACGGTTAGCTAAAGACCCGCCCTACGTGCGGGTAGTAAAACATATCCAAGTAGAGGGCCTGAATATTTTTTGTAGTTCGAAGGCTGTTATTAGCTGTTATTAGCTAGGTTAATTGAATGGTTAGGTTAGGTTAGGTTAGGTTGGTTAGGTTAGGTTAGGTTGGTTAGGTTAGGTTAGGTTAGGTTAGGTTAGGTTGGTTGGTTAGGTTGAGTCGTGATATTTTCGTTAAAGCTTAACCTAACCTAACTTAACCTAACCTAACTTAACCTAACCAATCGTCAAGGGCGTACAGTTGACCTAACCGGGCATTCAACATCCAGGTACACAACCTCGGGACCTAATCAATATGTGTGTGAAGTTTTATGTTTGTAACTGCTTTCATTTTGGAGCTATGGCTGGAACAGACACACACACACACACACACACACACACACGCACGCACACACGCACGCACGCACGCTGAAACACACACACGCACGCACGCACACACGCACGCACGCACGCACACACGCTGAAAGTGTGACGGACGGACGGACGGACAGCTCTCTTTTATATTATAGTAGAGATTACGCGCCTCAGTGGTGTAGTGGTTAGCTTCGAGACCCGGCGATGGCAGGCGGCGCGCAGCAAAACCCAGCTGTTCATCCTTCCACACAATAAAAAATTTGGTTGGTGAATAAAAAGGTACCATGGGTAGCCTAGTGGTTAAGACGCTGGGCTGCTATTGGGGCGTGGTTCGGATGCCACGTTAAATTGTAGGTCTAAGGTAGAGTGACAAGTTTGACCTTCGTCAGAATGAACAATTCGGGTGCAAGCAAAACCAAGGTTAACTAATGTTATGGAAAATGAAGAATTTGAATGGTTTGCTGAAGACAAGGGCGACGGACGATTTAGAAATTCCACCTAATTTACCTGAATCTCAACGACAACCTTGGGAAGATGACATCTAAATTCAGCAACATGTTTGTATCATTAGCGTTTATCCTTTAGTCTTATTTTCTATTATCATTGTGATAGTGGTAGGAAGCTTCACCCTACCTATTTTTATTGACTCATTTTCTGGTAAAAATTTACCATGATTCAATATTTAGAACACATTTTACAAATTGCTACTGCTGTTTTAACAACTTGTACTATCAATAAATTTTCTAAATTAAAATAAGCATATTATTAGTGCTATTACATTCCGTAACGTTTGGGCATACACGCCCCACACCCCCCCGACCGTTACGTAATTTTTGAACGGCCCCTAGGCTTCCGAGTTTTGAAGTTAGATAATGTCTAAAACTTTTAAAACTGAGAGACAGAGTGAATTGTTTTTGTATTAAAAAAAGATTAAATATGGAGATATTAATTAATGGAGGGTACAACGTGTTAACAATGTAGTTCAGTTAGCATAAATAATCCTATTACAGATAGAGTGGTGCCTCGCTTTTCGACGTTAATTTGTTCCTGAATGAGGCGACGAAGGGCGAAACGACGAAGAGTGGGTATAGGAAATACATAGTAAGCGCCTAATTCGTTTCCACTCCCCACTGAGTACCTACTAAAACTTCATAATGCAATATTTTTAAAGGCATTTTATATTTGAAAACATGAAAAATACATAATACAACAATAAAATCAATAAAATTGCATGCAAATGTAAGTAAAAATACCAAAAGATAACAAAAATCAAACATGTAACACACATAATCAACCTTTGATTAACATATCAAAATGAAATTGAAAGTTCAATTGATAAACAATGTGGATGCTAAATTAATTTTTGAAATGTGTGAGTGTTGATTATGTTTGCCAAATCCAAAGAACACTCACCCAATCCACTTGCTGGAGAGATTTTGCAGATGCAGTGCATGGAATGTAATTTAGCATTGCTTGGATGGGGAGAGACGGGCTCTCTTTGTAGAGAGCTCCTTGGAGACGGACGACCGGAAAATGGGGGCAAGGGAAGTGGAGGAGGTGGAGGCTGATTCAACTGATTGGATAGTCTTACTGCCTCGGGCTTGAGAGGGGTCATCATTGATAATTTCCGTAAATTCCTCCCACAGAGCAAAGTCCCTGGTGGAGTCTGGCAGTGGTGAGCTTTGTTCCAAAGGCGGTGGCTTGAAACAAAGGATTTGGGGGCGAACACGTGGCGACAAAAATATCCCAAAATTCAAATATTTATCTAAAACAATACCATATATGAATAATATTAGCATTATTAGGACAAAACAAACAAAATAAATGCTGTATTTGACATTTGTTCTCATCTGGGTATCTACTGAAGTTCACCTACTTTTTACTTTTGTCACTTAACCTAGGCGTAGGCATACCTTGTTTTGTTGATAAAAGAGAATACTCGGTCCTGGTTAAGTGTCCTCTGTCCCACCTGCAGCCAATTGCAACACGATTGCTTTATAAGTCAAAGAATGCACTACTCTCGAAACTTGTCACAAGATCGGCTAGTAGTATGCCGACAAAAATGTAGAGTGCAATGCAACTGAATGCATGGTCAGTATTGATTGTTGCAACACTGCATAGGGGGGGGGGGTATACAAGAAGGGGGTGGAGGAGTGTATGCAGGAAGTGGGAGGGGTAACCTAATCTACCAGCTCTGGAATGGTGTGGCACCTAAAGTCTTTATTTAGACGATTGACGCGGCCTCGTGCTGCTGATGGGGGCTCCTAAAGTCTACGCTTGACGGTTGATTTGGTATTGTTGGTGGTCGCTAAGGTTCATAATAAGTTGGAACTTTCCTGGGTAGTAGGTAAAATCCCTAAGTATGTCGGTGTTGAAATATTGGCTCTGGTTGTAAGGCTGGTGACTATCTTCTTCAATTTCTAGAACCGCAGTCACAACTATTCCCAGTACGTGGCTCTGCTTTCACTATATCTCCATTCCCTTGGTCCTTTTTGAATTGGGCAGAAAAACCTTCGCCATTACCATATGCGGAGAGAGAGAGAGAGAGAGAGAGAGAGAGAGAGCGAGCGAGCGGTACCACCATAACGCGTGCTAAATCCGTTGCATACGTAATGTCAGTATAACCATACATCAACAAAAGACAATAAAACTTATTGAAAGCTATAACAATGGTGAAGGGTTTATTGCATTCGCTGAACAACAATATACGTATTAAAAGAACCGGGATTTCGACATCTGATCCATTTGACATTCTATCAACAAGTATATTATGGTTTACATTAAGTTACGTTAGGGTAGCATATGTTACGTTAATATAGGTTAAGTTAGTTGTTAGTTTTTTTAGAGTGTCGATATTATGGTTTTGACAATCCGATGTGAATTGGTCCAAAAGAACAACGGCCCATACTATTATTTCAAACTACGTCCCAACAGATCGTATTAAAACAATGGACCTATACCCATCTCTTCAACAAGACCATTTAACCTAACTTAATTTAACCCACAATAACTTGCTCATCGTTAATGCGGAAAGAATGTTTTATTACGTGTAATAAACTCTCTCTTCTCTCTCTCTCTCTCTCTCTCTATATATATATATATATATATATATATATATATATGATGAATTCCACAATTAAATAAGAGAAATAAATGAATGATACAAACCCACAAGGAAAAACAAAAATTATTTCAAGCAGCAGTAGTGTGGGCGCAAGATGGACGAGTGCAATGCAATATTGCAATGTTCTAAATGTTGATCAGTGTTGAAAAGGGGGAGGGAAATGTTGGGAAGGGGGTAGAGGGTTGTTGAAAAGGAGAGGGAAATGTTGGAAAGGGGGGAGGGGGTGTTGAATAGGGGAGGGGTCTTGCAACAAGGGGGAGGAGGTATCCCTCAAGTTCCATTGAAGGGGGGAGCTTTGGGGGGAGAAGGGAGGATGACCTCCCCTAAAGGGGTAACTTTAACCTAAGAGAGGGAAAGGAGAAGGAGGAGAGTCTTTAGGGGAGAAGTTGGGATGTCCTCACCCCTCAAAGGGAAACCCTAACCTAAGCCTGAACCTAAGAAGGATCGAGAAGTTCGCCTGGCCACAGCCAGACTCATAATGAGCGTACAGAGGATACGCAGCTGTTATATAGAGGGTCGGGAGTTGCCAAATACCACTACTTATTTTAATTTTTATATGTAGACGAGTTGCTAGAGAGCACTATTTATTTTAATTATTTATTTATATATAGATGAGTTGCCAGAGGGCACTATTTATTTTAGTTTTTATATACATGTATAGACGAGTTGCCAGTTATTGTTTTTATTTATTTTGTATATAGATGAGTTGCCAGATACTACTCAGGTGTACATTACACTGGTCAACACTCATTTTATTGCCAATCATATTAGAGTGATTTTGGGGTAACTTTGTGGTGCTGATTCCGAATTTGACATCGGTTTTGCTAGATTGGCTCTAATTTATGAGATAATTGGTACCCCATTGAAACACGTAAAAATGCAAAAAATTTAATGTTCAGCGGAGCCTACTTACAAATCGCATTGAAATTGTCTCAAATCATACAAAAGTAAACACATGAAATACATAATGGCATTTTATTCGGTCTCACCATCTAGAATGTTCCGGTAGTTTCCCATATGCACGCGTTATGGTTACGTTTCCTATTAATTGAGGGTATTCATTATCTCAAGAACTAGAGCCAAATCGGAAAAACTACTTTCATTTTGGAATTCAGCAACCCCAAAATACCCTAAATTCGTACGAATTTCCTTGGCAACGAAAAAAAAATTTTTTTTTGTTGACCTGTGTTATTAGGGTTGAGTTGCCAAATTGCGCTATTTATTTAATTAAAGCAGATAGTCTTGACAGTTGGATTAGAAGTCTTAAACAGCCAGACGGTTTAGAAGAGGTAACCAGCCAACACATATAATTAAAAAATATCGTTTACATATATATAATCAAAAGAATTAAATAAAACACCATTACATCATTCTGTTTATTTAGACGAATTGTTGGAATCAATTTCATGAAATATATAGAAAATAAATATACAATCGTTCATTCTAAACAAACGGGGAATATATGCAATAAAAATAATAATAGTATAAGAAATACGAACGAAGAATATATATACATTCAAAAAATAATAATAGTATAAGAAATACGAACAAGGAATATATATATATGATCAAAAAATAAAATAAAAAACTAATGTAAAAAATACAAAACGATTGAGTATAACCATCAAAATAATAGGAAAAAAAAAAATATATATATATACACACACATTTATATTAAATAATTAAAAATATTGAAAATAAATATACTGCAAAATACATTCACTTTATGTTCTACTGCTCTTAACTAAAACACTAAACTCGCACGTAATCGAGTACACATTCATATCATTATTGCTTTGCACTACGCAATAAATAAGATTTAACATTATTTCACCGCTCAAGTTATAGGGATGCCTATACTCGATGTAAATGGCCTTTATATCGTTCAATACCATTTTTGTGCCCACTTTACATTCGGTTGGCAAGTTATCTATAAACACGGCTAGAATACATTCAAAAGCACGTAAAAAGAGGTCATCGTTACCCACAACATCATTATTAAACACAAGTTTATAAACACTCCTTTCCAATCGGTAGTTTATTCTTACCGATCCGAGCTTTTCAATCGTGAGCTCATCTCATCTTCACATTGCATAGCGGCAGTTGAAATAATCTTCTAAATCGTAACGACAGCTGCTCACTATATAAAGAAATAGTTCTTCAGTGTGAACGGTGTAGGCGAGCTCAGTCCTGTACCGCTCAAGTCCTTTGTACCAAAGTTCATGATATTTCAAATAGTCTAAACATTTTAAATAAGCATCCAATTCTAGACCATTCTCGCCTTGTTCAGTTCTACACACGGTAAACCTGTCGAGCAGAGCAGTGTATGCGTATTCAAGAACTGTATCAAAATAAAGCATATCCGTAATACGCGCGTCTAATATAGGCTTCAGCTTGCGGAAATCGACGATTTCAAACATTCTGTCGAGGATGGATCGGTTTCGCGCAGGGACAAGAACGTTATTATATGCTGCATTCTTCTACATTAATCGTGTATCAATGCATGGTCGATCGTTATTTATACACAACGTACAAACAATGGCATATGAGGGGGTATCACTACTCTGTTCTCTTCTTGTACAAGGGGTGCAGGTATTTTATAACGATCCTCACTCCACTTTTCAACTATCACGAAGACTCTATTCATCTCCTCAACACTTAAAAAAACATTTCGTTTACCAGAATTTGTTTGTCTAGAAGTCGTTTCCAGTACATCGTTAATGGCACCGGTTTTATATCTGAACACGCGCAATGACTTCGTCACGGACACAGCGTACACTGCATTGAGAATGCTTCTCAAAGGAAGTTCCATCATATTCGAGGAGTGCACGTCCAGTCGGTTGAAGCTCTGAGATGACTATGAGCCACGGGTGGACGGATCGGCTCGACTGGAGGAGTGAGTCACACCATAAGCTGTTGTGTCGTGTACGGCGTTGTTCCACCGTGAATACTTGTATCCCATTATACTGGGTAGCTGTTTTGAGAAATTTTCCGATAGATGAAGCAATACCGGCTTTTGTGTTTTATCACTCTCACTCCCCAGAATGCGCACCAGACATTTTCGTTCATTTCCACAAACCAAACTAAATACATTTTAATCACACTCTGGCGCACTATTTGAGAGAAACATATGCCCATATTTTTCCTTTTTGCTTAGTAAACGATATTCGTCTCTAAGTTCTGTTAAAAACTCAGGCAGGCCTTTAGCCACATCACTACAAACCTCGTCATGATATACAGTATATTAATGTAGTGGTAAAAATACTTTAGATTCTCCATGGTCACAAAATTTACATTCTCCGTCGCAGAGTACGAGTACTTGGTGTGATGCAACATGATATAATATCGCTTGTCACAACACTCATCAACAAGACTCATTACCCATATCCGTTGCTTCTTTAGTCCTACAACATACTTTAATACATCGCTTGTACCACGAAATCCCGCAATGCTCTCGCCAGAATACCCGTAGAGTATTTGTACCTTTTGTTCCTCAACTTCGCACGGTTCAATATAGCCTTAAAAGTATCAGGAGGGTGGAATAGGGAGCCATTCAGTATTCACCATATCTTCACACTTTACTGAATACCATTTCATAAACTTCGAACACGCAATATTAAAAGTAGCCATTAATATTTTTCGTCTACGTGGGAATTCGTCAAATACACGTCTGAGATCCAGGGTCAACTGAGCAACGGTCAACTGAGCACGCAGGGTAGAGATATGCTCAGGTAGTAGCAGGAGTCACGTGACCATTGATCGACCATACAGGGGGCGGAGCTTAGAACTTTCTCCTGCACACACATACATATACAAAAACACACACACACACACACACACACACACACACACACACACACACAAAGAAGAAAGTGAAACGCTAATTGAAACACAATTTATTTAATAAACGAATTATTCAAGGTGTGTGTATAAAAAAATATATTTACAAACACGTGTAATAAGTAAATAAAATAAACATATCGTTAAAAATAGACATATATAACAAAGATTATGGTATCCAAAGGGTACGGTATCATAGGTGTCAGGCACCTGGTAACGTTTCCTATAGGTGTTACGGCATACTTTCTTACCCCCTATGTTCATTCACGCACCCCAGCTTCTGCGCCCGAAAATTGTGGGTCCCGACAGTTAGGTGGGGAGGCTGGTCGCCCTCATCTTCCAAACACACTAGATCCCTTAAGGAATCAAAGTTAACGACCCGTCGATTCGCCAGGTTGAGCGTGAGTAATACCCTTAGCCTTCACGATATATTTCGTATCCTCCACCACCCTCACTCGTACCCCGATAAGTTTTTGGCCCTGTTGAGAAAAATGGGTCGGCGTATGCGATGTCTCCATACTCACCCTTGATCTCATCAGTCAACTCTTCGAGGAATTCACCAATAGGATGCAGGTATTCACCTTCCCTCTCTGAATATCACACTATCTGTATCGGCGTACAGAAGCCCCCCACCAAGAGAATGCAATAGGCCTCAAAGTTTGATGCCTGCGTAGGCCGTTGTGAAGCTGGCTACAGGTATGTTTGCAACCCGTGAGGTATCTGTGGGCAACTCGGTAATGTTGTACTTTATTATGTAAGTATTACCTACATTCACGATCTCCACGACCTCTTTATCGGGAGCGTTGGCATAATCACAGCTTTCACTAAGTTTGTGCCAAATGATCGTTCCCCTTGCCAGTATTCTGTGCAAATTTTCCCCAGAGGCTCTTTAATCACAACTTTGCACTAAAGCGCTTGCCTGGGTTATTTACAATTTGGGAACGGTCAAGCTATATCCCTTCATATATAAGTCGATTTTTCATCTTCGGTATCAACTCCTCGCGGATACAATGATGCCTCTACCTTATCCTTCAAAAAAGCGTTTATATTTGGTGTGAAAAGGTTGGGTAGCTTCTGAAACCTCCACACCTCATATATCTTCAATATTCTGTAACCCTGGCGAACGGCTAGGTCCAGCTTAGGGCTTGTATATACACACCTCTGATCTTACGATGGTTGGTTGTGTGATTACAATCCCCATTGTTCTCCTCTGCGCACTTCACGCACTGGGGAAACACGAGCTTGTGGTCTATAACGACGGGTAAGATCGGCATCCGTAAATCGCGAAGTGGGAGCACGTCTACGA
The DNA here is from genome assembly GCA_023014485.1 of Bathynomus jamesi. Taxonomy (NCBI): domain Eukaryota; kingdom Metazoa; phylum Arthropoda; class Malacostraca; order Isopoda; family Cirolanidae; genus Bathynomus; species Bathynomus jamesi. The sequence continues at coordinate 143,667 of JAJOZX010001257.1, forward strand.
AAGTAAGACCGAAATATTACCCGTTCAAATTTGTTGAAAACACCTCGATGGGTGGCAGGTCAGGTCCCACCAGTTTTTCAGATGCACCTACGGGGTACGGATTGTTCTTCGTCACGTAGGGATATAAACAACAGAAGTCATAGTAATGGAGTCTCACGCCTTCTGTAGGCGGAAAGTATAGCTTCAAGGGATTTGTACGTCCTCCGAACAAGCTGTCACCGCATTTGAGAGGATCCAGCGCCGTTGAACGCTTCATCTTGTTTATTTCTTCACGGTACTGTCCATCTGTTTACATGCGTGCATCATACTCATGCCCCCTCAAAACCTTGTGAGTGAACTGGGCGCCTATAAGCTGATCGCGGGTGCGAGTCCATGCAGGACTGTCGGCAGGAAATCTACCGTGGATATCTCCTACTATTCCACACTCAGGACGTGGGCATCCTTGCGACCAGCATCCTTTAAAGGAGCACACAGTCTACTCACCAGTGGCACAGTTTTCGCTTAGACCAAGGGTCACCAACCTTTTTTTTTGTTCACCGCCCACTTTTACGATTTTTTGAAAATTAAAAAAGCTTATCGCCCACCTTAGATCAAAAAGAATAAATCAACATAATCGATAAAATAAATAATTAAATAAATATTTAATTACCTTTAATGTGAGCCTACTAGTGGGCGCTACCGCCCAGGTTGGTGACCCCTGGCTTAGACCATCAACCCAAAAAACACGACCATTAACCTTAATGGGTACTTCCCCCGTATTGTGGGCATGCCTTATGTATACACCTGTCTCCTCCTGTATGTGTATGAGTCAGTAAATAGCTTTTGTCCATAACTGCGGGGACTGTTTCTGTGAATGACGGCTAAGGGTTCTTTAGGCATGAAATTGTTCTTGAACACAGTAAAGCACAAAGAGGCAATCGTGGTTGCGACTTGCAACGAATCGCATTTGAAACGGTCTATATAAATTAGGATGGATCGATTTTACATTTTTTTCGATTTCCATATTCTAATAGAGACAAACACTTGCGCATGCATGAGAAAATAGCCTCTGCAAAATCTTAGCTTAATAGGTAATCATCTTCTACCCCCGGCAGAGCGATGAAAATCATATTTTAGTAGTCAAAAATGTATTTTTCTTATAATTTTTAAAATATTTCAATATGCGTGTGTGTTATTTCATGCCTAAGCAACGATATAAATGCTATGGGAAATATATAAATGCATTATTTAAGACAAAGAGCCGATCTGAAAGTATGTATATAAATTACCTATTTTTTCAACATTTGACGTTGTTGCCGGGGGCAAAAGATATTAACGTAGGACAACGCGCTTGGAAAAACGATCATATGAGGTCTTTTTCATCGACTTTATAGTTATTAGGAATAATTTTGATGCATATTGAAAATACGTTTTTGACTACTAAAATATGATTTTCATCACTCTGCCGGGGGCAGAAGATGATTACCTATTAAGCTAAGATTTTGCAGAGGCTATTTTCTCATGCATGCGCAAGGTTTTGTCTCTATTAGAATATGGAAATCGAAAGAAATGTAAAATCGATCCACCCTAATATACATTCTTCTAAAGGCCTGGAAACATACTTTAAGCATGTATACATCATTCACGCAATAACGCTCACATTCATCAGCTATATTGTAAGGATTAGATTTATTAAAACTGTTGTAGTAGCGGTCAAAATCTTCAAGTTCACCTGTATTCATACATTCATAGTTAAAGTAATGTTTGGGTGGAGGTAGTCTTCGTAATTTAAAGTTTCGCAAGTGAGGAATGTGTGTGGGAAATATCCTTTTGAAACTTCAGCGGCTACACTCCCAACTTGGGTAGCTTTGCTAATTTACAACGTGTGAATAATAAAGTGGTTTTAAACTGTACATTACCTCTCATTTGCATCTGTATAAGTTTCTTGCCTCTTTTCAAGGGATCATCTGTAAATATGTCAGATGACTCGTGCTCAAGGAGTTCCTTATAAAGGAACTGTGTCAAATTTTGCCCCGATATGGGTAAGAATATATAAAGTAATATAGGACACAAAGAGTTTCACGGGAGTGTCGTGTGCAATCGTTTTAAAAACGTTTGTCCGTTTACCACATTTGTGACACCCATCCCACTCGAACTTCATGCACTCATCACAGATAGTCTGGCTTACAAGTAGATGTGGAATGAACTCTTTCGTTTCAGCGTTCGTATATGTTTCTATATCATAGTACACAGTTATACAAGGTCTATTTTTAGGCCTAGCGTCTTTCATATAACATACATGCTTTACTCCACCCACCTTATATTTCTCATGGCATGTAGAACAGTGAAGTTCTTTACATTTATGCTTGAAATTCCCCCAATTATTCATCATATAAAGCATACCACATTCAAAGATTCTCATTTTCCTGCACGTGCCAATTGACTAATGGAGCTCAAAACAGTTATTATTGAAAAATGTGCGTCTGCATATATCACAGTCCTCTTCTCAACTTCAACTACACGGCTTTCACATTTGGAACTTTTACACTGCGCACATACCATATGGCAATCCTTACAATGCTTCACTAGATCTTCCGCAAACTCGAGACATCCCTTACACAAATCATGATGCCGTCCATATTTTCGACTTTCATTATAACTCGTGTAAAGGCCCCTTATATTATGGATGCCGATATACGTTGTTCCTGACAGCCCTAAAATAAGTAGGGGACTTGTACGATCTCTCACACTGCTTTTAAAAACATTCACAGTCGTACGATATTCATCCACTCCAAATACAACTATACGAACATTCATTTCCTGCTCTACCCTTCTCAGGTCTTCAGGACCCATATTACACTCAAACACAAGTTTACAGTCTACATCTAGTTTACGGGCACGCTGCACAACCGTAGGCAACCAAATGTTTTTGATCCACGTATTTAGTACAGTGAACATATGAGCTAAGAATAGTGCTATATAGCCGCAACCACGATCAACGTTTATACGCCGTCTGTAAATAGCGTGAGAAATAAAGTTAAGAGGATAAGGTGTGGTACTATGACCCACAACACGGAATACATGATCAATATTTACCATGAAGTTGTCCATATTGAAGGCTGTACTACCTTTTGAAGCCTGCATTATACGGTTCAAAATATACTCTATATCTAAGTTGTCAAGCGTCTGAATGGTATTACTACCTAAAAATCATCTACATCCCTGTCATCTGACCCAAACCCGAAAGACAGCCTCGTCCTGACTTCATGTTTTTACGTTCGTCGCGTTTCTGAAGGGCAAACTCCACAATATGTTCAACTTTTAACAACGAATATATTTCCAAACGAGCCTGAAACGGTGTATATTCCAGAATGACAAAGAGGCTAAAGAAATACCGTGAATTAATAAAAATCTATTATCGGTTGCCTCGGGCAGTAGGGTGTGTCGAATTTTTCAACTTTCAAATTCCAAATATGAGGGGTGCTAAAAAGTTGCAGCATGACTTAGGAATTCTAAAGATATTTTGGTTAATTTAATATAATTTAGTTTTGCTTGGTAAGAAGCTACATAAATATAGTGACTTTTTTTACTTTTTTGTGGAATTATATAATAATTATTATATTAATAATTATATATGCTGTATATATAATGCACTCCTGTTTTTGCTTATTTCACAGGTTGAAACATATTCATCAGTGTACTGAAGATTACTTGTCCGTCAGTGCTACCATCCTAACCAGTGGGAATTGACCTACAATGGCTTCTAAAAGGAGGACAAGACTGGGAACATTCACACATATGAGCAACCTAATTAGAACTGGTAGAGAGTTGTTGCCCTCTGAACTCCCAACTCTGCGAGACGTTCTGAAATATGGGCTACTGCTAAGAGAACAAAGTGGTGAGGATGTGAGAAACTACCCAGCAGCCAGTCTTGCAAAGGACATTTACCCTAAAGTGCTTGAAAAGTGGGAACGAGCAAACAGTTCTTTTGTAGCCCCCGTTGTAAATTCACGAGTCACAATCTTAAACAAGATCCACGAGAGCTGGGAGCGGGCCTAAAACATATCTCTTGAGAGAGGAAAGCTACATGTCAAAGAGGCTTTCATTGCAAAACTTGACAAGCTTTTTGACATCCTCAGTTGCAAGTGTAAAATTGTTCTCTGCTCTGAATTTGGCTGCCTTGCAGATGCTGGTTGCAAAAACGAAACTCACATTAACTGTACATGCCCTAGGGAGATGAAGATCCCTGTGAAGGAACTTGCTTTCATTAAAGGTCAGAGAGACAAGTCTGGTTCTACTGGACCACATCAGATTGGCTTGCCAGATCAACCTGAGCACAACAGACAAGTCAAAAAGCAGAAGCGGCAAGAAGACGAAAGAAGAAGGCTTGCTGAATATAAGCAGACAAGTAAGCAGGATGTTTCAATGCCATCAAATGAAATAATTTTCTCTGGTGATGAAAATGAAGAACAAATAGCTGATGCTCAAGATGGAAAGGATGGAAGTTATAAAGTGACATTAGAAATACCAAGCACGTCTTCAACTTCCAATAAAAAGCCAGAGTACAACACATTAGAAATACCTAATGTTGCTATGCATAGCATCAGATATGGTGTTGGCCTGCGTGCCACAGCTGCCATCACCACTGCTGCCTTTATGGATGCTGGCTTGATCACTGAAGAAGACAAGAGACTTGTAGTTGATCACAATAAAGTCAAGAGGGCCCAAGAAAAAGTTATGAGATCCCTGGATCAGGAATTTGATGATCTTTGTAAGAAGGGTGAAATTGACTGCATCTTCTTTGACGGCCGTCAAGATACAACTAAAGTTATGCTGAAAGCAGACAATTCAGATCGTCAGTTCCCCAGCATCATCAAAGAAGAGCATTCTTCTGTGTGCAGTGAGCCAGGTGGAAGATATCTCTACCACTTCACTCCTGAGAAAGGCTCAACGAGAAAAAAACCTGCTGAAGTTATTGCTGATAATCTTGTAGATTTCATGAAGAAGAATGGATTGATAAAAGCCTGCAGGCCATTGGAGGTGATTCTACAAATGTTAACACTGGCTGGGAGGGTGGTTCCATGCATTGGGTAGAGGTCAAGCTTTGCCGTAAGCTGATCTGGTTGGTTTGTGCCATCCACACTAACGAGTTACCCCTGCGACACTTGATCACAGCACTGGATGGGAAGACCTTGTCTAACAACAAGTGGACAGGTAACATTGGCAAGATGCTAGACACTGCAACCGAACTTGAAATTGATCCTTCATTCACCAAACTCTCAATTGGAGAGCCTCTTACTTCACTGAGTGACAATGTCGTAAAGGATCTCTCTACTGATCAAGCGTACGGGTATAGGATCACACAGGCCATAAGGACAGGAGAACTTCCCACAGATCTGGCCCTTCTTGAAATTGGTCCAGTGAGCCATTCAAGGTGGTTGACAACAGCAAACAGGCTTTGTCGCGCATGGGTTTCAAAACATGGCTTTAAAGGCAAAACCCTCAACAACTTAAGACTGATAGTGGAATACATTGTTGGTGTGTACTACCCCTGTTGGTTCAACATCAAAGTAAAACACTCTTGGGTGGAAGGCCCACGCCACATCTTGTTTCAGCTGCGGCTAGTTAGGCTGCAAAAGAAGGCTGTAGTGGATGCTGTTTTGACAACCATCAAGCGCTCAGCATGGTATGCATTCAGCGAAATGATAATCCAGACACTCTTGTGCTCAGATGACAGTGAGGAGAGGAGAGCTGGTGTCCAAAAGATTGTTGACATGAGGGGTGGAGATGATGACACACTTGGAGATCTTTCTGTACGTCCCAGGAAGACACCTTCCATCAACCCCAGTGCTTCTTCCGTGTTGGAGCTGACAGACTGGTCTGACGGGTATTTGAACCTCCTTTGACATGTAAACTGACTACAGCGGAAGTAAAGAAGTTCTTTGACAAGCCTATGCAAGTTCCACAGTGGCCCTGTCATGCTCAGTCAATAGAGAGGTGTGTGAAACAAGTCACAGAGGCAGCAGGCAGGGTGTATACACATGAGAAACGTGAGGGCTATATCAGAGGCCAAGAAGCAAGTCGGCGGCTGATGTCCAAGAACGAATCAAAGCAAGACTTGATGAAACTTGTTGTTTAAATATTTTTTTTTACTGGTCATTACTTTCTAATGTTGTTTTATGATTACAAGGATATGTTTTATGATTACTAGGATATGTTTTATGCAGAGAAACTAAAATTTTTATAGCATTACCTGACATTTTGAGAAGCTAAAATTAATAAATGTTGTTTTCCGAGAGCAATTTATGTGCTTTTTAATCAAACGTAGATTTACCAAGCTAAGTGTTGAGTAATCACAAAAATAATAGCAGATTTGAATTCTTCACATCCAAAAACATATTTTTAAAACCCCTCAGTGAAGGAATTGGCAAAAATTAATTTTCACCTCCCAAATTGACACACCCTACTCGGGCAGTGCAACAGATGTTTATTAAAAATATCGACTCCGAATTTTTAAAATGCATCTGTGAAATCTGTCTTAACGTTATAAATTCAAATGTATCAATAAAACCTCCTCAGAAGGCTCGCCTACGTCGTTACAAGAACATAATACATACACTCGCTCGTAAAAGTCAAACTGTGAGGAAGGAAAAACGAATTATTGTACAAAGAGGAGGGTCATTCCTCCCCATCTTATTTTCAGTTTTGGGTCCTTTACTGACTAGATTAATATAATGAAGAAAGTGGTAGTGATTCCACACGAGGTGTATGCTTCACTGCAAAGATCAAAGAGTTCAGTCACGGTTCTAGAACCCAGTAAAAGCAGGCTTATAAAAATGGAAAGCGAATTGTTAGCCCTATTAAAGAATGAAAAACACCTGATGAGGAAAGAATCTTATACCGAGAAGCTCTGCAGAAATTTCTTCAAGAGTACGAAAATTTAAGAATCCGACAGAGAGGCTCGTGGTTATGAGGCTCAGCACGGTAACGATGAGCATAGCTACAGAGGATCTGTGTCCGACGATAGAACTGACCAACCAAAGAATAACGTGTCGACCACACTATCGAGCTTGTATTAAAACGCACCCTCCCACATAAATTGAGGTTAAATCTTTATAATCTATTGAATGAGGATCCCAACATACAGTTGACAGATACACGTGAGATCATTGTGGAAGGAGCAAAGGTACAGGGATCGAATATCGTAGACATCGTCCATGATCTGGTTAAAAAGTGGGAAAGGCCTTCACCATCAGGATGGAAGCATATTAAAGCAAGACTACAACAAATAACTGTCCCCAAATTAATGATAGGAAATCTGAACAGGTTAAAAGACTTGGAACATACATCGCATATGCCACAATTGCGAACGATATCACCCCCAGCGGTAGCAACTCTGAAGAGGAGAAAGAAGATGCTAAACAACCCACGTGCTTCTAAAACACGCAAATGGCTAACATATTAAGACGTTATTAAGACATTTCAAGCCCTGCCTCCTACGGAGGAGTAGATAGAGTGTACAGAAGTGTTTACAATGATGGAGTAGGGAAAAAAGATGTTGAAAGGTTTTTGCCGGAGCAGGATGCTTATACACTTCATAAGCCTTTGAGAAAAAGGTTTGAAACAGCCAAGACAACAGCGGCATCGACTGACTCTATTTGGCAGGCAGATTTAACAGACATACAAAGATATTCAGTGTATGGTTACCGCTACATCCCACTCATAATCGATGTATACTCTAGATATCTGTGGCTAATTTTTCTGAAAAATAAATCGCCTGAAACAGTTGCCAAAGCCACCAAAATGTTGATGTTGAAAGAAGACAGTATTCCAGGCTATTTTTATACGGATATGGGGAAAGAATTTATAGGCCGTGCTTTTCAGAACATGTTGACAGAGTTTAACATCAGCTACTACACTAGCAATTCTATACATAAGGCCTCTTTAGCTGAAAGAGTTCAACGTACCATAAAGGAATGCACGCACCGCTATTTTACACATAAAATCACATACAGATTTGTAGACATTCTGGAATCATTGGCCTCATCCTGCAACCGCTCATACCATCGCACAATTGGGACAACACATAACGAAATTTTAGAAGGAGGTACGCGCACAGAGCCTGATATGTGAAGAGATGGAACACCACCACACTCTGCACGTTACAAAATCAATGATTATATATGGCTGTCTCGTTCGGGGAATAAATTCGCGAAAGGATTTCAGCAAGGCTGGACACGTGAGATTTTTAAAGTTAGGGCTATGAGACCTAAAGGCGAGATAATGATGTATTACGTTGAAGATTTGAATGGGGAAGAAATCGCAGGAGGCTTTTACCGCGAGGAGTTGAAGAAAGTGACATTTAATTTAGGAAAAATTGTGTTTAAAATTGAAAAAAGTTTTAGGAAGCAAAGGTTCAGGAAAGAGAAAAATATACCTGGTGAAATCGCTAGCGTACTGTACCTAGAAAGCTTCAAACAAGATGATGCAATAATGAAGCTTAAATAGTATGCCTAACTATTTCTATGTCACACTAACGTTCTCCTCGTCCCTGTCTGTACATCCTAACAACACCAGACCAAATATGAAACAGAACTCCATGGCCCCATTGAATTGAATCGTGATTCGTATGAGGTGGAGATATGCGAGATTCAACTGGACACTCTCTTTTTAAATATTAATTATAAAGAAAGAGTTTTTACAATTCGTAGAGACTGTAATGAGTGTGAATAGGCCGGGGTAACTCGGGATGAAACCATACGTATCGCCCGGATTGGAGATGAACGGTATTACAGTACAGGAGTAACCCTAGGTCCGGGCTGCTATGGTGCGGCTGAGGATGTTGTGAGAGACTTAAACGCAATTTTAAAAAACTAAAATCTTACGGGTGATTTAGTAAACGAAATCAAAACAAAGAAAACCCTGCACATACTCTGACCCTAAAATCAGGGGCTGACAGAAATATTAATGACAAAGGACTGTTCAAAATTATAACCGAGGGGCGATATCAATCAGCCTTCCAAAGAGATACCTTTCACGAGGCACAACATAACTTGTCCAGCGTAATGTATCAGATGAAATTGGAGAAATTTAATGATGGATACACACCCCAAACATATGCTATATTTACAGCAATATAGCAGAGCACCAGTTTACTGGGGATACCCAGGCGCGTCTGCTGCGCATTGTACACATTCCCAACATTAGATGGAAGAGCTTGAATATTACGTATGAGAAGCCCCATTATGTGAATGTCGCGACTAAACTAATAACCAACATCTCAATATATATAAGAACGATTGAGGGAAAAAATTTCCCATTCGGTGATGGCAGCTTGACAGTGAAGCTCCACTTTCGACGCACTCAGTTATAATGGACAGAAAGCTTTTCACAGTCTATCGAGGTGTGGTAGTGGATTTGGATCCATTTTTTTCAACCATACTACGTACAGCTGTCCCCTTCCTGGAAAGGGGTGCCAGATACCTCGGGAGGAAAGCGCTACAATCAGGTCTTAACACGGCAGAAGACACATTGGCTGGGGCTAAACGTAAAGAAGCTCTAAAAAACCACTTAAAGCGTACACGGAACGAAATCTTCAAAGTTGCAAAGAGAAAAATGCGTGGTGGTGGGAAGAAGAAGAGGGCTGTCCAGAAGAAGGGATTACGAGCACGTGGCATGAAACGCAAAAGGATATCGAAGAAGAAGTGTTCTAAGCGAATGAAACCTATGGTTGATCATTTTTTTTTGACTGATATAAGCTAAGGACTTTGATCTCATGAATCATAGACTGTTTACTACTTGTCGAGAGAGATGGTACTATTTTTTACTCGTCATGGCACGCTTCATCTATTCGTGTATTTTACAACGTTGTAAATCGGAGCTGTCCCTCTTTAACATGCCCCAACTCAAGTTTCTTTTGAGCAGTGATTTTATTACAATTAACCCGTTAAACACAATTAGTTCCCCGAGTGCTCGAATAGAATTCGTGATACCCAGCTCAAGCCGTTACTTTTTTGACCCAAGCTGTGTGTACATCTACGTAAAACTACGTATAGCCCATTCTGATGGAACGGACTGCGATGACAAATATGCTGTATACCCTGAAACAAACTTTCCTCACGCCATATTCAACGAGTGTGATGTATATTTAAATCAGGTCAACATATCGGCAGGAACGGGGTAGTATCACCTACGAGCCTATCTGGAAAATGTCCTCAACTTTTCCAAAGAAGCGAAGGATACATTTTTAAGGGCCAAGGGCTATTATCAAGCTAAAGACGAAAGTAGTATAAAGGATAAATTTAAGAATTCTAAAAAGAAGGTATACGAATGCTTTGGACGCTTGTATAGAGATTTCACATTCCAGGAGAAGTTACTTGTGCATGGAGTGAATACGAAAATAAAGCTCAACCGCACGAATTATGAGATCAGTTTAAATCTGGGAGCTGATCAGGAAGAGGGCGCAAAACCCTTTGTGATTCATATTATGGAGACATACCTACGCGTACGGCGAGTGAAATTAAGTTCGCCTAAACAAATAGAATTTGAGAAAAACCTACGTTATACCACAGTAAAATACCCAAGTAACAGAGCACAGATCAAACTATACACGGTGCTAGCAGGATTGGCATCGAAACTGATAGAAAAATCGCCCTTGGGGAGTTCTATCTAAAATTATATTAGTTGAAGTGCAGGACCACGCTTTTGTGAATGGAAAATATAAAAAGAATGCCTTTAAATTCAAGAATTTCGGCCTTAAAAATATAACTATACGTCACCGGCGTTGCGTTCAGCAGATTATGGATAAGGATTAGTCATCATACGTTGTGTTCCCCCTTTTCGCGAGAGTATATAGTAATCTGGCGAATATTGCAGATGCTTGTGATGAGCTTGAGTTTGGGGTGACGCAGAAAGAATTCTTTGATCAATTTAATCTTTATCCGTTTGACATCACATCTGGCTTATCTGCTATTGTAAATACACACTTAAGTCCACAACAGAGTGCAAACAACTCAGTCAGATTGGAATTCGCCAAGCCGAAAGACGCGCCAATTAGTGTACTAGTATACCCCGAGTCGCAAGCCCTAATAGAAGTAGACAGATTTAGGAGCGTTGTCGCTGACGTTTAAAATGGATGCGAATACACTTCAGAGAGTAATGAATAATGAATGAATCACACGTTCCAAATTTATCGGTGTGTTTGCGAAGAATGAAACATTGAAATTGCCGACTACGAAAGACTGTGGTAGTCTTATTTTGAACAGAGATGTTACTGGTAGTGAAGGGATTAATTGGTTTGCAATCTATTTAAAAAATAGGGACCTCATGTACTATTTTGATTAACTCGGTAATCAACCCTGGAGTGGCCCTGTTATTTTAAAATTTCTCGAGCAGTTGCATATCCCTGAAGTTGTATGAAATTCCTTCCGGCTACAAGGATATTTTAGTAATACATGCTGGGATGTACTGCCTTTCATTTCTCATGCATATGTCACGTGGCAAGGAATTTATAATTTTTTTAAAATTATTCAACCCGTGTCACACTCAACGAAACGAGGAAATGGTATGCAGACAGATAAAAAGCCGTTATCCGATTGTGCGCACTCGTTGTATAGTATGATGTTTTGATCGTATACATATAAAATGGATAATTGCATTCAATAATATTAGTTTGTGTATCCTGTAGCTTATTTAATGGAAGCTAATTGGTTATTGAACTAAAAACATAATTTCTTTCATTTAAGAAATTGATGAAAATACGCTGCGTCTTCTTCTTACCCGAGAAAAACTCAAAACATAAGAAAAAGAAAAACTTACATTATTTCGTTAATGATGTGGCAATCGCTGTGTTGACTGTGCGATAAAACTTCTACCTCCGTACTCAGGTCCACGACATGCGTTTCTTCAAAACGAACACGAGTCATATCCTCATCGGACCTTTGAGGAGAAAGAATAACTAATTTGATTAGTTCATACATTTTCTGAATCTTTTTAATGAAAACCCAATTGCTTCAAACATTTGCAGAGTATATATATATAGGAAGAGAGTTAGAATGTGGATATCAAATATCTTCGAACCGCTTTAAGAGAAAATGCCGAATAACATTTCAAATGAATTTATTATGGAATTTATAAAATTATTTAAAAGTTGCAAAAGATTGCTATTTTGATTGCTATTTTCATTGCGAATTTTTATGAATATCAAAACAGAACTTTAGCATAATATTAATTGCAAACTAATCTATAATTAAAAATTGCGGATACCTATTATTTTAATGAAGCAATTTACAATAAAAAGTAATGAGAAGAATTACTACAACCTTCCATATACTGTATATATATCAAAGCTATTGACTTCTCCTTAGGGAGAACAGAACAGTGCTCAAGAGCTTTTTCCTAATGACAAGCACACTAAAATAAATAACAAGTTCGCGGATAAATGGCTACAAAAAAATAAAATTACAGGTATATAGACACTTACATTTCTACGGCAATCCCTAGCTTCGGATGGTAAGGAGCGTCATTGCCAATATCATCAACGGTTTGCCTTGGAAATAATCCGGCCCGATCGGTTGAGTTAAAAGGATTAATTATAGACCGCGGCAGTTTCTCCATCTTCATATAAAGCCGGTAAACTGTAAAGTTCTTGTGAATGACTCATGACGGATGGAATGTATTTTTTATTCACTGGTGAAAATAACTGCTGTGAGTTCCAGCTGAAAATACTCACTTTTATATGCATGATCCCCAATCACTACCCCCAAAAGACTAATTGGCGGTTCGTAAGTTTGCTGATTGGTTGTCAATGTAACTGGGTGAGGCTATATTAAATTTTTGTACCAATCGTAACACCGATATTACGGACCCACGCTTTGGACATTGAAGTCCTGTTTGGCCGAATAATGAAGGTGTCTTTATCGTTTTATTCTCTCTGTAGATTTAATTTCAATGTTCGCATCTCAAGGTGTGTGAGTGAATTGTTCACTTCTGCGCTCTGTCACGGTGCTTTCCAATATTTTTCATTATTATTTGCAAGCATACTACTCTCAGCTTGATCTTCAACTTTCCACATTTTGAATTGGGAAATGGACATATAATTTGAGCGGCGGCAAGTCGTTACAGTACAAGGAGAATCTATGGTCTAAACCAGCGGTTCCCAACCTGGGGGGCGCGCCCCACAGGGGGGGGGCGTTTAAGATTCCTAGGGGGGCGTGACGTGGTCAACGGTCAACAAATGTCATTCAAATATATATTCCCAAAAATATATATGGGTAATTTACTTCGTTAGGGAAAACTTGACATCCGTCATCTCATAAACACATGAGCTTTGATGTTTTTTATTATTAATCCTATAATTATCTGGATTCTAGACGCGTCCATATGGAACTGATGAAAACTTTTGCCCTTTGGGTATGGGGAGCGCCATGGATACGAGGTTGACCAAAGGGTGGCGCAGTGCCAAAAAGGTTAGGAACCCCTGGTCTAAACCATAGGTTAGGTTAGGTTCAGGAGCCAGCATGCTGGAGCGAACCAGAGCCTCACCGCCAAAGTCTGCACAAGGAGTCAATTATGTTTTTCAATTTAATAAAATGATTTGTTCTCTTTTTTTTATTTTCCCTTTACGATCTTGTCTAAAGGAGTTTATAATAAAGAAATTATAAATATTTTTGTTTATCTTTTCATTCCTTTTTTTTTATATTTTTTAAAAATTTGCTGTGACTATTTACGACCATCATAAACCAACTCGTTAAATGAGTTCCAATATACTTATGAAAAATTGATGCTTTTTTCCTTTTAAAAAAATTGTGCAAATGCCTGTATAATAATAATAATAATAATAAACCTTTTAATTTTTTCATTTTCAATCATTCATTTTATTTTCATTTCATTTCAGTAACAGAGACGATGTAAAGGATTAATACGACTATGAAGAAAGAAGATACCATGCAAATTACACGCATAGAAAAATAAGACATAAACAACGAAGTTAATAAAATATAAAAACATTTATATACAGTGATAGGAAAACAGTCGTATGAGAGAGAGAAGAAGAAGAGGTGAGTCTTTGGGTGAAAGCGTGTCACTCGCGTTCCATTCTAACCTTTTTGCGGTTTTTGAAGTGCTTCTGGCGAATCACGTGCGTGTAAAGTGAATCGAATTTATACCGTTACACTCTTCTACCTCTTCTTGGTTGAGATGCGAAGTTCATTTTTGAAAACATTTAAAAGGATTGACAAAAGTAAATAGACACTTTCGGGGAAGTTTGTTAAAATTTTATTGTTTAATATAAAAGTTTTCCTGTAGTTATTAAAGAATATATATATATATATATATATCTATATATATACATATATACATTTCAACTGCAAAGAACACGCAGTATAATTAACGTAAAGAACGACGCTTGTATAGGAGAACATACCGCGCAAGATGAGGAGGGAGAACGAACAAATGAAAAAAATGAGGTAACCACCCGGGAATCGAACACGGGATCTTCCTATTGCCGGTCAGATATGATAACCACTACACCATGGTCCTCACTCGATCAGAAGTCGTAATTCTCCTACATACGCGCAGAAACCAATGCCCCGAGGGGGGCACCTCCCGCATGCCGCACCTATATATACATTTCAACTGCAAAGAACACGCAGTATAATTAACGTAAAGAACGACGCTTGTATAGGAGAACATTCCGCGCAAGATGAGGAGGGAGAACGAACAAATGAAAAAAAATATATATATATATATATACCCCCGCAGGTACCCTGGGTGAGCTAGTGGTTAAGACGCTGTGCTGATGGTGGTTCAGATTCCACGTTAAACTGTCGGTCTAAGGTGGTGTGAAAAGCTTGACCTTCGTCAGAATGAACAATTTGGGCATTTTTTCTTTCTTGGAATAAAAAGAAATGCAGTTTTTTTAAGACATCATTTTATATAAGAGATGATTGAAAATAGTAAAAAAACACTTTCGGTTTGGATTTGGAGTAAATGAAAGCGATTCAGGTCTTTCGAATTATAGATAAATTAAATATTATTCTTATAGAATATGTTATTGGAATAATGTACAATATAAAGAGTCTTGTGTATATCTTTTATTATTAATATTGGTGTTTTATTTATTTCTTTTGCTAAGTCATGGATTAACATAAAGAGTCAAGTGTATTTCTTTTATTGTTAATATTGGGGTTCGTTTTGCGTTTAAATGTATTGAATTAATTCTTTTGCTGAGCAAATTAAGGAGAACGTCTCCCTCTTTCTTGCCTTTAATAAATAAATAAATAAATAATTAGCAACCCTGCATATAATTAAACTATACAGAAGTCCCAGGAAACTCATCTATATATAAATAAATAAATAGAATGGTGTTATCTGGCAACTCTCCTTATATAAACAAATAAAAGCAGTAAATGGCAACTCATCTATATATAAATAAATAATTAAATAGTGCTCTTTGGCATCTCATCTATATATAAATAATAATCAAAATAGTGCTCTCTGGGCAACACCCTCCATATATAAATAAATTAAGTTAGTGGTATTTAGCAACTCCCGACCCTCTATATAACAGCTGCGTATCCCCTGGACGCTCATTATGCGTCTGGCTAGGGCCGGGCGAACATCTCTATCCTTCTTAGGTTAAGGCTTGGTTAGGGTTTCCCTTTCGGGGGTGAGGACATCCCAACTTCTCCCCCAAAGACTCTCCTCCTCCTCCTCCTCCTTTCTCTCTCTCTTAGGTTAAGGTTACCCCTTTAGCGGGAGGTCATCCTCCCTTCTCCCCCGAAGCTCTCCCCTTCAGTGCAACTAGGGGGATAACTCCTCCCCCTTGTTGCAAGACCCCTTCCCATTTTGAACACCCCTCCCCTTTGTCAACATTTCCCTCACCCCTTTTCAACAACCCCCTCCCCCTTTGCAACTTCCCCTTCCCCTTTGCAACATTGATCAACATTTGCAAAATTGCATTGGACTCGTCCATTTTTCCCCATACTACTCAAGGCCTTTCGTATATTCAGAAGTACACCTCGTCAGGGAATGAAGGGAGAAAGAGCGAGATGACGAAAATATATACATATGTACAACGGGAGAGAAAAATAAAAAGATTAGCACAAATTAACAAAAGTTGATTAAAGGTAAAAGGTATTTTAACAAGATATTGTCAATTTTATACATTCCCGCACTGTTATTGAAGTTATCTTTAAAATTAATAAATGCACATTCTAGAATATTCCTTTCAATTATATCTCTGTTTTTAACGAGCGCTTTAGAACTATCCCACTTGATACTATGATTACATCTATACATATGGTTCAACAATGCATTAGAATTATTTGCTGTTCGACACGCATATTTATGCTGTTTTATTCTAATATCTAACGTTTTCCCGTTTCGCCTATATATACTGAGTCACATTGTGTACATCCGATCGAATCCACACAGCCCACCGCATTATCCGGGCTATTTTTTATTAGGCGTGATTTAACAATATTATTATACTTTAAGACTACGTTGATACCAATTGCTTTAAGTAAAGTCGGAAGATACTGAAGATTAACATGGTAAGGTAGGCTAAGGATATTTTCAGGCTCAAATTCCTTTACAGTTACACTATTATAATACCTATTCTTAGCTTCCCTAAGGCAGTTATCTAGAAATGAAATAGGTTAACATAATTTAGTACCAATATTCATGATATTGCATAAATCAGAATCTAAAAATTCAGGACTGACAACTCTGAATGCTCTAAGAAACATTTTGTAGACGGAGGATGGTCAGAATAAAAATGCACGTAAGATTATTATTAGTAGGCTTACGAAAAAATTCAAATTTGGACTGATTCAAGCATCTCCGAATTTTTAGATCCAGAAAAGATAAAGCTTCCATCATTTTGTTTTTCAACATTGAACTTAATAGATAGGACTAAATTGTTGAACCTACCAAGAAATAAGCCAGCATCCAAATTATTAGGCCAAAGGCATAAAATATCATCTATTTACCTGTACCAAACAAGTTTAAAATTAACAAACGGAGGCAAAATTCTGCTTTCAAAAAATTTTATATGGAACTTTTTGAAAGCAGAATTTTGCCTACTATTGTTAATTTTAACCATGTTAATTTTAACTTTTCTAATTTTAACTATTGTAAATTTTAACTGCGGGAATGTATAAAATTGACAATATCCTGTTAAAATACCTTTTGCCTTTAATCAACTCTTGTTAATCATGTGCTAATCTTTTTATTTTTCTGTCTCGTTGTACATATGTATATATTTTCGTCATCTCGCCTTCTCCCTTCATTCCCTGACGAGGTGTACTTCTGAATACACGAAAGACCTTGGAAACATTTTTCTTTTCCTTGTTTGTTTGTATTATATATATATATATATATATATATATATATATATATATATATATATATATATATTAAAGCCATAAAATATACATATATATATTTTTTTATATGCCCAAACGCCTCTCCCACCTCGTCAGGAACAGGCAGGAAGAGCCTCAATCGCTCACATTCACTTCATCAGATGACATGACAACAATGCACCTGCCTCAGGGCAACAATTCCACATCCTAGCCCCGCAGACTACACGGTTTACCCACACCGCTTCATAAACCCTGAGGCAGCACATTCCCAGCCCGTCGACCCTCCCTCATATAGCACATCGCTCGACTTTCTTTTATCCAGCGCGCGTCTTTCACCCTCCCAGACATCCAGGCCCCGCTAACCTAAAGTTTCCTTCACCCCATCCTTGCATCTCCTCCTCGGTCTACCCCCTAACCCCTTTCCCCTTCCCTCTTTCCACGTAAATCTTTTTCACCATCCTTTCCTCACTCATCCTCTCCATATGCCCAAACCATTTTAACACCTCATCTGCTCTCTCCACAAGACTTCTTCGACTTCCACACCTCTCACGGATAAGACTGTTTCTCACACGATCAATCTGCCTCATTCCCAGATCGTCCTCAAGCATTTCATTTTCAGTACATCCGCCCTTTTCCTTTCCTTCGCATTTGCCACCCAAGCCTCACATTCATACAACACTGTTGGCATCACTATACCTTCATACATACCCACCTTCATACATACCCATCTTCATACATACCCTTCTAAACAGTTCTTTGGGCACCCAGTACCTTTGCCCCTCCTTCTCCCTTGTGACTCACCTCCACCTCCATAGTACCATTCCTCGCCACATCCACCCCTAAGTTCCTGAAACATGCCACCTCTTCCATTTCCTCACCATACAAATTTATACTCAGTCGCTCACGAACCTCCCTTTTACAGCACCACATAACCTTACTCTTATTCACATTTTCTCTTAGCTTCGTTCTTTCACACACCCTCCCGAACTCAGTTACCAGTCTCTGTAGCTTTTCTCTCGAGTCTGCCACCAGAGCCAACAACTGATTCACTTCCCAAGAACCTCAACCCGCAACATGCTTCACTCCCTCTCCCCTCCCCATGACCGTTGCATTCACCTCTTTCACCACCCCGTCTATAAACACATTAAACAACCATGGAGACATCACACAACCATGGAGATATCACACAACATCTCTTTCACCACCCCATCCATAAACACATTAAACAACCATGGAGACATCACACAACCCTGCTGTGGACCCACTTTCACCGGAAACCACTCACCCTCCTCTCTTTCCACACGCACACATGCTCTACTCTCTCGGTAAAAACTTTTCACCACATTCAACAACAACCCATGCACCCCATACAGCTGCAGTTCTTACCACAACGCCTATTGTAAGTGAAAAGTGTTAAATACATTGTTGTAATTTTTGAGTCTGTTAAACTTTAAGTCTGTTAAATTGTAATGAAAACCGACGAACATCGCGTAAAATTTTTTATATTTAAAACAGCATTTTCCATTCCTTAGGTAACTGCTTTTTGAACTTGGCGATTTTTCAAACGTGGAGTGGTTTGCCTAAATATTGTGCTTCACTGTCGAATTCATCACAACTTTGTCAAAAATGCTGGCACTTTGGCAGTTTGTTGAATATTTCGTCTCATCTCATTTGCAAAACACTGCAGTGCTATGCTTTAATACTGTAAGTACTCGAAAAATGTACTAAACACCCCTCAGCGTCCATCGAACGCTAATCCATATAAAATTCACAATAGTAGCACATATCTCTTCTGTCATACTTTGAATTTTAAACGAACAAATGGGGGCGACTATATAAGATACCTTTCAAACTATAATTTGAATCTTTAACAATCATAATTAAACATATAAATAAAATTAATTTAAATTCACTGTTAAATTCACTGTTAAAATTTATATTTACATTTCAATATTTGAAAATAATTTCGAGAGTAAAATTTTTATTTGCGATACGTCATTGGGCACATCGAGTCTCACGCATTCCGTTTTCTACGCTGCCATCTGCTAATTTATCTCATTTTAAAATTATGAAAAATGCAGTTTCGAACCCTGTCTCAATCGATTTGGAAGGCGAACATTACTTGTTAATAAGTCTCCGCGATAATTTAACATCCACTTGCTAACAGTGACTGCGTGACTTACTTTAACTCTAGAAGTACTAAGCGGTCATTTTTGACCGTTTTTAGTTTTTAAGTGTGTGATACATTAACTACAGAAAAGGTAGCGGTCTGACCTTTTGTGACTTTTCATAAATTTCTGCCATTATTATAATACCATATTTGATTTTTCTTTTTTTTATTTCCAAGAGATTTTTTAGGTTACTACCTATAAGGACCACGCGTTCAAAAATTACCTTTCATTCAGTTTCTTTCCTCTATTCCTTTGGAACATTCTAGAAGATAATTGAGATGTGGCATCTTAGTTTTGAACATTCTAGAAAATACTTGAGATATGACAACACTGTATTAGTTTGCTTGTCAGCCCGAATCCACTCAAATTTGAAGTCAGTGTGTCTTTTCCCAGCATCATAAAAGGAGGCGAGTGCTTGATTTATAGATCTGTCGTGACATTTGTTTCAGTCCGCCGATAGTGTTACTATAATATATATATATATATTATATATATATATATATGATACACACAGACCGTGCATGGAACAAGGAACTCTTCTGGGATAATTAAATCCACTATAGTCCGAATAAGTAATGGTAAATGACAAATACCATAGTTTTTCTTTTTCATGATGCAAGCCCGACGTGGGCAATGGGTCTCTCGCAAAGAGGTCCCATAAATATAGCTTCCCTCACCAGCTATCTGCAAAGCAGACAGGATCCAGCTTTGGGACATGGATCTAGGGTTTAAAGCAGCCTAGCCCCACTACATTTAGAACCTCAATATAAGTAAAAGACTCGTTGCATTCACGTCGGATTGAATAAATTCCCATCATGAAACGGACATGTTATGTTCCTTGAAAAGTGGACGCTCAATTCTGCCAGTTGAGGTTTAAGTTTTGGTTTTGGCTAAAAATATAATAGTTACCCCTTTTTCTTTGATTTATTCAATCCGACGTGAATGCAACGAGTCTTTTACTTACAGTATATAGAGGTTCTAAATGTAGTGGGGCTAGGCTGCTTTAAACCCTAGATCTATGTCCCAAAGCTGGATCCTGTCTGCTTTGCAGATAGCTGGTGAGGGAAGCTATATTTATGGGACCTCTTTGCGAGAGACCCGTTGCCCACGTCGGGCTTGCATCATGAAAAAAGAAAAACTATGGTATTTGTCATTTACCATTACTTATTCGGACTATAGTGGATTTAATTATCCCAGAAGAGTTCCTTGTTCCATGCACGGTCTGTGTGTATCATAAAAAACTCAGGGAGCCATTCTGAGTTCATTCCCATATATATATATATATATTAGGGTGGAGCGAAAAATACTTTTTTTCTAGTATGAAGTTCTAATAGTGATTAAAAGTTGCATTTAGTGGACGAAATATGCCTGCCAAAATATGAGTTCATTTGTTTAAAATTTTCAGCTGCCACCAGGGGGCTAAAGTTAACACAATTTTGTGTAAAAAGGAAAAAAATGCTTCTATTTTAGGTTTGTCAAACTATTATAAAATTTATCCTAGAATTATCTAATAGTTTGATTAAGATTCCTAAATGATAGGAATTCGTTTTGTAAAAATGCCTTTTCATATGCTTAATATCTTCAGCTGCCACATGAGAGCTGAAGTTAACACAATTTAGAGTAACTGAGTCATGTTGAGACTACACTAAATGTTGTGGGGGAGGGTTTGGGGAGGGTTGTGGGGGAGGGTTTTGGTGTGAAGGAATTTCTTTCTGTGAGTCATTAGAACAGTGTGTTAACACTTGTCTTCTTAGGTAGTAGGCCTAGTCGCTCAGTTGATCGGAGAGTTTTTTAATATGATCGGAATATTATAAAACTTTATTTTAAAGTGATTTAGTATATAGAGATAATATTTATTTTATTATAAAATGCTTGTTATAATGTATTATATAATTTTAGTTTATTTATATTATATATTATATATTTATATAATATATTATATATTTATATAATATATTATATATACTTATAAAATATATTATATATATTAATTATATAATGTTTTGATGTTACAGGATATTTTGTGATTGTGAATTTTTCTTAAAAATATTATGGCATCAAATACTAAATATAAACATTTCACTAGAGAACATATGAAGTGTGCTATATTTGAAGTACCTTGTGAGATGAGTGATATGCAACTACCAACTTATAACTGCATTATGAAAGATTACCTGTTCACAAAACATTTAGTGAAGGAGCAGATGAATAACAAGGAGCCTTCATTTTCTGAAATAGCAGAGGCAGTTTCCAAAAAGGTAGAAAATATTTGGAAGAAGGCCTCTTTGCCAATAGTTTCACATACACGCGTTTTACAGATGATGTGAGTGTACCATGATAAATACAGGTCCTTATTAAAGCCATACAAGTCACGCAAGGATCAGCCTAAGTACAAAAATCAGCTTGAAGAATTTGAAAACTCTTCAAAATGCACTTTGTTTGACATCTGCACCTGCAAATGTAAGGAGTTTAGGAGATGCTCATGTGAAAAGAGTAAGAAAGTCCCTCCAAAAGAGCAGGATTTTTTAAATGACCAACGAACACGCAGAATAATGGTGATAGGAAGCATTGACATAGCACACACAAGACGATTACAAGCAAGAGAACATCGAAAGGAAATGGAAAAAGCACGTCTGGAATCCTCACAAACAACTAGTGCTGCTATAACCAATACGTCCAACTTACAAATCGAAACAGAGACAAGTGAACTTCAACAACTAGAAGAGATATCAGAAGATAATGAGGAAGATACAACCTCGACTCAATATGTAATATCAGAACAACAGATGCGTGAGCCACTGCCTTCATTAGCAATTACTTGTGATAGATTTAAAATGTCGGACAGAGCTGGGGCTGCTATTGCTTCTGCAGTATTGGCAGATCTTAAAATTGTTACTCCCGAAGACAAAGGGAATATTATAGACAGAAGTAAGCTAAGACGTGAAAGACAAAAACAGAGAAAGTAACTACAACAGATAGGAGAGCCAAAAACCATGCGGGGATTATACTTTGATGGCAGAAAGGATAAAACAATGATTCAAGTCCAGGAGAGTGATGGCTCTAACCACCAAAGAACCAAACGCGAAGAGCATATCAGCATAATATCTGAACCACACTCTCTGTACTTTGCACATGTGACACCTTCCAGTGGCAAAGCTAAATACATTTGCACAGCGCTAGTGAATTGCTTGAAAGAAAGGAATGTTGATATAGGGAACATCGTTGCAGTTGGCTGTGATTCGACAGTGGTTAACACTGGTAGTATTGGAGGCACAATAAGATTACTGGAAGAAGCCTTTAATAAGCCATTGCAGTGGCTGATATGCCTTTTACACCTTAATGAACTTCCATTGCGCCATCTGTTTCATCACTTGGATGGTACCACTACTGGACCAAGCGCATTTTCAGGAGAAATTGGCCGAGCACTTTCAGACTGTGAAAAGCTTCCCATAGTTAACTTCAAACCCATTGAAATTCAAGAGGGCATGTGTGAAGTTGATATAGATGACATAAGTACTGACCAGAAATACCTTCTTGAAATTCACAAGGCTATATCAAGTGGAACATTCTCAAAGAGTCTTAGTCATAAGAGTCCAGGCAATATATCACATTCAAGGTGGTTCACCACAGCAAACAGGACTCTGCGGTTATATGCAAGCACAGAGAATCCTTCAGGCAATTTACAAGAATTAGCTACTTTCATTGTTAGGGTATACGCACCAATGTGGTTTCAGATAAAGCGTAAACCATTATGCCAATATGGTGCTAAACATATGTGGCATATGATTGCAAGAAGCCGGTATCTCCGTGAAGAGCTTAGGAGAGTACATGACTCAGTCATTCAGCGAAATGCATATTACGCAAATCAAGAAAACATTCTCATTGCAATGATAGCTGATGAAAGGGAGCATGTGCGTCAGTTGGGATTTAGGCGTATCATAAAAGCAAAGGCATGCATTCAAGAAACAGATGTTATCAGGTATTTTAAGGTGCCAGAAATAAATTTTTATGCCAAAGACTATACAGATCTCATTATGTGGCAAGATTTTCAGATAGCAGAACCACCGATAACCAAAGGAGTTTCTCTTGATGATATTGAATCATGCATCAAACATGGTACTACTCTTCATTCAGAATTACTTCAGTTTCCATGTCATACACAAGCCGTAGAGAGATGCGTCAAGCTCGTTACAGACGCTGCTGGATCAGTCTGCGGACCTACAAACAGAGACGGTTGGATTCGTGCTACATTAGAATCAAGGAAAAAACAGCCAAAATTTGACACAAAAGCAAATTACTAAATAGTCTTCAGCAAGAACCCTTTCTAGAGGGAGGTTGGTTGGGGAAAGGGTGGTAACTCCGCTAAGGCACGAAATAACGTTTCTTAACTGTCTCAAGCCAGTATAAAGGAGGAGAGACATCCTAATTTATTATTGTTCCCTTTTTTCAAGTAAATACAGAATCATACTTAATTGTCATTTTTAAGTTAACTTCAGCCCTCTTGTGGCAGCTGAAGATATTAAGCATATGAAAAGGCATTTTTATAAAACGAATTCTTATCATTTAAGAATCTTAATCAATCTATTAGATAATTCTAAGATAAAATTTTATAATAGTTTGATAAACCTAAAATAGAAGCATTTTTTTCCTTTTTACCCAAAATTGTGTTAACTTTAGCCCCCTGGTGGCAGCTGAAAATATTAAACAAATGAACTCATATTTTGGCAGGTATATATCGTCTACTAAATGCAACTTTTAATCACTATTAGAACTTCATACTAGAAAAAAGGTATTTTTCGCTCCACCCTAATATATATATATAATACAGTGCGTCCCAAAAAAATGTATACACACTTTAAATACTTATAAAGGCAGTGTTTATTAAAATACATTTCATTTTCAAAATGTAATAGAATCTACAGACATTATTTAATTGTTTTGTCAACGCCTCTTTTCAAACTGACGTCCGTTCTGGTCCAGGCACTGCTGATAACGCGAAGCAATGGAATCGCAAGCATCACGAAACATTTCGTTTGGTATTTGTGTGCATTCTCGTTCAATGGCTGCTCTCAATTCAGCGACTGTTGCAGGTTTTATAGCGTAGACTTTGTCTTTTAAGTATCCCCATAAAAAAAAGTCTAGTGGTGTGAGGTCTGGTGAACGCGGAGGGTATTCTACGAAACCCCTTCGTCCAATCCACATCCACATCGTGCCAAGTACCACTCGCAATACTCCACTCTTCGGTCCGGATCATCTTCATTAATAGCATGGACTAATCTTGGAATGTAACTTTTCCATTGACAGCGCTTCAAAATGCGTTGGACAGACGATTCTGAAATTCCTACCTCACGACTCGCTTGCCGCACAGATTTTCTTGGACTTTGGTGATACGTTTCCAGTACTCTTTCTTGCTTTGTGGGGCTTGTCGATGTCCGTGGTCTTCCGGAACGCTTCTTGTGGACATTCTGAACAGTTCCATCGACTTCAAACTTATCTCTAATTCGAGTGATGGTAAGTCGCGTTGGTGGATCTGTTTGAAACTCCCTCCTAAACTGTCTTTGCACTTCAACTGGATGAAGAAGACGATGCCGTCGATCAACTGCAGGAGGCAATACGTCCTATCGAAGAAATGAATGATTCTGATGAGACTGAGGAAGATGAGTCTTTAGTTTTTCAAAATCAGGCTCCATTCAGTAGCACGAACAACACGACCATTACACCCTCCAATGCAGACCAGACCACCAACATCATCAAAAACATTAAGAATTCGAAGGCTACTGGACCAGACAACATATCTAACATACACCTTAAACACTTGGGCCCACAAGGAATACTAGCTCTCACAAATATCAGCACATATTCATACCAACACTGTATTATTCCTGACATATGGAAACAAGGTAAAATTATTACACTACTCAAACCAAACAAAAATCCAACAGAACTAGCTTCCTATAGACCCATTACTTTACTATGCCCACCTTCCAAAGTAACAGGAAGACTAATCTTACAAATCACCAACCCACACATTCCACTATCGCCTACTCAACATGGATTCAGACCTCACCACTCAACCACGACATTACTCACTAACCTCACGCAGCACATCATGGATGGCATCAACTCCAGACGACCAGCTCAACGTACACTATTAGCAACAATAGACATTAGTAAAGCATTTGATGTTATCCCACGCTTCCTTCTCATAAACAAAATACTCAACACAAACATGCACAATAACACCAAAAGGTGGCTGAGCAACTATCTCTCAGGAAGATACTCACATGTCACATTTAATGGCAAGTCATCCAAAAACAAGCTTTTTCCGAACGGGGTTCCTCAAGGCTCTGTTCTCTCACCAACACTCTTCAACTTATACGTACATGCATGACATTCCAACACCCATAGATAACAAGCTTACCTTATCATCATATGCAGATGATATCACTCTAACATCCACCCACAACAACATCGACACCGCTACAAATAACCTACAAACATACATAAACAGTATACAAGACTGGCTCACACACAATAGACTCAAAGTAGCGCCCACAAAATCAACCATCACCTTGCTTACAAGCAACACAAAAGAACACCAGGTAATTCCACAGCTTACACTAAACAACATCAACATTCCACACACTCACAGAACCAAAATACTTGGTGTCACATACAACACATCATTATCTTTTGCAAACCACATTCAGGACATTAAAACCAAATGTACGTCAAGACTTAACCCGCTTAGGGTACTAACAGGCACAAACTTTGGACACCAGCAGGAAACAACATCACTCTTATACAAACAATATATTCGCTCAGTTATGGACTATGCTAGCCCATGCTGGGCACCCATTATTTCAAACACACACGTAAACACCTTACAAACAATACAAAACAACGCACTTCGTATCATTACAGGATGCACTCAAACAATACCACTAGAACACCTGCACACAGAAACAAAAATACTAAAAGTTAGGGAACATTTAGACATGAGGGGAACACAATTCATGGCAGCAGCGACAACTAACCCACAACACCCTTGCCACTACATGTACAATCATGCACCAACACCTCGCACCATTAAAGTAACACCAGAGAGACATTATAACCAAATACTCCATTCCATACCACGGCCCACAGACATCACACAGTACAGAAAACACATACACACACACCTAACCCACAAAGCACTGACACGACTCGGTACGAATGCGGTCCTAGTTGCGAAGCCGCCACCCATTAACAGGTCAGAGATCAGCCTGAGCAGATCGGATCGAGTTAACTTAGCACGATTCCGATGTGGACACCACCCCAACTTACGGACATATAAACACAGACTAGACAACTCCATAGACGACACCTGCCACCTGTGCCAGGACACACCACAAACAATTGAACACATTATGACAGACTGTACCGCTCTAGCACAACAACGAACACAACACAACATCACTAGTGCGCTGAACCTCTGGTCCACTCCGGAGAGGGCGATCGGTTACCTGCGTGCCGCCGGCTTGCTCGATCAGGGTGGGCTGATCGGCTAAACAACAACAACAACAACAACACATTACCTTCTCGTGCGGGTGTCTTATGGACAAAAATTACAGGTGAAAGAGAGAGAGAGAGGCAGAACTGCTGAAAATGTATTCAAGCAGAAAAGTGGTTCTACACCATATGCATACCAAGGTATTGAAGAAAATAGACCTCTTAGTGCATTTCGACTGCTTATTGATGAACCTATGTTACGATCAATTCGAAACTACACTGAAATTCATTGGAAACTAAACGACCCAAGTTTCAGCATTCTTCTTGAAGATTTGGAAAAGTTTTTAGGCCTCCAAATTGCTCGTGGTGTTTTAGTTGCAAAGAACACTCGTGAAACAATTATGGAATCAAGACTGGGGTCCACCTATATTTCATAAAACAATGAGTAGGAATAAGTTTGAAATAATCATGAAGCATACGAGATTTGACAATATTGCCAGCCGCAGAGAAAGAAAACAGGCAGATAAATTTTGTCTAATTTCTGAAATTTGGAAATCTTTCATAATGAACTGCCAAAAGTGTTATGTACCAAACTTCGATCTTACTATTGATGAACAACTCTTTCTATGCAAATCTCCTTGATGTCCATTCATTTCGTACATGGCATCAAAGCCAGATAAATTTGGAGTAAAATTTTGGCTTCTTCTGGACGCAAAGTCGAAATACCTTTGCAATGGAAAACCATATTTGGGTAAAGATCCGACTCGTAATGCTGCTGCTGTTGCACATGATCTTCCAGCTGATGTTTGTTTATCACTCATGAAGCCATACTTGAAGAAAGATTATCATGTAACCACGGATAACATTTTTACCAGTTTACAATTGGCTGAGAAATTCAAAGCTGAAAAAAACAACTCTTCTTGGTACTATCAGAAGACAGAGACGGGAAGTTCCTGATGGAGAAGCTATATTGAAAGGAAAGCCACTTTATTCATCTGAGATATATAAATCACCATCGGACTGCACCCTGAACATTTATTAAGATAAGAGATCCAAAAATGTTTATCTTCTTAGTTGAATGCACAAATCCGTTGAAATAGATGAATCTCACCGCAAAAAGCTACCAGAAACAGTGCAGTACTATAATTCAAGCAAAGTAGGTGTAGATATTCTTGACCAAATGGCCCGGTACCACACCAGCAAAACTGGATCTAGGCGATGGCCAATGGCGATTTGGTTCAATATTCTTGACTTGGCTTGTATTGTTACATAAAAGTGCGACGTATACGTTAAATGAGATTATGTATTGATGACAAGTCTTTTGTCACAACTAAGTTATAAATATATCGAATATGCCTTTCTTGAATACGGACTAAAACCTTAGCGATAGTTTTATTATTTAATAATATGTTGAAAATACCCTGCTTATTCTTATCCTACAAACACACACACACACACACATACACACACACATACACACACGCACACATACACATACATACACCCATACACACACGCACACACCATACAAACACACACAATGAAAAAAGAATAAAACTTACAACATTTCTTCAATTCTCTCGCACTCCGTGTTTCGGGGCCCAACTTCGTATAAAACAAAAGGATCGTCCCTAAAAGAAAAAGAAAAATATTACAGTAAGTCGCGCTTAATTATTGTTATTATTATTATTATTATTATTATTATTATTATTATCATTATTATATTCACAGGATAAAGAGAGATAATTATTTTAAAACAAAATCGATTTCTTACCCCGCAACGTCGGTGATTTGAGCTTCCTGCTCTATCGTTTCCTCATACTGTAGTATACACCGAAGTAAAGCCTCATCAGGAATTTAAAGCAAAAATAGGAAACATGTAACCTAATACGCCATTCATTTCAAAAGAGCTTTTATGTAAGAGGAATTAGTTAGTTAGATGAAAAAAGAAAAATATTACAGTAAGTCGCGCTTAATTATTGTTTATATTATTATTATTATTATTATTATCATTATTATATTCACAGGATAAAGAGAGATAATTATTTTAAAACAAAATCGATTTCTTACCCCGCAACGTCGGTGATTTGAGCTTCCTGCTCTATCGTTTCCTCATACTGTAGTATACACCGAAGTAAAGCCTCATCAGGAATTTAAAGCAAAAATAGGAAACATATAACCTAATACGCCATTCACTTCAAAAGAGCTTTTATGTAAGAGGAATTAGTTAGTTAGATGAAAAAAGAAAAATATTACAGTAAGTCGCGCTTAATTATGGTTATTATTATTATTATTATTATTATTATCATTATTATATTCACAGGATAAAGAAAGATAATTATTTTAAACCAAAATCGATTTCTTACCCCGCAACGTCGGTGATTTGAGCTTCCTGCTCTATCGTTTCCTCATACTGTAGTATACACCAAAGTAAAGCCTCATAAGGAATTTAAAGCAAAAATAGGAAACATATAACCTAATACGCCATTCATTTCAAAAGAGCTTTTATGTAAGAGGAATTAGTTAGTTAGATGAAGTGCTGAGGCATACCCTTAAATAAAAGACTGCTTTCAATTTACATAATGCTTACATAATGTACTTGGCGCTGCTCGAATCGTTTGTGCTCCTTGGCAGAGTGTCGGCCTCGGGCTGAGGGTCTTGTGGTGTAAATCCTGTAGAGACTGGCTCGTAAATAAGGTGTCGCTTTCCAGACGTTCAATGAAATGAACATACGTATCAGCTCTGTAAAATAATAATTAATACGTAGAGAATGGGATATATATATATATATATATATATATATATATATATATATATATGCATGAATCCCGGTTCGGAATGTATATACATAGATAAAATAACTACCCACATTGTATCACAGCAGAGGAAATAGGTGGCGAAGCATATTCGAATAGGCAATTGTGTATGGAAGAATCGATATTTTCCGACAAAACAATAAGAGGATAAAATTGGGCAAAATCACAATAAATCACAATCACAAAATCATAAAATCAGTATTCACAAAACTTCAAAGAAAACACACTTCTACATAAATGTTGATACAGAAGAATTAACTTCTATATATTTCACTCAGAGCACTATTGAACAAGACTACTTCTGTATATTTAGAACAGAATATATACGAGGTAAAATTACTTACAACTTAATATTGGGTTATTCGTCAGATTGCATCCTTGGTTATAAGCTAGTATACAACGACTGAAATGTTTCTCCAACAATAAAATTATTGACATATTTCACTGCTACTGTTTTTATAGGGCAGTGAGAAGACCCACCTACAATGGGGCATGCTGAACAAAAGACTTCCTCCTCCCCCGCACTTTCAGAAAGCAAAACATTCATTGGTTGAGCGAATTTTAGTGGGCGGTTGTTGAACGAATTTTAGTGAGCGGTCCTTAAGTTTTTACCAAATCGTGCGAGAGAGAGAGAGAGAGAGAGAGAGAGAGAGAGAGGGGGGGATGAGAGAGCATTTTTGTGCTAATTGTTACTTAAAAAGATTTAAGATAGTAACACGGGTACATAGGGATTTGTTTCCTTCCGAATTGTTCATGCTGCATAACCTAACATCGGGGTATTCAAAATCAGACTGTATGGGAGTTGTAGGCCTAAGCTAGATTGTTCTGTTTAACATAATAATTATTTAAAGTAAATAAACAGCGTAAGCATGATTAAAGTTTTAACGAGATTTCAATTAGAACACTATGCTTAAACTCCCAATATATATATATATATGCCTACTTGACCTTTCAAACAAATTTTTATAGATAGAAAAGATATATTGATGAATTGGCGTCTGTAAGACGTGCTCTGATTGTGTGAAAATGTAAAATGTAATGGCTCATCTGAGGTAGGTCTTGTGACATACAAATTAATATTTTTTTGATAGAGACGATAAAAAGGGGAAATTTTGGCACCGAACCGACGGTGCTTCTTCCCTGAGCAAACACAAAATATTTATTTTATCTAAGAACACTACGCTTAAGTTCCCAATATATCATATATATCTATATATATATATATATATATACATGTTAACCCCCTCCGTCTATGGCCTGGGTTGGTCGAAGTCGACGGGGGTTCTGGTTAGGAGGCAGCAACTGATTTGTTACTTGCAGTAGTTTCTTCTATACTACTCTCCGAGTTCTTCTATCGTGGCTCGGAGGATTCTGTGGGGCTTATTAAATTCTCTGAGGGTTCCCCCCGATTCTTCTTGTAACGTATCGGGATATTTTAATGACTAGTTCTCTGAAGAGAGCACTACTCGAAGGAGAAGATAAAGACTTCATCTTACTGTAATTTACTGCTAAAATGTTACAGGTAATGCTCTGCCTCGTAGTCTAAATTAGAATGAACCTGAAGAAATTATGGGGGTTTACATACCCCTATTCTGCTAACATCATTATTATTAAATATTGAAAAGGATGTATTATTTTTGCACAATAGTTAAAAATAAAGTAAACTTTTTTGCTGTGACAATGGTTAAACAGCTAAACAGGATATAGGAAGAGGAAGCCGTATTTCTATCTTAAACAGCGTATTTTCAGATCTGATGTTTTCCGGGTCTGCCAAATTAATTAGAAGTGGAAATTGAACTATTCATCTTTACACTAAAATATGCATATGAGCAAAAATTAAAGGTTTAAGATCTACAATTAAATGCTTAGGCAAAACATGACTTCATCTTTTATAACGAAGAGAGAATGTATACAAAACATGAACATTGCAAAAGTTGCTCAGGATTCATTATTAAGCTAAATCTAAAAATGATTAAGAAATTTTTAAAAAGAACAAGTCATCCATTTATTTGGCAAAGTAGAAAGCACATCAAAATTTATCCCAACGAAAAAAATAATAAAAAAATAATAATATCGCCGCGTATACATTCCTAAATGGCGACATAATGTCGGTTCGTACATTGAGTACAATCCCAAGTACATCACTGAGTACGTTGTAATTTTGGTTTATTACAATTATGATTATAATTACCAATTAATTCACATTCGTTTATTAGCGTTAATTATAGTTTCATTAAAGTACATTAATTACATTATATTAAATTATTATCGTTAATTACAGGTTTATTAAAGTAGATCAATTACATTATATTAAATTATTACAGTTAATTACAATTAAACAGTTAACTATAGTTTGTTTTTTTACAGTGTTTCATATTTATAGACAATTAAGATGTTAAGAGTATAACACAAAGTATATGGGCATACACTTTGTACATATAGTATATATATAACATAACACACATAATAATGTCTTATGATTAGAACCAAGTGAGAGGATATTTTCACCTCAGAAGCGCTCGCTTCCACTGTGGTTAGTGGAATTCGAACACTTGCGTCAGCATGAACGAATATCTTGCGAGAAGTGAAATAATTAAAAGAAAAAGTAAAAAGAATACATGTGGACGTATTTACATGTACGTAACTATGTACGAAATCATGATCAACAGGGGACATGTACGAATGCATAAGTATTATACTCGTAGGTTGCATGCGTAACATAGACGGACACGAGTAAACATGGACTGATAGGTTGATAGGGCATAGGAAGACAATAGGTAGATGAATGAATAAGTAATCAAATTAATAAAGGATAACGGTCAAGGTAAGATATGGACGTATGGATGAATATGGTCGAATAATATTTTTACTGCATAACACCAGACAAAACAACATATAAATAATGACTTATAGAGAATGAAGTGTTTATTATTATTAAGGAATTTACCATACAGTGAATACGAAAGATATCCACATACTGAACACGTGATTCAGTATTCAAGGTATGGAAAACGTGAAGAGAATTAAGTTACTTTATGACGTCATAGTTTTTCAAATTATGCCATACGTCAATTCATAATTAATATGCCATAATTACTTAATTCGTACGTATAGTACAAATCATTATTGGGAGAATTTAAAAGAGACGAATTAGAGCAATATAGTAATGAAAGATTTATAGCTATTGTACAAAGAGTGAGTGAGACTATTAATTAAATATTAAGGAATTGGGTACATTTGAGGAAGAATTAAGTAAATGAATGAAGAAGTACAAACAAGGGTTCACATTATGTCACATGGAATGAGTAGGGATGAGGGTTAGATGCAAGAAAACAATAATTAATTATCATAGTCTATAATAAATAGAAAATGGAGATAAAGGTAATATTGTGATGGAAATGTTAAACGACCTAAACCGTCGAGTGTCTTGTTTGCACTTTGAGGGAATGAAATTAAGGGACATTCGCTTCTCACAACGAACCTTCAAAGACACAAAAATGGATTCGACTTAACTATAGAAATGGTAGGTCGCATGGTTGTGAAACTGCAAAAATAGAAAGCAACAAATAAAAATTTAATCCAAACTCGCGTTAGGCGATTTCGGTTCTTAGGTAAAAATTAATATTTCAATATAAAGATTATATAGGAATTATTCATTTTTCATTTTTACACACACACACACACACACACACATATATATATATATATATATATATATATATACACAGTAGAATCCGTTTATTGTAATCACCGATATTGTTATCAATCGCCTAATGTTAACAGAATTAACAGTCCCAAAGCATCGAGGTTAAATTACATTATAAAACCTCCGCTTATAGTAATCAGAGTTTCGGTTATAGTTATCAGAATCTTAAAATGACTCATAAAATGACTCGGCAGATTTCACCACTTTTCATCGGTCTTTCCACTCCAGCCTATTTATTGGTTCAGTTACATGCTAGCTTTCGTTCAAGACGGTAGTCTTAAACAGTGCTTACAGTGCTAACAGTGCTTAAACATTGCTATAATTTGTTGGTTCAGGTCCACTCTAGCTTTTGTTAATTGCTAAAAGAATTTCCCTCCTTGATGCCCTACATCTTATACCAATGTCATGGAAACAAGTGACTGAGAGAACCATTGAAAACTGTTTCACAAAGGGTGGCTTCTTTAAGAAGGGCCCGGAAACATCTCCAAATGAAGAACCCGATGCTATTGAAGAGGAAATCATGGAGAAACCCCCAGATGGTATGTCAGAAGAAGATTTTAAAAGCTGGTTGGCAATTGATGAGGAAATTCAAGTGGCAGCTACCATGACATCATCAGAAATATGCCAAGCTGTTACTGAAGCAGGCCCTGAATTGGCTGAAGAAAGGGAAGAGAATGAAGACACTAAACAAGAAGATAGTCCAGAAGACCCTCCAACAAACGCTCAGATGCGAGAAGCTCTGCAAATACTTCGTCGCGGCGTGCAACACCGATCTGCTGAATTTCAAAAGCATTATGATTACACTAGGCAACAAATTTCAACTTTTTTTTTGTTACAGACACGTGAACTACTGATTCCTACTAAAGCGGTGATGCTGATTTCAGATCTGATATCAAAATTTCTCTATCACGTCCAGATTTTGTGTAACCGAAAACCCCTATTTTTCATTTTTTTTTCTCACCCGCTTCTATTACGAAAGCCGTCTAAGCTACTTTTCCGTGCCACGTTTTATGTTAAGCATACTTAAATAATTAGTGAACAGGGATGTCTTTCCTCCTTTATTCTGGCTTAAGACAGACAGCGGAATTCCGATGGCGGAGTTACCACCCCTCCCAACCATCCACCCAAAGCGCGTTAGTATTTTGTTGTTACTACTGAAAGGCAAATTCCTGTTCTTAAGTGAAACTTTGGTGTGTCCTCTTCCTTTGTCGCTTGTAGGATGACGAGCTCTCCTTCTGCATGAACCAACAATAATCTCCCATCATATTTGGGTTGAAATTACCTTGGTATCTGTTTTCCATAACTGAGATCTGTTGGTGGAAGCGCTCACCATGCTCGTCACTTACAGCCCCAAGGTTGGCCGGGAAGAAGTCAAGATGAGAATGTAAAAAATGAATTTTCAAAGACATTCTGCATCCCATTATTTCATAAGATTTAAGCATGTTTTCTACGAGTTTACGGTGGTTTTCAGCTTTGTGGTTTCCAAGAAAATTTTTGACAACTTCAACGAAAGATGTCCATGCTCCTAGTTCATTCTCATTTAGGTTAGATGGAAACGATGAGTCGTGGATGACACTGCGGATCTGTGGTCCAGTGAAAACTCCAGCTTCTAGCTTAGCATCTGTCAATATTCCTTTGAATTTATCCTTTAAATATTGGAAACCACTACCTTGATGATCCATACCCTTCACGAAATTTTTCATAAGGCCAAGTTTAATGTGAAGTGGTGGAAGATGTACTTTCTGAGGGTCAATAAGTGCTGGGTGTTTCACATTGTATTTACCAACAACATGTTCAGTTCTAGATGGCCAATCATGTTTTTTGTAGTGGTTCTTGTCATCTCTGCTGTTCCATAGACACAAAAAGCACATATGCTTTGTGTAGCCAAACTGTAACCCAAGAAGTAATGATACAACTTTAAGGTCGCCACAAATATTCCATGTGTGGTCCTTATATTTGATGAGTCTTAGCAGCAGTTTCATCGATTCATAAGTCTCATTAAGGCCAGTGGCATGTGCTACAGGTATTGAAGGTTTTTCATTGCCGTTGTGCAGTAATACAGCTTTAAGTCTAGCTTTACTAGAGTCAATGAACAGTCTCCATTCTTTTGGATCATAGCGACAGCCAATCCCTTGCATCAGACCACAGATATCGTGGCAGAAACAAACGTTTTCTTCCTGTAAGTAAAATGATGAAAACTGCAAATGGCGATGGCCAAAATGGGAAACTTTGGTGTTTGGTTGGAGAAGATTAAATTCTTGAAGTCTTGAACCAAGCAACTCTGCCTTTCTTTTGGTAATTCCAAATCGCGCACTAAGTCATTTAACTCCGCTTGACTTAACAAATGTGGGGAAATATTTGCATCTGGAACATATATGCCATCTTTCCCTGTTTCTATATCACTAGCAGAATCTTCAGATGAACTGCTGTCTGTTATCGTTGCTGGTGGAACTGGTGGTGGATTTGTTTTATCATGTGGTACTGGTTTCATTGCTGATTCGCAGTTTGGGTACGTGATCTTTGATTTGTTTTTCTTTGTGAAACCAGCAATCTTTGTCAAACAAAAATAACAATCATTGAAGTGATTTTTCGGCTCACGCCAAACCATGGGGACTGAGAATGGCATAGCTTTTCTTTTACCATTCATCCAAGCTATTAACATTGCATTGCACTGTGAACAGCAAATATGTGGTGCCCAGTCCCTCTGTTTGGTCTCCTAACTTACAGTCAAAATAACACTTGTAGGCAAGTTTAATCTTTGTTGTTATGTTTCTACGTTGTGGCTTAGGTGTATATTGTCCACAGACAAAGCAGAAGTTGTCTGGGTGATTTACACAAGCACGTCTATTTGATGCCATTTTGAATTACCATACAATATCTGAAAAAACGTAGAAAGTAATTATTACGATGTGCAAAATAAAAAGAAATACACACCGTATTACAAAACAAATGCTATAAAAACACACAAGTCACCACAACCTGTCACTTGCTCATCAGCAGAGAGCTTCAACAACCGTTCTGCTTGACTGTCACGTAGCGACTGACCGTTGGGCCGTAGCCCGTTACCATGCTCTTGACTCACTGTTGCCAACTCGGGATAAATTTTATTTATCAAAATTATTCGAATTTGTATATAGTTGGCAAAAAAAATTGCTTTAACCTTGAAAAGCAAGTTTCATATTACTGGCATTAAGCCGATTAAAACCAAAATCTGGACGTGGTAGAAAATTTTACTAAAAGTGATTTGCATTTTACACAAAATATAGACGTGATAGAAAAAATCTAATTATAGATTTGAAATCAGCATACCGAAATTAGCTAGGAGCACCTATTTGGTCTTCTGTAACAAAATCTTTGTTGCCTAGTGTTATCAGCGCTTTATTAATGACTTACTGCAAACAAACCGCAGGCAAACAACACTAGATGAATTTCGACAGTAAATATCAAAGGTATGAATTTTTGAAATTGTTTTATTACTGCCTTTTAACTATTTAAACTTTTCTGTTTTAACATACACCGCTTTATGTTATCAGTCGGTTATTATTATCAATATAGCTGCGTCCCAAAGTGATTCCAATAAGCGGATTCTACTGTGTATATATAGGATGGCTGCGAAATTAACAATTGACGAGAGGGTGAGCTTGGTTTTAATGTATGGAATATCAGGTACAGCAAATCGATGAATCGGTACACAATTTAAATTTTGTACCGATTCATCGATTTGTTGTACCTGGTATTCCATACATTAAAACCAAGCTCACCCTCTCGTCAATTGTTAATTTCACAGCCATCCTCTACCTAAAAGAAAAAATAGCACGCTGGTATAGGTCCGGCCCCGGGAGCCGATCGGCACTCTGACCGTGCCAAGCAAAAGGCCGTCGACTGCCAGTCTGGCCAACCGTAGACAGCCCGCTGCACGGAGATTTGTGGAAGTTTGGCCACCAGCGCGTTGATGTTTCGGTTTGACGTCGCCTCTTCTTCGCGTTGACGTGTCCTACGCTGGAGAATACAGCCACTGTTAGAAGCTTCCTCGTCAGCTGCTAACTGTCGACATACGTTGAGGTTTTTAGCTCCTTCCTATCAGTTTCTTATTATCTTTGGTCAAAATGTGCTGTTTAATATTGTCATTTCTTTTTGTACCTTATTTTCTTTATTAATTTTTCCAACAATTTGGGATTGGAAGTATATAATTAAATTATTTCCGGTCCTGTCCTTCAAATGTTTTGATAAAAAGTTCTTTTAGGATTTTCTTTCAATCAAGAATAAAGAGAATGAATTCTTTACTAAATTTTGCTCTATTCTTTCTATCTCTTGACGAAAAATCACATAGGATTCTATATTACCGTATTGTGTTTTATCTAATTAGAATCTCGTATTAATCATGAAACTTATAAAAAAAAATCAACCCTCACTTGCTAACAAGCAACAGAAAAGAACACCAGATAACTCCACAGATTACACTAAATAACACCAACGTTCCACATACTCACAGGACCAAAATACTTGGGGTCACATACAATACATCATTATCTTTTGCAAACCACATTCAGTACATTAAAAACAAATGTACGTCAAGACTTAACACGCTTAGGGTACTAACAGGTACAAACTTCGACACCAGCAGGAAACAACATCACTCATATACAAACAATATATTCGCTCAGTTATGCACTATGGTAGCCCATACTGGGTACCCATTATCTCATACACTCACATAAACACCTTACAGACAATACAAAACAACGCACTTCGTATCATTACAGGATGCACTCAAACAACACCACTAGAAAACCTGCACACAGAAACAAAAATACTGAAAGTTAGGGAACATTTAGACATGAGGGGAACACAATTCATGGCAGCATCGACAACTAACCCACAACACCCTTGCCACTACATGTACAATCACGCACCGACACCTCGCACCATTAAGGTAACACCAGAGAGACATTATAACCAAATACTCCATTCCATACCACGCCTCACAGACATCACACAGTACAGAAAACATATACATACACACCTAACCCACAAAGCACTGACACAACTCTGTTCGAATGCGGTCCTCGATGCGAAACCGCCACCCATTGACAGGTCAGAGACCAGCCTGAGCAGATCGGATCGAGTTAACTTAGCACGATTCCGATGTGGACATCACCCCAACTTACAGACATAAAAACACAGACTAGACAACTCCACAGACGACCCCTGCCATCTGTGCCAGGACACACCACAAACCATTAAACACGTTATGACAGACTGTACCGCTCTAGCACAATATAGAACACAACACAACATCACTAGTGCGCTGAACCTCTGGTCCACTCCGGAGAGGGCGATTGGTTACCTGCGTGCCGCCGGCTTGCTCGATCAGGGTGGGCTGATCGGCTAACAACAATAACCTAAAAAAAAAAAATATATTAAATCAACACCGAAAATTCCTATGATACTCGACTTTTGCACCACCCGATATATATATATATATATATATATATATGCCTGCTTGAATGTTTAAACAAATTTTGCAGGTAAAAAAGAGACTATATATTGATTTATTGGCGTCTGTAAGACGAGCTCTAATTTTGTGAAAATGTAATGGTTCATCTGGGGTAGGTCTTGTAATGTACAAATTAATATTTTTCTGATAGAGATGATAAAATGAAGAAATTTTGGCTCCGACCCGACGGTGCTTTTATCCTGAGCAAACACAATACATTTATTTTATCGAAGAATTTTTCTTTTAAAGTCTGATGCCGTTGACTTCATTTTACACAAGTGGAAATTCGGTTCAAGCTGTGTTTATAGCAACCAATCATCAGATGTTACAGAGTGACATCTTCTGAAATAAATATTTTAGCATGTTTTAGATTGTTGTTACCAAATGGTAACATCTGGAGAAGTCGCTAGGCTTACAAAGTAATATTTTCTGTTCAAAGCATCGATACGGCATGCCTACACATTTTATGAGATCTCTGATTATACTAAGATCTCTGAAGAAAACAAGGCTCGAAGGAGAAGACAAAGATATTCTCTTACTGTAGTTTACTGCTAAAATGTTACAGGTAATGCTCAGCCTCTAAGTCAGATCAGATACAATCAGAATCAGAATGAACACTGGAGAAATTCTGTGTTTATATACCTAAAATTGAATGACATCATTATTATTTAATGCTGAGCTGTTTCGTTTTTTATTCTCAATAGGCTGAATTATTTTGCATAATATTTGAAGATGAAGTAAATATTTTAGCTGGAGCAATGTCTAGAAAGATAAGTAAGATATTTGAAGATGAAGCCATATTTTTATTTTAAACCGCATATTGACAGATCTGATGTTATCATGATCTGCCGAGTTAACTAAAAATGGAAATTGAAATAGCAATTTATTATGAATTACAATTAAACATGCATATGAGCCAAAATTAAATGCTTAAAATTTAAAATTAAGTGCTAAGCAAGATATGACTTCATCTTTTACAACGAAGAGAGAATATATAAAGAAAATGAACATTGCAGAATTTAACACGATTACATTATTAAGTAAAATTTTTTAAAAAATCCATTAATTATTCAGCAAAAATAAAATAGAAAGAAAATAAAAAAATTGATCCGAGCTTGCGTCAGTTATGCGAGTTTGGACTCTATATGCAAAAATTAATATATGAATATATGAATATAAGAATTATTCATTGTTCATTTATATATATATATATATATATATATATATATATATATATATGTGTGTGTGTGTGTGTGTATGTGTGTGTGTGTGTGTAGTGACATTCCAAAGTTCCTTTCGTCACTTCCACTTCCTTCTCTCAAGGTCATAAAAGGTAAAGAAGGTGGTGAAATCCAAAAACACGCGGGCGGAAGCCTGCATGAAAATGTAGACTTCTAGACTTCTAGTTGATTCCTAAAACTGCGCAAAATCTCGACGGCACCAGAACGCGGTTATAAAAGTGTGAGTCCACTTCAATTTAACGCTCTCTGCTCTCCGACCTTCGTCGCTGAGACGAAGCTTCCTCTGCCATACTCGACGGCGATCCCACAACCTCATTCGACCTCGTTCGTCCGACTTTTGTTTCCATTTAATAAGAATCTCATCACCGTTCCAAGCCTGCAAACACTTCGTCCGCCGCCGTAATTACCTTCACTTCCATAAACTCAGTCCATCTTCAAGCATTTATCATTTATCTCGCTCATAGGCCGTAGCGTCTCAAAGCCTATACCCATCACATAAACTCAGGTCTCTAAACTTTTTTGCATAGGATAGGTCCAACTCACTTGGCTTACTGTGCTTACAGTGTCGTGCTAGGCTACTTATTATATAGCGTATAAGTTCAGACAAAATCTCACCCGAACTGTATAGTCTATCTAAAGTGTTTTTCCAATACGGTCAAATCAGACTCCCATATTTTTTGTTAATGTAATACCTCAAGTAGGCTTATTTCTCTTAATTAAGTATCGTATTTTTGTCATTCTAATTATTGATTTTAACACTATTGCATTATTGAACTTTTATCCTGTAGAAAATCACTCCTTTATTAAGTATAAATTTGGTCGAAAGACCAAATTGGTGACCCATTAAAACTCCTTAATTAACTCAGTTACATTTATTCTGTCTGTGTGTGTGTGTGTGTGTGTGTGTCTCTCTCTCTCTCTCCCTATACCTTGTTAACCTCGTTGCTGTTCCGTGTGATGGTCTCTCTTCACACGAAGGTCAAGTTGGTGGTCCCGCCTTTAGGTCTGGCTTGGTGGAGGAGCGAGTTGCTTTCTTGCGCTCTCCACCGTACATAGCCAGGTACACCCGGCTCATTTGGTACCGTTCTGAGCCACGCATCTAGTATTCTCTTGAAGTCTTCAACTTTGACCCCTGTAACGTTTCTGAGGTCCTTTGGAAGCTGGTAAAAAAGTCTTGGGCCCCTGACAACCAAACTATTTTCCTTCAGTGTTGAAGAGATCCTTTGTCGGGCCTTTAATTTGGGAACACTACACATCCTAACTTTCCTATTTTCCAGTGTTGTTTGAATGGTAATTGGGTTTAATTTGAGTTTTGTTCCAGTTTTTCGATCATTTTCTACATGTAGATTATGGTCAGTGTTGGGCACTAAAGCGTTAATCTGATAACAGTTAATTAACGAAGTTAACTTTTTTTTAACGGACTATTAACGGAAGTTAATTTCCATTTATCGTTATCGGACCAGTTAACTTCCGATAACTCGATATTTAGTCTGTTAAAGTCCGTTAACACGTTAACTGCGAGGAGTCATTCACGGAAGATCACCGCTCCGCGAATGAATTCAAACCTGGCAGACTGGCAGTTGGGCCTAACTTTGAGAAGTTGGTCTTTCTGAAGGGCAACCAGCACATTGTGTCATAGTCTTTAATAAATGTGCCTAAAATTTAATTTTACCTTTCAGTTCCCGCCATAATAATCCTCTGGTAAATTAAAATCTAGTTAATGGTTAGTGGTTACAAGGGTTTCAAAACATGTAATCAGTACATTTTTTATTAAACATAAAAAAAAAAGTTATTAAGCAAAAAAGTTGCAAAACTTGATAAAAATACAGTTAAATACCTATTTATTGTTGGATTTTGCATAAATAAACATTTTCTATGGGTTTTAAAGCTTTTTTCCTTGATTTTTTTAAATGTTAGTAAAGAAATAGTTATTCTTAACGGATTATCGTTAACTTCCGTTAACTTTGTAGTAAAATTATCGGATTATCGTTATCGGAGTTAAAAATTGGGGTTAACGGATTATCGTTATCGAAGTTAACTTTTTGGTTAA
Organism: Bathynomus jamesi; assembly: GCA_023014485.1. Taxonomy (NCBI): domain Eukaryota; kingdom Metazoa; phylum Arthropoda; class Malacostraca; order Isopoda; family Cirolanidae; genus Bathynomus; species Bathynomus jamesi. The sequence goes on from JAJOZX010001257.1 coordinate 185,987, forward strand.
CGGTGCCCACCACTGATTATGGTGTACCTCTCTCTTCTTCTTTCCAGGGAGTACAGATTTAGTTTACGTAGTCTTTCCCAGTAGTTGAACTCTTTGCAACCATCAATCTTTGCTGTGAAATGTCTCTGAGTTTCTTCTAGTCTATTAGTTTCTTCCTTTTTATATGTGGACGTCAAGACTGAGCAGTATTCAAGTTTTGGTATAATCAGTGTTCTTAGCAGGGGAATCACTACTGTCTTGTCCTTTCCTTTGAACGTTCTTAGCCCTCTACCGCCCAATTTTTTTTTTTTTACCAAAAAAAATTTCTTTACATATTTTTGGAGTTGTATGGGGCCTTTAAAACTTAATAGACACTTATTTGTTTCAAATTCGACATTATAAGCGAAAATATATTAATGGACGAATTCGTCCACTTGGGAAAGTGATCAACATTTTAATGAGAAGTCATTTGATACTGGTTTCAGAAAAAAGCAAGAAATCAAGAGGTTATATGAAATAAAAAACATCTGAAGGTATTGCAACTTTATTAACACATCTTAGAGTAACTAATTAATTTTTCTAGAATTACATTACCTAATTAATATTATTCCATGTATACTGGGCCTATGTCAAAACTTTCAGTTTGTATGAAAATCTCTGAAACAATTATTTGTTATGTTCAAGCACAAGTTTACATTACATTTTGAACATAAGACATTGGTTTTTCCCTTGCACCCAGCTTTTTTGCATATTCTTCTAATGTCCTGTATGGAAGGCATATGGCCAACATTATCAAGTCTTATCGACTTTTCTGGGAGTGCTTGCCAAGGCCTTCCCTTTTTGCATTTTTATTTTTGCTCGTTACTTCTACCCTCCAAAGAAGGTCTTCCTCTTTTGATTCCCCCTACTGTTTTGCCTTCTTTCATCAGGGCGAATGCTACTCTAAGTTTGAATTGGGCAAGTGGAAGAATTTCAGATTTTGGTAACTGGAGATTATTTGCATCTCGCCTGTAGAGCAACCAACTGTTGACAGTTACCATGTCAATCATGTGGAAGATAAGTTTATGATAATATTTCTTTGATCTTATGTCTATTCTATAAATTGATATTAGACAATCAGCTAAATCAACCCCTCCCATTGATTTGTTGTAAAGCTGTACTATGTTTGGACATTGAATGTCAATTTTGTGTTTCTCTTTATTGGCATATCGGGACACAGTTGTCAAAGGATTTACCTTAGCAAATGTTGATAACATATTTACAGTCTTATTATCATACCATTTAACATATGTTACTTCAACTTCCTCACCTACAGACTTTCGTTCTTCATAGGAACCTCTTCCTTTCTTTATGATATCTTTATCAGCATCTTTTCCCTTTTTTATGCCTGGTATGCGAGGCGCACGCACTGTCCCACAACACCAAATACCTCTTCCAGCAAGATGACGCATCAATGGAACAGAGGTAAACCAATTATCAAAATATAATAAATGGTTGTTGTTGGAAGGAATTGTTTGAGCTAAGTGAAGAACTATGTTTGAACTTTCTTTTAGATCAGGCACCGTGGGATCATTGACAGGTTGAATCTTTCCTGTATATGGTATAAAGTCATATGTCATTCCTTTACTGTCAGCAAGAACAAAAATCTTATACCCCCACTTATGTGGCTTACTGGGTATGTATTGTCTTATCCCACTATTGCCCTTGAATGGTACAAGCTGTTCATCTATACACAAGTTTTGTATCATAGGAATTTGCCTAAATTTTTCTCTTAGATGGTCAACCATTGGACGCACTTTGAAAAGCTTATCATTATTATTACCATTTGAATCCAAGGTTGAGTTATCTACCATATGTAGTTTTGATTTGATAGCTTCCCATCGATTACGACTCATAATATCTGCTACAATATCCCTAAGAGGACCTAACTGATTGCACCAATGCATCCTAGTACTAGGCAACTTACTAATAGAGAAATATAAACAAATACCTAACCATTGCTCCAGTTCATTTTGATCTATGTTGAGAGGCTTATTAGGATTTGTTTGCACTGAATACAAATTACTTTGTGTAACCAAAACATTTAGCAACTCATCTGTAAAGAAGCTGCGAAAGTATTCAATTGGTTGACGGAGATCATCAGAAAATACATGCTCTGGGCCTAAATATTTATGAATAGTGGTAGAATCAATTGGACTGCCTTGTCGCCATGACACACGGGAAGCAGTTGAAGAAGTGGGTTGCTCTTCTTCTGACTCATCTTCCAGAGAATCTTCTTCCACAGAGGTCCGGTCTATTGTAATGTCCACCATGCCTTCAAGATTGATGTCTATAATGAGAAAAAGCACAATTGTAGAAGTTATTTGCCAATGAATATCTAAATTTAGCATTTTCTATCTGATTGTGTGGGATTATAATCCAAAATACAGCCTACCTTCATCATTATTTCGTTCAGGAGCATAGTCTGGATCGACCACAGAATCATCATCATCATCAAGATCACCGTCAGAGTTATTAAAAGCTTGTGCTTCAACTTCTTGAACATGTCTTCTCCGTTGATGCCTCGGAATTGATCCTCCATAAAACTCTGACACTGAAATAGCAATGAAAGAAAATTAAAATTCATATACCGGTATACAGTATTTATCTTCAAATATATTATCAAGAAAGTCAAGTCTCGTTAGCATACAAAACTACACTGATGATTAGCCTACGGTATAGTAGGACTAAAATGGAAAAAAAGGCAAGCAGTTTATGCGCTCAGTGAGGGTCAGTGAGACTTGTGAGCGCTATATAAATCTATTTATTATTAATATTTATCAATCAGGCTTGGTACAGTATTCTCTAAAAACGCCAACATATTGATGCAAACTGTTTTTGTTGAGACAAATTGTAACTACACTATGCAACAAAATACATTGATAGAAAAATTAATTTTAGCCTAGATCATCCAATCACTCCTTCCATTCCTTGCTTGCAGTCAAGAGCATAATCACTATATATCTCAGATGATAAAATTGGGCCTTATGTAATCTGGGATGGGTGTAAATTTTTATTGATTCAGGAATTTTCATCACTGCAGAGCCCATATGGACGAATTCGTCCATAATATATACAGGGTGGGCGGAAAGTAGCTCCCTAATTTAAATTACATATAAATTATGTATAAATTGTGATTGTACTGTTATATTGTTATGGTGTGTTCTCTAAAGTGGTACAATTGTAATGGTAATCTTTTTTTCTCTAAAGTGTTCTCTAAAGTGGTACAATTGTAACGTTCATTTTTTTTTTTCATTTCAGATTGAAGGGTAACATGGCTGAGCGTTTAACACTGCAGGAGCGTGCCCAGTTGGCGGCACGGTACAAAGTTTGGCAATCTGTCGTTCGAGTTCAAAGATGGTGGCGGGCCATTCACGGACCACGTGCCCAAGTGGACCCGAAAACAATCAAGAACTGCCACTCGAAGCTCATGACCACGGGGTCTGTGGCAGATGTTCGAAGATGTGGTCGCCCTTCGACATCCAGGGCCCAGGAGACGGTGCAGGCAGTTCAGGAAATGTTCGCACGGAGTCCACGAAAGTCAACTCGCCAGGCAGCTCGGGAAAGTGGACTCTCCCGCTACTCAGTGCGAACTGTGCTGAAGAAGGAGCTGAACTGGCGTGCGTGGAAGCCGCATTACTGCCAATCTCTCTCGGACGAGGACTGCGACATTCGCATGGAGTTCGGGGAAATCATGCTGGCGTGGCATGAAGACTGGCCCCCATCTCTTCCGCAACATCCTCTGGAGCGACGAGGCGGTGTTCCACGTCGGAGGCTTTGTCAACCGCCACAATTGCCACTACTGGGCAGGAGAGGATCCCATGGTTACCGCTGAAAAACGGCAGAATCGGTTCAGTGTAACGGTGTGGTGTGGTATGACCTCAGATCAGGTTGTGGGCCCGTTCCTTCTGCGCAACACCATGAATGCTGAGCGGTACCTTGCTATGTTGCGAAACGAGGTCTGGCCGGTTGTCAGCACATGGGAAAACATCGACGATCTGATATTTATGCAAGATGGCGCCCCTCCGCACTTCGCTGTTGTTGTCCGTGAGTGGCTGGATGCCCACTTCCCTGGGCGTTGGATGGGTCGTCGTGGTCCACATCAATGGCCAGCCAGGAGCCCCGACTTGACACCGTGCGACTTCTTTCTTTGGGGGTGGGTAAAGGAAGAAGTCTACTGCACCAAACCGAGGACAATGGAAGAACTGGAGGACCGAATTCGGGAAGTCATGTCCTCCATCCCGCCGGAGTTCCTGCTAAAGTCAGTGGACGCCATTCCTGGGCGGCTCCAGAAGCTGGTGGAAAGAGTTGGAGCCCACATTGAATTTTAGAGAAAACCTACCATGTATGCCTACCTTTTCATATTATTTCTTCTGAAATAAATGGATAATATACGTATTTTGTTACCAATCCAAAATAGGGAGCTACTTTCCGCCCACCCTGTATATTGCAAACACACTTTACAAAATAATTTCACTGCTATTTTCAACACTCGCTATCAATAACATACATTTTGTTTACATGTATAAGTTTTTTCAAAGTAATTACATACCTGGTATAGTGTCCATCGTTTTCCAAACACGAGGCTACACAAGAGAAAAAAACACACGTGCGTCATCATCTCAAAGTGGCGAAACTCTAAGTCAAGACCGGAAAATCATCGAATGGAAAACGCTAGAATCGCACTGTTGACGTCATTACTGGGTGGAATCGTCTGCTTGGGAACTGAGCAATGTATTTACGAGTATTACGCCTAATTAAATTAGTGGACGAATTCGTCCACGTGGGCGGTAGAGGGCTAATACCTGTCCCGCAACTCTTTTTGCTTGGTTTTGTCTCGAATTTGGCATCATCGGTCATTATTACCCCTAGATCGATCGCTTTCGTGCTTCTCTGAATTTCCTCTCTATCTGGAGCATAATATGCAACCTGTTTAAGGTCCTCATATCTAACATATCTCAAGAGCTGAAATTTCTCGGTGTTAAATGTCATGTTGTTTTCTTCTGACCATTTGTACATTTTGAAATGTTGCTGTTTACTCCACTGTCTATGTCTGTTAGCATATATATATATATATATATATATATATATATATATATATATATATATATATATATTATACGTATATATATATATATATATATCGTATATATATATATATCGTATGTATATATATATATATATCGTATATATATATATATATATATATATCGTATATATATATATATATATTAGGGTGTCTCAAATATATGAATGGAGGATTTCGGGTCGGGGCGACGCTTGCCCGTATACACCTTTATAAAGGATTGTTATCACAAAATTTGACAGCTGTAGGAGGATTTTTAGGGGTCACTCAAGTTCGCCACTTCTGTTTCACTTATACAAGATTTTCTTCTCTTTCGCAGGTGATGGTTACTAGAGCAGGAACCAGTTGTGGTTGCTGGACAAGGCCCAATTGCAGTGATGTTTGTCCACGACTTCCATCGAAGGAGCAATGCCTGCTCCTTTACTTCCACCACCACCAAGACCAAGAGGGAAGGAAGACCAAATCGGAGAGCATTCGCCTGGTGGTGGAAACCATCTGGCCCATCTGGGAGAAGGCCAACATACCAACTACCACCAAGAAGTACGCAGGGGAGAAGCTGGCGAAGTTGATCGATACCTACGACGCACTCAAGAAGAACAGGACAAAGCCGCAAGAGGGTTACCGGTACAAGGAGGGGATGTTCAAGTCGGATTTGGAAGACGTGTTTGACGTGGCTCACTCCTCCGCGCTATCCTCCTCCAAGGTCCCTCAGGAGGACAAGGATTTTCTCACCTCGCAGAGGGAAGACAGGATGTCGTCAAGTCTTGCGGGGGTGGACCAGACGACAGCGAAGAAGAAAGCTGTGAAGCGGAAGAGGGATCTTGCAGCCACGGCTAGGAAGAGTAAATGGGATGCTGGGGTGACACAGCTCATGGACGTAGCGATCTTGGAGGTGGATGGTAGCAGCACTGAAATGAACACGGAAGACGAGGATGATGACGACGAGACGTACCAAGCGCCCAGCACCAGCAAGGCCCAGACTCAAAAGAAAAGGCGAATGAATGCCCTCACGGACCCGAATCTCATCGCTGCTTGGGATCGCGACAACATGTCCGTGAGACAAGCAACATCGTCCTTTGCAGCAGCAGCTCAGAGTCTGGGTCATGACCTGGATGACCTGGTAATCTCGCCAGCAACTGTTCATCGAACACGGAACAAGATCCGAAAGGAGATGGGAGAAGAGTTGACCCGAAAGTTCGAAGCTTCTGGTCCTTTAGTCTTGCACTGGGATGGGAAACTGTTGGAAGATATCGCCAAGGAGAAGAAGGAGGTTGACCGGATTGCTGTTGTGGTGACGGGCGATGGAGTCGAGGAGCTTCTTGGTGTAACCGTTGCGGTGGACCGCACTGGAAAAGAACAGGCTGCAGCCGTACTCCAGGAAGTCCAGGCTTTTGGCATTTCGGAGCAAATCATTGGACTGGGATTCGACACCACAGCTGTGAACGCTGGGATGATCCAAGGTGCTTGCGTTCGCATTGAGCAGGAGTTTGGCCGTCCCATGTTGTGGTTGGCTTGCCGTCACCACGTCTTGGAGATCTTACTCAAGGATGTCTTCGTGCGATGTCTGGGGCCGTCCTCTTCCCCTGACATTCTCCTCTTCAAAGATTTCAACAGCGGTGGGCCTCCATTGACAAAGGGTCATTCTTGTCCATCGGTGACGAAAGCAATCCCACAACAACTGACAACTGGGCAAATCAAGCGACTTCCATGAAGAAAATACCTGCAGCAGACGCTCTTCCCACGGCACACATCCCTGAGAAGACTACCATGAACTCCTCATCCTTTTTACCGCTTCCTTGGCAGTCAGGTCCAGGGGGGATTTCGTCAGCCTGGGGCCTATCACCACGCCAGATGGTGGCCAAAGCCATCTATGCCCTCAAGATTTTCATGTTCCGTCACCAACTGGACCTGACAGCCAGGGAAGAAGGAGGACTTCGGCGGCTGTGTTTGTTCATCTCCCTCGCGTACGTGAAGCAGTGGAATGAGGCAATGGTCTCGAATCGAGCTCCACTGAACGACCTAGAGTTCCTTCGCCTGCTCGAGGCCTACCCTGACAAGGAAGTCAGCCACACGGCATCCATGGCCTTGAAAAGGCACCTGTGGTACCTCAGAAGATCTGTGGGGCTTGGTTTCTTTGACGACCGCATTCCAAAGGACACGAAGCTAAAGATGGTCCAACGACTTCAATCCCCCGCCACGAAGAAAGGACTCAAGCGGATCGATCCGAAGAACTTCAATCCACAGCAATCCATCGAGCTCTTCGTCACCCGGAGAACAAAAGAAGTCGTCTTCCACGCGATCCTTCCAGAATCTGAGTCTCCCACCTTCCTCATGAAAGATCCAGAGGATGGATCAATGACCAGGATTGGATCACGGCGCAAAAGAGGGTGAAAGCCCTGAAGGTGGTCAATGACGCGGCCGAGCGTGGTATCGCTTTGATGAAAGATTCAATTCCACCATCACGCGTGATGAGAAGCAGAAGCAGTTCGTCCTCAAGGTGGTTCGGGCTCACCAGAAGTTGATCCCCGTCAAGACGAAGGAGAGCTTGAAGAGTAAAAATCAAGTAGTGTAGGACAGATTGATGATGAAAACAATCCATTTATACGCGCTTATTTCAATTAATGAAAAGGTGCATTTCGTTTATTTTTCATTTTGTTCAGAAATAAAGAGAATAAGAGAATGATAGAAATTTCGTTTTTTTCCTAAATAGCTACAAGAAAGTGTTAAACTTGAGTGACCTCTAAATACTGTTCGATTCCCATCATTTTTCGATTTTTAGAGCCTCTATGCCTATGAAATCGGGGTGCGGCAGCATTCGCGAGCAAGAGAAAATCGAAAAAAAAAAAATTCTATGTATTAATGAGACACCCTAATATATATCGTATATATATATATATCGTATATATATATATCGTATATATATATATATATCGTATATATATATATATATATATCGTATATATATATATATATATATATATCGTATATATATATATCGTATATATATATATATATATATATATATATATATATATATCGTATATATATATATATATATCGTATATATAATATATATATATATATGTATATATATATATATATATATATATATATCATATATATAATATATATATATCGTATATATATATATAATATATATCGTATATATATATATAATATATATATATCGTATATATATATATATATATATATATATATATATATATATATATATATATATATATATCGTATATATATATATATATATATAATCGTATATAATATATATATATATATCGTATATATATATATATATATCGTATATATATATATATATGTAATATATATATATATATATATATATCGTATATATATATATATATATATATATCGTATTATATATATATATATATATATCGATATATATATATATATATATACGTATATATATATATATATATATATATATCGTATATATATATATATATATATATAATTAATATATATATTATATCGTATATATATATATATATATATATATATCGTATATATATATATATATATATATATATATATATATATTATCGTATATATATAATATATATATATTATGTATATATTATATAATTATATATATATATATATATATATCGTATATATATATATATATATATATATCGTATATATATATATATATATATATCGTTATATATATATATATTATATATATCGTATATATATATATATATATATATATATATATCGTATATATATATATATATATATATATATCGTATATATATATATATATATCGTATATATTATATATATATATATATATATCGTATATATATATATATATATATTATATATATATATATATATATCGTATATATATATATCTATATATATATATTATATATATCGTATATATATATATATATATATATATCGTTATATATATATATATATATATATATATCGTATATATATATATATATATATCGTATATATATATATATATATATATCGTATATATATATATATATATATATCGTATATATATATATATATATATCGTATATATATATATATATATATATATATATATATATCGTATATATATATATATATCGTATATATATATATATATATCGTATATATATATATCGTATATATATATATATATATATATATATATATATATATATATATATATATATCTATCGTATATATATTATATATATTATATATATATCGTATATATATATATATATATATATATATCGTATATATATATATATATATATATATATATATATATATATATCGTATATATATATATATATATATATATATATATATATATATATATATATATATATATATATATATATATATATATATGAAATGAAATGAAAATGAAAAGGTTTATTGGCGGACTATAGTCCATATGAAAAATATTATTAATACAATGACAGTTCATATACTAAGGATAGAAATTAAGTGGAGCTACAGACAGACATTTTCGTACCAAGAAGTCCATAGCTTAGAGGATAAATGGCAGGACTCATGGATAGCTTGGATGATCGGGTTGGTTGATTTTTTTATTCCTTGCATTATACTGTGTTGAGCACGTCTTGTTACCTCCGGGAAGCTCGGGACATTGCGGGTAGCAAACATTTGCGAAGCTGAGCATCTTGGGGTAATTTATGTAAGAGTCTAAAAGACCTGTTGTACAGCAAATTTAGGGTTCTGCCAGAACCTTTTTTATAATTCACCCAGAGTTGCTGACCGTATATATATAATATATATATATATATATATATATAATATATATATATATATTAGGGTGGAGTGAAACGCAATTCTTTGTGGAATATTTATTTGCTTCACCTATAATTTGCTGTATTGGGTTCTATAGATGACGTAAATTGATATAAAAGAAAAATCAGTTTTGCCCTACTCGCGCATTTTTGAGAAAAACAAAATGGCCGCTAGTCAAACATATAAATGCTTATAACTTGAAAAATATGCATCCAATTAAAAGACACTGTAGAATAAAAATGATTCAAAATAAAAAGATACATTAGAAAGTGCCCTTTTATAAATTATTTCCTCAATTTTAAATTTTATCAAAATTTACCTCGGTAAATATCACAAATAAATCACTTTTTTCTAAATAAACGAAAAATTCTTTGATGACCGAAGTATATTACTTTGATAATAGTTAACAACCTTATATAATTTTGAATATTCAAACTATAATCTACAACAACACTAGTCAACGAGAGAAATTATTGACATTTTATTACCACAATTGCAGAAACGTATAATCAATACACTTTTCAAAAATCGTGAGGTGTTTGCTTTTATGAAATTTTGGTGAATTATTTCAGTCTCTAATTATGATAAAAGCTAGTCAAAAAGTGAAGTCATTTCTTTCTTGGTTTCCATACATGGCAGCAATGAACGAGACCTAATTCTTGCTCTTATAAATCCATCACGGGATTCTTGGGAATATAGAGATGAGGCCGCATCGGTGACAAGTTTTATTGCCCTCTCGACACACTGTGAATGAAGTGGATAATTGGGTAGGCACAGTTTTTTAACCCTAAGTGCATTGAGTTCAATATTTATGAGCGCCATAGTGAGGGGAGGTTCAGTCAGCATTTCTTTTGACCAGTAAATAATATCATCCCATGCATTCGCGTTGAAATTTATCTCAGAAACCTTAAATTCTCTGATTTTGGACTCATTTTCCGTCATTGTTCTAATGTTCATGATGAAATCAACTGCTCTGTTTCATTTTTGTTCTAATGTATCTGATAACATTGCTATCAAAACATTTTCGCAGTGAGCAAAATATGCGTTTCTAGCAATGTAAGGCTTCACTACATTCTGAACATCCTTTGAAAGAAGATGAAATCTTTTAATTGCTCCAAATATGTGGTGTGGTCCATTCCATATATATGGTCTACTCTTGATATCGAACCAGCTTGGTCCATAATTTGTAACATTGAAGAAAATTATTGAATAAAGAGCCAATGAAGGAGTTTTCTCTGCAATGTATAGGAGGCAGACACGATTTGCTAATGTCAGCCATCGAGAATGGTTCAGTGGTCCGGGTTTTGTATTTTCCAAATCTTTTGGGACATTCCCACTTCTTATAGCCAAAATAATTTTGTACAAATACTGTTGATCTTGGCTAAGATCATCGATAACCTCTTCTGATATGTGTGTTAAATCAATGCCTTCTCTAATTGGTTTGAAATTGACTGCAGGCATTGTTTCACATTCTTTCAGTGCTACTTCGATTTTTCCAGTGAAACATTTTGGACCTTTTGTTTTACCATCAAAATGTTCAAATAAGTGAAGTGTCGAAGGGGAAGTTCATTTGTATGCAGCATACAAATGCTCCATTGTAACGGTTTCTTTAGTTTTTCTTCTGAGGTGGATGATCCCACCCTTGGCACCTGTGTTGGTATTTGTACTGTCACATCCTATGAGACGAATGCTCTCATTAATAGCTGACTCTTGAAAGAAGGAGAACAAACTATCAGCTATATCTTCACCTTCACCAAAGTCTTGTCCTTTCTTCCGTCAAAAAATATAGCAGATATGACAGCAGGATTAGCTTTACTCTCCATCACCAAACTTTTTCTCATTTTCTCTCTTTCCCGTCGGACTTTGTTCTTGTCAATCAAAAGCGTACTATCTTCTTTAGTGATTACTCCATAATCAACTAACCAGATGAAGCCAAAGCAGCTGCTGCTCGATCTGAAATTCCAAATCTATCGGCTTCCATCGCTACAGTAGGCAATGAAAGTCTCATTTGACCTTGTATGGCAACTGACTCATAGTCTGATTCACTCTGATGTGGGTCTAATTCATATTGTGTTGAAGTACTCCCTACATCTGAAAAACACTGTATTTCGGTTAAAATATGAGTCCTTCATTTCTCTTCTTCTTTTAACCATTCCTCCTTCTGTCCGCAATTTCCTAGACTGCATTTTTTGAATTCTTTTTGTCATGACTTTATCAACGCCCCCTTTTTTCATTGTACGCGTCGATCGCTGAGCCTGTAAAAACATAAGCTCTTCTTTTGGTACCTTCAGTTCTCTTCGACAGGTGCATTTTATGTGAACATCTTCGCAGCTCTCAGAACAGCCAAAGTTTTGATGGGAGATAAAAGGGCATTTACAGGCACTGATATCGAATAATTCTTCCAAGGTGTCATTAAAATTTTCTCTCATTTTGACACTACTTTTTGATCTACTGTACTACGATCGTTTGCTTTGCCGATGAATCGCTTTAATTTGATATAAACTGATTTGTCAGCTATTGCAGGAATTGAAGCTTTTCTACAAATACAGAGTATATTTTCAGTAATTTTGTTGAAAATATCAGTTATGTGAAGTCACTGAAGTGGCTTCTTTTAAAAGAACATTGTATTGGCCCACCTGTTTATTTGTTGGCAATGTTGTAAGAGGAAGCTCTTGTGCGGTTCCAAATATAAAAATATGGTTTTGACTGACTCTTTGTAGCTCTAATGTTTGAAGCAGAAGCCATATTTGTTACTAATTATCAGAAATTACCAATTCCAAATCCAACAAAAACCTGAAAAATAGAAAAATTTCATTAAACATCTAAAACATTTATATGAAGTAGAAAATGTGAAATAAACAATTTTTGCTTCAGCAAACGTTTTTGTAAAAAGAATACTTTTCGAGTTATGAAGCGTATAATGACTGGCTGGCGGCCATTTTTTGGGGGGAAAAAATGGGGTGCTTAAGATGAATTCAAATTTTTTAATTCTCATATTCTTTTTTATCACCCTTCAATCCACCTTATTACCAGTGAAGCAATAGTTAAAAAATTTTTCACCCCAAAATAATATATACATATATATATATATATCGTGAAATATAAAAGGATAGGAAAGAATATATGTACACACCACGAAAAGGGGAGCACACGGGAAGACCAGGAGCAGGTAAAAATGCATTAGCTCTAGCTGATGAATTTATGTTAACGCAAGAAATAACAGAAAACACAAAGAAAAACAACTGCCTATATTTGGTATTCACAAACAACAGCAACCTAATTAATAATGTAGAAATATCCGCAACAACTGTATAATATCGGATCATAACATTATTGAAATAATAACCAATATAAAAGCAACAGGAAGGGAAAGAACATGAACAACGGAAAGAGGCAAATTCGAAATTTTTAATTTTCACTCCAAAGCTATAAACTGGGACGATGTTGCATCCAGCATGGAAGTAATAGATTGGAAAACCATTTTCGAGGCCAAGACAACGGAAGAAATGCTAATGATTTTAGAGGAGAAGACGCTGTAAAATTGTGGAAAGACATGTCCCAAAAATACAACAAAGAGGAAAGAGAAGCAGGTTCTAGAGACAAAAGACATCATTGTTCTGAGAGAGAAAAAGGGTGACTGCAAAATTAAGTAATTGCAAAGATAACATCAGAAAAATATTAAATGATACACTGCAGAGTATCGATGACGTCATACACTAATGGAGAAGCATCCAGAAAAAGAAGGAGACGACGCTATAGAAGAGATAAAGGTTAACTCAAAGTACTTTTACAATTTTGCAAAAAGGAAGTCAAAAAACCATGCGACTATCGGACCTCTGAAAAACGAGAACAGTGCTTTATCTGATGATCTAACAGAAGTATCTTAAGTATTAAGAGCTCAGTACGAATCATCTTTTAGTATCCCAAAAACTGACAAACTGATATGCCATAGAAACGCGATCTTTGAAAAAGAACTACAAGGGGAAAGTATAACGGACTTCGACTTTACGACAGATGATATTGCACAAGCTATTGGGAAACTAAAAGCACACTCAGCGGCAGGACCGGATAAATGGAATGCCACTCTGTTCAAAAAATGCAAGAATGTAATCGCTGAACCCTTATATTAGATATGAAGACGATCACGAGACATGAGAGAAATATCGGGCATCCTGAAGAGCGCGAACATAGTCCCAATATATAAAGGAGGAGATCGATCCGAGGCCAAAAACTATAGGCCATAGATGTCAGTTACATCTCATCTCACTAAAATATTTGAAAGAATAGTTAGACAGAAAATCTGACTTTTTGGAAACTCAGAAAAAAACTAAATGATACCAACATGGGTTTCGGTCAGGGAGATCATGCCTATCACAACAAATGGATCACTACAACAACATTATTGATGCACTTCAAAGCAATAAAAACTATGATGTAATATATACAGACTTTGCCAAATCATAATACATAAACTGAAATATATGGGAATAATATGGAAAGTAGGGAAATGGATATATAATTTCCTTAGTGAGAGGCTGCAAGTCGTTACAGTACAATGAGTATCTTCATCAGAATCAGAGGTCCTCAGCTCAGTACCACAAGGAACAGTATTAGCTCCACTACTCTTCATAATCATGCTAACTGACATAGCTGAGGACGTTACCAGAGACAGCACAGTAACATCAGTAGAAAAATAAGAAACCCAGAAGATAGAGGATCCCTACAAACCGACATGAACAGAATCTAAAAGTGGACGGAAGACAACAATATGAAGTTTAACACTGAGAAATTTCAGCTGCTAAGGTACGAAAAAAGAGAGGACCTAAAATCCATGGAATATTATACCCCAAATGGACAGGAAATTCAGAGAAATTCTAAAGCAAAAGATTTAGGGGTTGTAATGACTGATGGTGCGAAATTTGAAACACAAAATAAGATAGCAGTAAACAGAACAAAGAGAATAACGGGGCAGATATTAAGAACCCTTAAACGAAGGGATAGGAATATAATGATTCCTCTACTGACAACACTAATCATACACAAACTGGAATACTGCTCGGTCCTAACATCCCCATATGAAAAAGAAGATATTAGACAGCTGGAAAGGATTCAGAGATGCTTCACAGGCAAGATGAAGGGGTGCAAAGACCTAAATTACTGGGAGAGGTTATGCGAACTAAACCTATATTCATTGGAAAGGAGAAGAGAGAGATACACCATTATTTACACTTGGAAAATAATGGAGAAACTAGTCCTTAATCTTACTCTGAACCCTGTAACTCCCCAAACAACGGTGGAAAGTAGAAAAGGAAGACTGGAAGACTGTGTCGCGTTCCCAAATTAAAGGCGAGACAGGGAACATCCTTAACTCTGAAAAAAAATAGTTTTGTTGTGAAAGGATCAAAACTGTTTAATCAGCTGCCCAAAGACTTAAGGAACACGAATGGTGATGCAGTGGACATCTTCAAAAGAAGATTAGACGCCTGGCTCAGAATAATCCACGATGAGTCGGGCGTACCTGGCAATGTAAGGTGGAGAGTACAAGAAACCAACTCACTAATTCACCAGGCCAACTCGAGAGGAGGGGCGACAAGCTTGACCTCCGTGAAATGAGGAATCATCGCACGGAACTTTTGGAAGGTTGAAAGGAAAGGTATATATGTTACCTGTAAGTATTACTGTGTGTGTATATATATATATATATATATATATTATATATATATATTATATGATGTAGTTTTATATTTTACATTTAAAGTATGATTTATATTTTTATTTTAGCCTGTTTTCCTTTAAACCACCTTATATAAATTTAACCCAAGGTTATATATATAACTTGTTATATAGTCTTATTTCTCTGTTAATCCGTATAGGGGAATAATTGAAAAGTTTTTTGTAAAAATAGTATATATTTGTCAATAATTTTAGCATTAAATCAATTACAATGAAAAATGAAACTTTGACAACAATTACTTCGTTAAAGAAAAGACATTTTGACAACTGACCTTTACGTTAAGAACTCTTAGCTTCACAATTAATACAAGGCAATTGAATGAAATGGTATAATGTCTAATATAATAGAATAAAACATGAATGTATAATTTTAATAATTACAAATATTCAGCTACTTATCTTACAGCCGTAAACCCGGTTTTTTGGATGCGATTAATTTCTTGTAATTGCATTCGTTATCCACCTTTACCTTCTTTTTACTATATATACTCTCCGCATAAGGAATAAGGTTTTTGAAAATTGGATTTTTTCGTGTTTTCTAAAATGAACTTTAAGGGGCGACGTTTCGCTTTGAGTTATTCGAGCTAAGTCCGTTCTCTATACTCTTATTGTGGAAGACTTAGTTGAGCTATTTCACCTTTGGTGAACCACACATTTTCTCTATGTTAAATTTTTGGGGGAACTAATTTGTGACTTTTACTTCAAATTTTTACTCGGATCTTTATGACTTCACAGTTTCACGTTCAGACAGGTACTGCTCCTGCGTATTTCTTATTTGTTTCAGTTGGCATCTTCCGTTTCGAATTTATATTTTTTAATAAAGCCATTTATCCCATCTTTAACTAATATAATTTTATGTTACGTTATTTGACAATAGGTAAAGAGTAACTTGATATAAATTTCATTCTCATTCTCTGTTTTAATGCGATTTCATTTTATATGATAAGTTATTCTTTACCTCAGCGTATTGTATTCACGCTCTGCCAGGAGTAAGATTTACTTAAATCCAAATAAGATTCTCCTAAATTAATTCAACCTATTTTTAAGAATTATCAACTTTTAGAGAAAGATATAATTATAACATGTCGATTCTAACAATTTAGACCGCAATGCAGTTCTCCTTATACATAAATGAACGCTCAATTTTATACAGTCTTCTTTGCTTTCTCTGGCGTGAAGCGAGGGAACCCACGTGCTTTCCTACAATTGAATTTTGTATTTCTTTTCCTTATTTAATTTTGTGCAGCGAGCCCCTTCTTAATTGTTATTTGAACTTGTATAGAATTAAATGGACAGTTGAAATTATCTTTTTTCCTAAATTACATGAGTATTTAACATGCATATGTTTTTCATTTCATGTACTTAAGAATTTATAAAACGTCTTTCAGAAACGAAAAAGACGGAGCCACCACTTCGGTTCGTTGCTTTGTTTTCAGTTTGGTATTTTTTATAACCCATCATTTATTAATTTTTCCATATAATAAGCAACCCAGAAGATCCAGTTTTTATTATGTAGAATTTAAATCTGAATCTATTTTCTTCTATGATATCTCTTGTGCAAATTGATAGTAACGGAGATATAAGCAATTTTTGGATAAATTAAAATCGATTGAAATAGTATGGTGGTAATTATTCGTTTTACTCGTGCGGGCCGATTTTGAGAGGAGAATAGGTTTTTCCGGTGAATTTTGGTGTGTTTTATTCAAATCTGACCTTCATTTCATGTGCAAATGAATTATTGAATGCCCGGTTAGGTCGACTGTACGCCCTTGATGATTGGTTAGGTTGTCGTGATATTTTCATTAAAACTAACGAAAATATTGTGACAACCTAACCAATCATCAAGGGTGTACAGTTGACCTAACCGGGTATTCAATAATTCATTTGCACAAGAAATGAAGGTCAGATTTAAATAAAACACACCAAAATACAGTACACAGAAAAACCTATTCTCATATCAAAATCGACCCGCATGGGTAAAAGGAATAATTACACTGGTACACAAATTTTGAAAAAGTTTGTGCTTCGGAGATAAAATGTTTTTCCTGTTATGAATTTTGGGGTGCTGAAAACGAATATGACCATAAAAATAGTCGATTGGCTATAGTTTCCAAGAAAATTTAAGTCACACATTTTGCTTATATGTATACCATATATTAGTAACATACCTGTATAATGCAGTCACTTATATTGATTCAACCCATCGCTTCTTTGTTTGTCTCTTGTATTCAACTTCTGGAGCATCTCTTGTTATTGTCCGGCAGTAGTCTGCTAACAATGATGGACTCCATTTCCCCTGGTAGCATTTCTCCATCGCTGAGATATCCTGGTAGAAACGTTCACCATGTTCATCGCTGACTGCTCCGCAGTTGGCCGAAAAAAATTCCAGGTGCGAATGGTTGAAATGTATCTTTAAAGACATATTGCAGCCCATTTTTTGATAGGACAACAGCAGGTTTTCCACCAGCTCCCTGTAATTGTCAGCTTTGGTATTTCCGAGAAAATTGGTTGCTACTAACCGGAAAGCATTACACGCTGTCTTCTCACCACCTACGATACGGTCGAACTCCTCATCTCTAAGAAGATCGCGGATGTGTGAACCAAGAAATACACCTTCCTTGATTTTTGCTTCACTGAGCTTTGGGAATTTACCACCGAGGTACTTAAAAGCTGCCCCCATTTTATCCATAGCCTTAACAAATTTTTTCATGACGCCCAGATTGATGTGTAAGGGTGGTAACAAAATCTTGCTAGATTCTACAAGTGGAGGATACTGAACATTTTTTGTTCCAGGTTCCAATGTGTGTCGGAGTGGCCAATCCTTCTTGATGTAATGAGAAGTCCTAGCCCGACTATCCCATTCACACAGAAAACAGCAATACTTAGTGTAGCCCGGCTGCAGTCCAAGCACGATAGCAACAACTTTCAAGTCACCACAAACCTGCCACTGATGTTTGTCATAGTTTGTGCAGTTCGAAAGTTGCTTCATGTTGTCATATATTTCCTTCATGTGGACTGCATGACCAACTGGAATTGATGGCAATACGTTGCCAACATGCAACAAAACAGCTTTTAGACTCAACTTCAATGAATAGCTAAAACGAATCAGGTAATTATTTTTTTTTCAATATTATTTATATTTATTATTAATATTATTATCGTTAAAATTTCATTCCACTGTACAAAAACGCGGTTTAGTATTACCCGCGCTTTACATTTTTGTACAACACAGACCATATAAGGAGAATGACGTCATAATGTGTGGATGACTCATTCACTCTCTCCATTTTATTTTTAGAATTATATCCCACGCACTTTCTTTACTA
This sequence comes from Bathynomus jamesi, assembly GCA_023014485.1. NCBI lineage: Eukaryota > Metazoa > Arthropoda > Malacostraca > Isopoda > Cirolanidae > Bathynomus > Bathynomus jamesi. The sequence continues at coordinate 204,977 of JAJOZX010001257.1, forward strand.
AGAGGATATCTTTCTCTGACGTGACGGAGTTTAATATACACTCGATACGTCACTGATAATAGCGTTAGTGGTTGTTAACACTTTTTATATCTTATAAATCATCAGTAGTATAAACGCAATGGGCTACATTTAGATGGAATGAGTTACGTACGTCAGTCCAGTCGAATTCGACCATGCAAGAGATATTATTGATAACACAGGTCAACAAAAAAACTTTTTTTTTTCGTTGCCAAGGAAATTCGTACGAATTTAGGGTATTTTGGGGTTGCTGAATTCCAAAATGAAAGTAGTTTTTCCGATTTGGCTCTAGTTCTTGAGATAATGAATACCCTCAATTAATAGGAAACGTAACCATAACGCGTGCATATGGGAAACTACCGGAACATTCTAGATGGTGAGACCGAATAAAATGCCATTATGTATTTCATGTGTTTACTTTTGTATGATTTGAGACAATTTCAATGCGATTTGTGAGTAGGCTCCGCCTGAACATTAAATTTTTTGCATTTTTACGTGTTTCAATGGGGTACCAATTATCTCATAAATTAGAGCTAATCTAGCAAAACCGATGTCATATTCGGAATCAGCACCACAAAGTTACCCCAAAATCACTCTAATATGATTGGCAATAAAATGAGTGTTGACCAGTGTAATGCCGGCAAACTGTATATTGTTAGAGCCTCGCCAGAGTTAGAGATAATAACGGCAAAACAGTATCATGTTACGAAGATGTCATAGATAGTTAATGTGATTGGCCAATCCTTCTTGATGGAATGAAAAGTCCTAGCCTGACTATCCCATTCACCCAGAAAACAGCAATACTTAGTGTAGCCCGGCTGCAGTCCAAGCACGATAGCAACAACTTACAAGTCACCACAACGTGCCAATGATGTTTGTCATAGTTTATGCAGTTCAAAAGTTGCTTCATGTTGTCATATGTTTCCTTCATGTGGACTGCATGACCAACTGGAATTGATGGCAATACGTTGCCAACATGCAACAAAACAGCTTTTAGACTCAACTTCAATGAGTTAATGAACAGTCTCCACTCATCAAGATTGTGAATAATGTTGAGAGCTGCAATCAGACCATCGATGTCGTTGCAAGCTACAAGGTCACCTTCTATGATGAAGAATGGGACAAAATCTTTTTGACGGTAACGAAACTTACACACACTAACATTTTCAGCGAGGAGATTCCACTGCTGCAATTTGGAGCCCAACAGCTCTGCCTTACTCTTTAGCAGTTCTAAATCTCTGATAAGGTCGTTTAATTCATTCTGAGTTATCATGTGCGGTTTAGAAGATGTCAAGTTATAAACAAATTGAGGGTCTTGTGAAGTTGAAGGCTCACAAGTTTCGCAGGTTCCTTCATTCTCCTCGTCCTCTGACTCCAGGGAAAATGAGTGTGGGGGATCAGGAACGGGTAGTCCTTCGCCGTGAGGTACCGGGCGTATAGCAGAGGGTATATTCGGATATTGTAAAATCCACTTTTTCTTCTTGCAAATACCTTTCTTGACTGGAGGCACCATGCAGAAGTAACAATTGCTGACATGATTTGTTGGTTCCCTCCACACCATTGGCACTGCAAAAGGCATAGATTTCCTTTTCCGATTCAACCACTGGCGAAGGTTTGTTGCACAATTATTGCAGCATATGTGTGGGGCCCAGCTCTCGTCCTGATCTCCAATCTTACAGCCAAACTAAAGGTGATAGGCTTTCCTAATCACGGCGGTTATAGCACGCTTTTGTGATGCAAAAGTCAATTCTCCACAAACATAACAAAAGTTATCTACACTGTTCACGCAATTACGAGACATCTTTGTTCAAATTAGGCTGAAAAAAATTCAGTTTCAAAAGCAAACACTAAAAAGTTTGACAAAGGTGCACTGTATGACTTCCGCGAATGAACTGATGCTGTGGCGTAATATGTAGACGCCTGCGACACATCGACGCCTTGACTCTACTGCGCATGCGCGTAGTTATAATTTCTTTATTTTAATAAATTAATGTAATTACATTGCATTTTAATAATTTTAAATTAGGTAAGGTTAAGTTAGGTTAGTATTCCATTTATATTAATATCAAAAACATTATGTGAAGCAATATGTTAAAATGATCCAATCTATTTTTTAATAAATAATTTACAAATACATAGTGTAATAGATAAATTTAAAATTACATTTTATTGTATATATATGTATATATTTACATTAATTTATTAAAATAAAAATACAACTACGCGCATGCGCAGTAGAGTAAATGCGTCGATGTGTCACAGGCGTCTACATATTACGCGACAGATGCAGTCCAGTTAGTAGGGTGCAGGGTTGCCTGATATCTTTATAAATAGAGCCAATTGGCAATTTTAGGCATCATTTTCGTATTCAGTGACCGAAAATTAGTAAAGATTGACTACTTTTATTTCCGAAGTATTTTGGCTGTAGACCAGTGTTACCAATCGATTTTAATCGTTCCAAAAATTGCTTATATCTCCGTTAATATCAATTTGCACAAGAAATGCCATATAAAAATATAGATTCAGATTTAAATTCTACATAAGAAAAACCGGATCTTGTGGGTTGTTGTATTATATGAAAAATGAAGTAACTGATGGGTTATAACCCACAAGATCCATAATATATTCCAAATTTACTGCAAAATAAAGATAATAATGAAGGGATGAAAGTATTCCACACTGTCAATCACAACACCACAAGTAATAGCGGACTGACGCGAACTGACGTTGCTTTGTGGCGAGTGTGAGAACTACCGCTAAACATTTTAGAATGTTCGGTCTTCGATCGCGAAAGACTGCGAATAAATGAAGTTCTGCTGTATATATATTACTCAGTTATCCGTGAAAGAGGGGCGGTGCATGATCACGGATTACTCGAATTCATGTTTAACTCGGTAAACCCCACCGATGTGTCAGTGCTGCAGTCGTTGCTGCCAGCCACCACTGACTGGCCTCTCATTTCGGCCCCACCGCACACACTATTATTCTATTACAGTATAATACACAATTAAGTAGTTGGTACCAGGGGTGTAGTGGCAAATTTTAAGGTGCAGGGGCTCTAAGAAAATACCAGCATGTTGGTACATAATTTTAAATTCTGTTATTATCTCCTTTTACCAGTACATCAGTTAAGCTGCTATTTTTAGTTCTTTACCTATGTTTACACACACACACACACATATATATATATATATATATATATTATATATATGTGTGTGTAAACATAGGTAAAGAACTAAAAATAGCAGCTTAACTGATGTACTGGTAAAAGGAGATAATAACAGAATTTAAAATTATGTACCAACATGCCGGTATTTTCTTAGAGCCCCTGCACCTTAAAATTTGCCACTACACCCCTGGTACCAACTACTTAATTGTGTATTATACTGTAATAGAATAATAGTGTGTGCGGTGGGGCCGAAATGAGAGGCCAGTCAGTGGTGGCTGGCAGCAACGACTGCAGCACTGACACATCGGTGGGGTTTACCGAGTTAAACATGAATTCGAGTAATCCGTGATCATGCACCGCCCCTCTTTCACGGATAACTGAGTAATATATATACAGCAGAACTTCATTTATTCGCAGTCATTCGCGATCGAAGACCGAACATTCTAAAATGTTCGAAGTCGAAGTCGACATGGGTTCTAGTTAGGTGGCAGCAACGGATTTGTTATTTGCGGTAGTTTCTTCTATAGTGGCTTGGAAGATTCTGGTAGACTTACTAAAATTCTCTGAAGATTCCCGGATTCTTCTTATAGCGTATCGGGGAATTTGACTGACTAAGTTCCTGAAGAGAACATGGCTCGAAGGAGAAGATAAAGACTATTTCTTACTGGATTTTACTGCAAAAAGGTGCAGGTAGTGCTCAGCCTTTGAATTTATTTCTTAATGACATATGGAAGATTTTACTTGGGTTTATATACCCCAAAACTACTAACATCATTGTTATTAAATGTTGAAAAGGCAGCATTATTTTTGCACAATATTTGAAAATAAAGTAAATCTTTTAGCTGTGGTAAGGTTTAAACGAATAAACAAAATATTTGAAGATGAAGCCATATTTTTTATCTTAAACGGCGGATTTTCAGATCTGATGTTATGATCTGCCAAGTTAACTAAAAGTGGAAATTGGACTATGCATCTTTACACTAAAATATGCATATGAGTAAAATTTAAAGGTTTAAGATGTACAATTAAATGCTTAGGCAAGACATGATTTCATCTTTTATAACGAAAAGAGAATGTATACAAAATATGAACATTGCAAAGCTTAAGCAGGATTCCTTATTAAGCGAAATCTAAAAAATGATTGAGAGATTTTAAAAAAAAAAGGTCACCAATTATTTGGCAAAGTAGAAAACAAATCAAAAATTTTATCCAAACTCGCGTTGGGCGATTTTGGTCCTAAGGTAAAAATGAATACACATACGTACATACATATGATTATAGGCATTATATAAAGTTAAATATATACGAATATACAGGATTATATAAATACATGAACCATATAACAAATGAATTTAAAATGGATACAAGAACTTTATAATTGAATTCAAGAATTACATGAAGAATAAGATAGTATAGGAATATGGGAATTATTTATGGTTCATTTTTACAGGGCTCTTCCCTCTAGAATGATAATATAATAATGTAACATCCTAACTAATGCTAACTAGATGATAACTATGGGCTTTAAAATACAGATTTATATACACAACATAAGTTGGGTTGTTAAGTCTAGTTCACGTGGTCTGGGTATGCACTCTTGGTCGTGCATAAATAGTTTCATGTTGTTCGGTTTCTCTAATTTTTCTTTGTTCCCAGATTATTGATACTAACGGCAGATGTTGAGAAAATTGTTACAGGTTGTAGTATTTGTAAGAGGTTATTTTGGTTATCATCCGAAATTTTAAACCGACTCAATTGATCATTCCATTCAGGGGCATGTAGCTCGGGTAGGATGGTTACAGGTTTTTCATAGAGATTTAAGATCTCTATGACGGGTTTAAATTTAATTTGCGACGGGAAGGGGTATGAGTTGTTAAGGGTAACCTTGTACAGGTTGTATATTTGGAGGGTTTTCGAACGCAAGGAGCAACCAATTGGTAGCCGAATAACCATAGGGATTGTGATGAGGGAATAATTCGACGCACACTCGAGAGTAGCGGCAGTCCTGTTCGCGAAAGAAACCCACATGTCTGGTCCAATTCGTAGTTGAACTGTTTTAGGGGAATGAAATTTTTTAAATGAACATACCGGGGCATGCAGGTCACGAATTAAGTCGATAAAGCAAGACCTAGTAGTTGGGAGAATAACTGGTTTGAATGGAGGGCAAACGAGTTGTTTATTTGATTGCGGGAATCGGCAATGCCGGACGTCGCTATCTGACATCATAAAATAGGCTGACAGATCTTTGGTGAGGAAAAAGTAAAGTGGTACGGTGGGTAAATACAACCGATAGACATTAGAGTTGTTTTGGTAGGGTGTTGGGAAAGGGTGAAATTTATATACGTCATAAGTGAGTACATCGAAAAATGGTATAATTATGAGGTATGTGTATGGGCGTGGTCCATGTACTTGTACAGTCCAGGTGTATTCTAGAAATTAGGGGTAATTAGCGTGGTTGAGTGGGAATATGGGTGATAATTTTAATTGTGTTTGGGCGGTGTGAATCAAGGACTGAAGTGTTTCCCATGGTATTAGGAAAAAGTGATTTTTCTATGGGCTAGCTGGGTTGCACGCAAAACCTTGGAATGAATCGTAATTATTTGCTGTAAATTTATCGATTAGGGTTACTTGTAGGTTATTTCTATTAATTCTAGATATCTTTGTGTTCTTTGTATTGAGCTAACATGGATTCAAGGTATGTGAATCTGTCCGAAAGGGCGTGGAGGAAGCGATTGTTTTCGTGTAGTGACCTAATAGTTTGTTCTAACATGTGTCCATTATATTGTCGATTTCGCGCGAAGAGATTCAATTTGAGTTCAATTCTTTTAATATCTTCTTCGGTTGCTAATCCGAATAAACCTTTGAACATTTCCTCCTATATCTATCAGTCCCCTTTTATTTCTTTGATTAAAGTTTTCCGAGTTTTGAGTTCAGTTTGTATCCATGGTAGGCTAATATTTCTGATAGGGCGCGTGCTGTAGTTCGAATATTTTCGAGTATTTTCTAACAGAACGCGACTAATCTGATCTTTTCCCTGGAAAGAACCCTGGACTTTACTTTCAAACGTTTTTAATTGGGTTTGTATCTGAAGGAGATTGATCTTGATTCTAGCAGGGGGTTGCAAATCGATAAAAGGTCTGTGTCCTTTCAAAAATTTACCTTCTGCAGCTTTTCTATAACAACTCCGGTAGAAATTTTAATGCTAGGGCTACAAGAGTAAATAATTTGGGAAAATTATAAGGGGGACAATTTTATTCATTTCTACGCCTTAGATTATACGGAGCTGGGGGTGGCCGTGTGGATACTTGTGTTTGTGGGCGAAGGGGTCGGCCTCGTTTTGGTGGCAATGGGGGTCGACCGTTAAGCTCGGATTCTGATCGGGTTCGTTTCTTATATGAAGGTTCTAGTTCACGTGGTTGATGCATTTGCGGGCGGTATGTAGGGTCCGTGCGTCGATCATCAATTGGTGAAGGTGGTGACAGGGGAGATGGTGGAGTTGGAGGTGTTGAGGTTCCACTGAGTGATCCTCTCGAAGGAGTTTCTCCAGGGTCTGGGTCCGATGGGACTCTTGGTTCTGGGATTGTTCAGAGATTGGCTCGAGTACTGGTGGTATTACGAGGTACCAATCTTCGTCATGGGTAGTGGTTTCCGCGGTAACCACTTCAGTTTTTTTATCCCTGCTTGATTTGTTATTACCTTGGCCTTTCGAAGGATAAGCGGCTCGAACGCCTGGCAGCTGTTTTTTGGGAAGGTGTTGTTCGGCAGCTATCTTCAAATTGTCAGCGTGAATGATTTTTAGTTTGGAATGATCCCGGAGGTCGAGGATTTCATAGCGATTTTTTCCGAGGTTTTTCATAATCCTATATGGGCCATCCCTCTTTAGGTATAATTTGCGATGAGCACTTGGCGGTTTCACGCTCTTCAGATGACATCGCATACCGACGATTATAGTCCGTTGACGGGGATGACGCCTATGTTGCTCTTGCTCCATCTGTTGGTTTCGTTGGTCGAGGGCATAGCGGATTATGTCAAAAATCTTGAAAGATCGTTCAGCTAGTTGCTGATTTGCTTCTGCCATCGGAAGATGTTAGAACTGCCGGGTCGATTTGGTCGGGCAAATCAAAAGGTAGACGCTTGTCGTAGTGATAGAGGACGAAATGAGGGGTGTCCCCGATGGACACATTATAGCCATTGTTGATGGCTGTTTGTACCATGGGAAGGGAATCATCCCATGTACGGGAGGATGCATCGACAACGTGGCGAGGGCTCTAAGATCTTTCGATTGTGCCTTTCCACTAAGCCGTTTGCCTGCGGATGGTATGCCACAATGTGTGTTTTTTAATTTTACACATGTTACAGAGTGATCGAACAGTTTGGACGTGAAACTAAGAGCGTTATCCGAATTAGGATGGAAGGAGTAGTATGATTTTGGATGACGCGTTCCACTAGGGCTCTGCCACAGTTTCCGAGGTCTGGTCTGGAATGGCAGCTACTTCGCTGTAACGCGAGAAGTGGTCCGTAAACACAATGATGTACTGGTTTCCCTTTGATGTTTTGGGAAATGGTCCCAGTATATCCATTCCAGTTCTTTGCCAGGGCCTTTGGCATACTGGATATTTATGCATAGGAGCTGTGGATGGTACGTTGCCCTTATGTTTTAAACACGACGGACATTCGGCGATGTATTCATGTACCTTTCTGTTCATTTCGGGAAAATGGTATCGCTCCAAAAGACTCTTGATGGTGCGATCCGGCCCCATGTGGCCATACAAAGGTGAGTCGTGACAAAGTCCAATGGCTATATCGACGAGATCCTTTGGTATCTCCACGAGGTCGTTTCCATCTTCGTTCCGAAAATGTACGAGCCCATCTTTGAGGTTGTACTGTTCTTTTACCTTCGATGGTTCCTTTTGTTCCAGGCGCGCCCAAGGTTTTGGGTGTGTTGGTCCTGTTGTTGGGAGTATTGCAGACACTCGTAGTCGAACACAGGAAGAATTCCTATTTTATTCACTTGGGCGTCGGGCTTGAGTCTCGACAATCCGTCTGGAATAACTTGAAGTTTTCCCGGTTTGTATACGATTTTTGCCGCAAAGTCCTGAATCAACAGAGCCCATCTACTCAACCGTCCTTCAAGTAGCTTGTCCTTGAAGAGGTACGTGAGTGGCTTATGGTCAGTCTTGATGGTTACATCGTAGCCATAGACGATATTTCGGAATTTTTTCAAAGCCCAATATACCGCTAGGGCCTCTCGGTCCGTAGTGGAATAATTCCGTTGAGGTGCAGAGAGAAGTTGACTGGCATAAGCAATGGGTAATTCCACACCATCTACGTCCTGTAATAGGACGGCTCCTAGTCCATAGGAGGAAGCATCGTGGCTATGAGAAGGGTCTTGTGTAATCAGGATATTGTAGGATGGGATGACAGGTTAGTTTACCAATTAAAGTTTCAAAGGCATGTTGGTGATCGGATTCCCAGTTAAATTTAGAATTTTTCTGGAACAAATTAGTAATGGGTTTAGCAATATTTGAAAATTGGGGGATAAATTCCGATAGAATCCGACAAAACCAATAAATGCACGGGCGTCGTCGATGGTTTTGGGTACAGGGTACCTTTCCAGTGCTTCGAGTTTGGCTGGATCAGGTTTAATTCCTGTGGATGAGTAGGAATCCTAGGTATACCAGGGACTTGTAAAAAGTTTGCACTTTGCAAGTTCAGTTTAAGGTGTGCTTTCTCAAGCGTGATAGCACATTCTGAAGACGTTGAAAGTGTGTTTTTATGTCCGAACTGTAAACGATAATATCGTCAAGATAAACGAGAGCTTCGACACCTAATAGGTCGGAAAGGACTATATTCATCAACCTAGAGAAATTAGCAGGCCCATTTCGGACTCCGAAAGGTAAAACCTGGAATTCGTAATGGCCTCGGTTAGTGGAGAAAGCAGTCAATGCCCGAGATTCGGGACTGACCTCCATTTGCCAATAACCAGATGCTAAATCGAGGGATGAAAAGAAGTTAGCTTTCCCTACGTTCAGAATTGTTTCCTGCATGTTTGGAATAGGGAAACGGTCTGGGATGGTAATGTTGTTCAGGCGTCTAAAATCTATACAAGGGCGAGATGTTCCGTCCTTTTTGGAGACAAGAATCATAGGAGCGGACCAGGGACTAGCTGAAGGCTGAATGACATCCTGCTCCAACATGTCCGTGATGTGTTCCTCAATAGTGACTAATTGGGAATGTGGAACCCGATAGGGAGGAATGAAAATGGGTTTGGAATTGGGTTCCAACTTGATTTCAAAAGGGACCAAATTAGTTCGGCCCAGAGGATCTCCTTTTAGGGCAATCACATCTCTATTTCTTATCAGGAAATCGAGAAGTGATTCCATTAGTTTGGGATCCTGTAAAGCTGGTGACTCCTGAAGGGAGTGCTCCAGACATTTCTTACATTCTTCTTTCAATACTGAAGGGTTTAACTCTAAGGAACTGGAAACGCGATTTATCGTACTGGTGGGGAAATCTGAATCTATTTCTACTGTGGAAACAGTTCCTATTTTCTGATTGGAAGTTAATTCGATAGGGCTTTTTCCTTTGTTTAAACAAACAGGGATAGCTGAATTCTGACTCTGACTAAGGACTTGGGCAATAAAAACATCTCTTTTGAAATTACTTCTCTGTAATCAGAGTACGCTCTGACTCTAATAACTTTCCTTGACTGTCGACTACTTTTGCTAGGAAACAGATCTTCTCGTAAGGGGCTACTGTTATATGCTCGGTAGGGCATATGAAATATTGTGACTCTGACTCTGGTTCGGTGACTAAAATTTGCCTTATTGACTGAACTGGAAACTGGCTGACTAGAAACTGGAAACTGACTGTGTTGATCCAACAACTGGAACTGATTACACTGGGGTCTGATTTCTGGAGCGGTTGTCCCTCTGGATGCAACCGGCTGACTTGAACTGCTATCAAGTGAGGGGTTTCCTATTTCTTTCGGAAATCTGAACTGGGCTAATTCTATTAGCATTAAGTTTTCTGTCATTCTCGCGGAGATGGTGTGTCCTATTTCGACACTTTACTAACTTTCCGGCTGGGTAAATCTCCCATTGATTCCGGTTAAAAAAAGTCCATACCTAGTAGGATATTTGTCTGAAAGGTGGCGACTGTGTCCACTATACAACATTTCGCGGGGTATTCCGCGTTTCCAACTTCTAAATATAATTCAGTTTCTCCGTATGTAGGTATGGGTGTGCCCGTAACTCCTCTTAGTTGACAGGAGGGTGCCTTAATTTCATATTTGTAATTTGCACTCTAGTAATTCATCTACACATTGTTTCTTAATTAACGTCGCGTGTGCTCCTGTATCTAGAAGAACAGTTAAATCTTGGTTATCAGTGCTACAATTTATTATTAAATCTAGGAGGTCCGCACCTATTATCCTGATGGGGAGTTTGTGTGTATCTGGGTTCATTACAGTAATTTAGGAGGGAAGAGGTTGAACTGCTGCCTCCAATGTAGGGTCTAAAAAAGGGCTCGAATTGTCTTCTATTGGGGGGACCTGGGTCATATTCTACGGGATTACCATATGCTGGAGGGTGTTCTTGAAAACTAATCTGGGGAAAATGACTCCTCCACGGGTACTTCTACGTACCGAACTAGCTGACCTTGCTGATTGTACTGGGGTTTGTACATGGGGTAATAGTGTGATTGACCCTGTGGTCGTAATCTATTTGGTTGGTGGTTCGGCTGAGGCTGGGAATGGACTGGTTTCTGGGGACTTTTGGGAACGTTGGTGGTTTGGTTTCTGAAAGTGGGGCCTATACCCTGCAGGGGCTTTATCGGCACATTTTTGGCGATCGCCACGGCGATGACAATGTTCGTGACAGTGGGAGCAATAGGAGGGATAATTGCACTGACTTATCATGTGCCCAAAGCTATCGCAGTTAAAACACTCTGGAGGAGGGCGTGTATTCTGGGTTTGGGGGGCTTGTTTCTGGGGTGGTGTTCCCTGCATTGGCCTCAATTTATAGGGTTGTTGTTGATGCTGTTGGTGTTGTGGTTGCTGCTGCTAAATGTAATGTACGAGGGTTTCTCTACCCCTTCGGTAGTTCTGGTTTGCTAAATCTGGGTAATGTTCGTTTTATTTATGGCTACACTTACAGGTTTGTCAACATTTAAAAACTCTTGAAACTTTTTTTTAGGTGCTCCGGGTAGGTTTTGGTAAATGGTCTTTGCTACTCTTAGATTTCCTTGTTTTGAAGTGAAAGTAATGCCACACGCATTTTCTGCGGCTCGGAGGGCTTCTCCTACAAGTTTGTGTGTTCGTGTAATAAAATTGTTTAAATCTTCGTGTTCCTCTTTCTTCCATTTAGCTTGGAAGACTGCTTCTAACGTGGCTAAAGGTTGTGCAAGTGTTATTTCTTTAAAAAATTCTAATAAGTTTTGTTTAAAATTGTCCCATGTTGTAGCTTCGCTAATTATCGATGGGACGTAGGTGACTGTCATGAGCATTCCCTTCTTTAGGGTCGATAAACCTTTTTGCTTCCCTAATCTTTATATCATCATCGGTGATGTTTTCGCGTAAGAAATGTTGTTCTAAAGACTCAATCCAAGGTCTTACGCGTGGTTCAACAAAGTGATTATTTATGGTCCCCTTAAAAATTAAAACAGTATGGGGAAGGTTTACTAGTCTACCTAAGTTAATGTACGCTGGGGCGGGGGTTTGAGACATATTGGCTTGTACTGGATCTGACGTTTGTGTGTTTGGGAGTATGTTTGAAGGGCGCGGGGTAGGTGGAAAAGTGGGTGTAGGGAAATTTTCGATGTCAGAAAGCGCACTGTTTGAATCGCTCATATGTGAAGGTACTATTAATGTGTTTTAATTTGGTCTGCTTGACCGATCTTAATCTATGGAATGATCACTTGAGTGGGTTTCCTAACTACTCTATCTAAAAAATACGCATTAAATAAATGCACAATAATTTGCCTAACTTGGGGAAAATTTGAAAAGATTGTAAACAAAATAAAAAAAATGTAAACAAGATTTCACTCGAATGTACGTGAAGGTATGGTAATACTATGCTTGATACATTAAATAAAATTATACTATACTAACTATAATACTGGAAATAACTCTGGTTTACTAAAAAGAAATGCATCACTGGTGTATGGAATGTTCACTGTTTTTTGTTAATTCTGGCTCGATACTAATTATTTAATGTTAATAATACTGACTTTTCAAATGTTTACAGATTTAAAAAAAGAGTTTTGTACTTAACAAGATTCCTAAGGTAAAATCCTTGGAGACGTGTCCTGAAGACGTGTCTTGTTGGCCACTTGTTCTTGGATGAAAACTAGGCGTGGAGAACTTGGAGTCGTGACACACCGGTTCAAAGGTGGATGTGACGAGCTAGAAGTCGTGACACGCCGGTCAACTGGAGGTTGGTTCTAGTTCCAGGGTCTGGAAGACTGGAAGAATCCTGGATGCAGAGGTCGCCAGTTGTTAACCCCTCCGTCTATGGCCTGGGTTGGTTCGAAGTCGACGGGGGTTCTAGTTAGGTGGCAGCAACGGATGTGTTATTTGCGATAGTTTCTTCTATAGTGGCTCGGAGGATTCTGGTAGACTTATTAAAATTCTCTGAAGATTCCCGGATTCTTCTTATAGCGTATCGGGGAATTTGACTGACTAAGTTCCTGAAGAGAACAAGCTCGAAGGAGAAGATAAAGACTATTTTTTACTGGATTTTATTGCAAAAAGGTACAGGTAATGTTCAGCCTTTGAATCTATTTCTTAATGACATATGGAAGATTTTACTTGGGTTTATATACCCCAAAACTGCTAACATCATTGTTATTAAATGTTCAAAAGGCGGCATTATTTTTGCACAATATTTGAAAATAAAGTAAATATTTTAGCTGTGGTAAGGTTTAAACGAATAAACAAGATATTTGAAGATGAAGCCATATTTTTATCTTAAACGGCGGATTTTCAGATCTGATGTTATCATGATCTGCCAAGTTAACTAAAAGTGGAAATTGGACTATGCATCTTTACACTAAAATATGCATATGAGTAAAATTTTAAGGTTTAAGATGTACAATTAAATGCTTAGGCAAGACATGATTTCATCTTTTATAACGAAAAGAGAATGTATACAAAATATGAACATTGCAAAGCTTAAGCAGGAATCCTTATTAAGCGAAATCTAAAAAAATGATTGATATTTTAAAAAGAACAGATCACCAATTATTTGGCAAAGTAAAAAATAAATCAAAAATTTTATCCAAACTCGCGTTGGGCGATTTTGGTCCTTATGTAAAAATGAATACACACACGTACATACATATGATTATAGGCATCATATAAAGTTAAATATATACGAATATACAGGATTATATAAATACATGAACCATATAACACATGAATTTTAAAATGGATACAAGAACTATATAAATGAATACAAGAATTACATGAAGAAAAAGATAGTATAGGAATATGGGAATTATTTATGGTTCATTTTCACACACACACACATATATATATATATATATATATATATTAATATATATATATATATATATATATATATATAGTCAGAAATTTGCTATGCAGTACAAATATTTCAGAGAAATAGAAAATCCTGTGCTTCTTTCTAAATACGAGTAAGAGGCTAGCTCTTGTTTTTATCGAAATTTTTCATACGCATTTGAGATTAGCCTAGTAAAAGGCAGAACCTAATTTTCCTATCTCTATGATTTGTGGCAATTTTGTGCATATAATAATAAAGTCAAGCTATATTATGGCATGATATAATGTACAGTATATAATAAAATTCACGTTACTTCACTTACTGGCTGGCCCTATGAGACGCAGTTGATACTCATGGTCTGGTTAAACTATTTTATAATAATAATAATAAATAATACACTTAGACTTGGCATATTAAAAATTTGAAGTCACAATTAGAAGCCAGTGCTTTCATCTCAGTCTGTCTGTTCCCAACTTCCAAGTATCAACTAAAAAAAAATTAATAAATAAAGTTTGGATGAATGAAGCTGCGGGAGCGGCGCTTCCGTGCGATCCCGCAGTACTACCCCTGGTTGGTACTCACCACAATATGTGAAGATACGTGAAGTCAAAAGCACAAATGTGAACTCTATGAAGCGTGGAGAGCACTCACTGAAGTGCTTTGTGGTGGCTGGCGGTAGGCGAGCCGTGGATTTAAACCGCGTCAAATCACAGTTAACTCGATGTCATGATCAATAATAAGCGCACAATCACAATTAGTAAATCACGGGCAACTCGATTGACTACTAATTGAATCACGGATAACTACGTGAGATTATATATATATATATAAGGTCCCTGCGAATCAAATTTTTTTCGGAACTAATCTCGAATCAAATCAACCCAAACAATTCAAATCGAATTAAATCTAGAATCGAATCAACTGCACACAGATTAGAGTGTTCCTACTCACAATTAGTAATAAGCATAAAATTAATTAAATCTTCTTGAGAACAAACAACAAAGTAAATCCTTCTAAAAAGTATTAATTATTTGATCATTAGGAGGAACAATGGTATTAAAGTATGATAAAAGTGTTATTGCACAAGGGATTAGTCTCAGTATATATATTGAATTAAAATCTAAGTAAAAAGAAAACTGTTTGCTTAGGAAAGTGTTCTTCAAAACATCTGATGTTTACCGGACTTAATGGAAATTCGAAAATATCGAATCAGAGCCCAAACTAACGAATCAAATCCTCTTCCCCGATTCGAGATCAAATCGAATCTCGAAGCTTTGTACGGCCCTAATATATACATATATATATACACATATATGTATATATACATACATACACACAGCGTGTCCCAAAGAAATGTATACCCACTTTGTTCGATAATACCAGCTATGAGGATAAATATATTACTGTTTATATGTTTTTTAATAAAGAATTTTCTCCTGAATCTAAACTTGTAATTATTTTTATTAAAAATTGAAGAACAAAAAAGTTAGATGTTTAAATTAGAATTATTATTTTCGAGACTTCATGTGCGATATTTTCTATTTTTTTTTATGGCCTGGCCTGCCTTTTAACCGACTGTTTTGAGATACTTATGTTTAGTGCCTAGCTTACCTAGCTTAGCCTAGCCATTTCGTTGAGTTCTAATTAGGCAAGACTGCAGTTTTCCCTAACCTTATCTAACATCTTATAACTCTGCGACGTTTGTTCTTTTCAAGAACTAACGACAATTTGAACATCTTAGATAAAGTGTCATTTAACCATGGAATTTGTAAATTTTTTGAATTAACTAATAATTACAACATTTATGCTTCAATATCAACACTAAACATAAGTATCTCAAAACAGTCGGTTAAAATATTAGAAAATATCGCACATGAAGTCTCGAAAATAATAATTATAATTTAAACATCTGTAACTTTTGTTTTTCAATTTTTAATAAAAAATTACATATTTAGATTCAGGAGAAAATTCTTTATTGAAAAACAAAAAGTAATATATTTATTATCCTCATAGCTGGTATTATCGAACAAAGTGGGTATAGATTTCTTTGGGACACGCTGTATATGTGAACTTGTGTAAAGCTTGTAATAGAAAAGATAAAATTCTGATCATTTTTTTTTTGCTATACAAATGGTAGAATTGGTGGTGAAAGTCATCGTTAATTCCTTATTTTCGAATCGACACCGACTTCCACCCATAATTTATGACCGAAGCTGTTTACAAATGGAGACGCTTTCAATGCACACACACACACACACAATACATATATATATATATATATATATAATCATGCGGGTTGCTTCTACAAAGGAGAGTAAATGCCATGAAAAGTGTCTTCTTTAATGCGCAACGTTTCAAGCAATACGCTCATCTTCAGGCTAAACAGTGACAAAAAATGACAATATGAAGTTAAAATCAATAAATAAATGAAACACATAAGACAAAATAATTACTATAAAACCTATTCTTAAAAGCAAAATTTAAAAAGACTAAAAGAAGAGGGTTGAATTCAAAGTTATAAAAGAAGTTTACATATAAAAATACAAGAAATTTAAAAAGCTATTTTTAAAATTATAAAGAGTAAATTTGAAATTAATAGAATGGGATAATTAACACTACTAACCTTCCATTGTTGGTTCCGAGGCACAAGTAATTTAAAACAAAACAAAGGGAAAATACTATGGGTTGGGTGGTTGGAGAGTTATGAGTTGGTGGGGGGGGGGGGGATTATAAAAAATTTAGAGGGACAGCTGAGGAATCAACGTTTAGAGAAGGGGTCAATGTTTAAATATAAAGGGATTCCAAAATTCTAAGTGAGTTGGGACAAGGATTACAGCCAAGAATTTTAAAATTATCCAGAGTGACATCTATTTTACATTTAATACTATGTTCCCGGATACTAGAGGCTTCTTTTTTATTTAAAATTTTACCTGTTCGACAACTTATTCCCATATATGTGTATATATATAAAAGTTTTATTTTTGTTTAGAAGTTATAAGAAAGGATGGGATAGTTTAACCAAACTTCTATTTTGTATTGTGGGATGCATAAGTTTGGAAGGGAAATAAATACGCGCATTTATGGCCACTACAGAATTAATATTTTTTTTCGAGCACCTAATCAATAGACACATTTTGGGGTACATTTTACAGTGCCTAAAATGAAATAGGGAGTGAGGCTACATTAACTTAATGGTTGTACTAAATTCATACATACTCTTATTTGAATTGCATCGATTTTAACCCCCAAAAATGGATCAATTTAATATATGTAATTTAATAATTTCAATAACTTTTGTATTAAATAAATCAAAGGAAAGAGTTTAATAGAAATATTCAATAAATTTAAGACAATTAAGTACAATCACCGTATTTCTCCAATTAATAATTAATGAAGTTATGCTTGAAATTTCATTAAAAAATTGTAGTTTTCGAAAGTGTATAACGAGTGTGCCATTTTAGACGAGAGAACACTCAAGCGAATCCCGCTTTAAGTCAATTCATCTTTACAAAGAAGGTCTTTGATAAGAATTTCGAAGGAAAAATCCAGTACACATCTTGTTTTATAGGAAATAATTTGTAATTTGAAATAAAAATGCTAAATAACAAAACATTCCTTATAACCTTGGTTAACCTTGGTTTTGCTTCCACCAGAATTGTTCAAAGTTCAAGCTTTTCACTCCACGTTAGACCTACAGTTAAACGTGGAATCTGAACCACGCCCCACCAGCAGCAGTCCAGCGTCTTAACCACTAGGCTTCCCAGGGTACCCATTTATCTGCCAACCAGTTTTTATTGTGTGGAAGGATAAACAGCTGGGTTTTTCTCTGCGCCATCTGCCGTTACCGGATCTCGATTTCGGGGCTGATGAATTCGTAGTCAGCGATGCTAACCACTACACCACCGAGGCACATGTATATTAGGGTGGCCCGCTTTTCAATTTTTTTTAAAAGTATAGGTTATCGTAGTTTTTCCCATTATTTGGCACTATACTAGCACATTGGTACCATTTTTACAAAAATTGATCAATATTTAGGGGTCTCGCATCGACCTTGAAATTACGAGTTTTTTTTTTTAAATGCTTACTTTTTAACTTTTTAATGAATCAAGATAAATTATTAAGTAGGGATGTTTTCTGAATTCTCTTGATGAGAGAAGTCGTTTGGTGTGCCTTGCAATGTCATACGACTAACGGTTTAAAAGTTGTGCCTGTATACAGGTAATACCAATGTGCTAGTATAGTGCCAAATAATGGGAAAAACCACGATCACCTATACTTTTCAAAAAAAAATGAAAAGTGGGCCACCCTAGTGCAGGGTGCAGTTGTCCGGCTGGAAAACATGCTCGGGCGACCGCTACTCCAGCTTGGATGCCGTCATCACGTCCTAGAGCTTATCGTGGGGGCAGTAGCCGTCATCCTGCTCGGAAGGACTACGGCACCAACTGATCCTTTGTTTCAGCAGTTGAAGAGAAGGTTAGTTCATTTTTTGTGCAAGGTAAAGTTAGGACACACATGATATTCCACTAGTTTATAAAACAGCAAGCCAAACCGGAACTTCAGAGTTTTCTCACACAATTTTCTTGTTTATTATTTTTGAAGATGGGACGAGCTCGATCTCTCGACCTACTGCAAGCTGCAGGTCGAGAATCTGGCGGAGAGTACGTGGCTAATAGAACTCCGGAACGCGGCGGTCAGCTTCCTGAGCACAGCTTCTGGTTTCGTCAGAGACGATTACCGGGAAGTGGCAGAGATCACGCTCCAGGTACTCGGGACACAACCACGCCGTGGCATTCACCTCATGCACCCAGGAGCCTACCACCACGCAAGATGGATGGCTATAGTTAGTGTTTTCAAACAAAAATAATCTAGAGATAAGTTTAAATGATATTCAAAGATAAACATTTCATTATAACGCAAACAAAGTAATTGGTAACAATAAACCTGTCTTACTTACAATGGTGCCTATTCTGTTTCAGGTCATCTACTACACAAAACTGCTGATGTTCAGTAGGCAGCTGGAGCTCGACGCAGAGCTGGTCGACAAACTGCACAGGATCGTGGTGTTCATCGCTCTTCTGTACGTACCAGCTTGGTTGGCGGCCCCTGTAGCAGCTGATGCGCCGTTGAATGACCTGGTACTATACCAGCGTTTTCTGAGGTATAGGGCAGTGGACCGCGAGGTGGCAGAAGCGTCACTGGCAGTGATGAGGCGGCACTTCTGGTATCTGAGGCCTCAGACCGTGATCTTCGCTCTATGCAGCAACAAGGTGGATGGCACTGTGAAGCAACAGATGGCAGAGAAGCTGTCCCACCTCCCTGTACTCAAAGACTTCACATACGAGAACGTCTCAGTCGACGAGATGACGTTACTCCCCGACCTGATCGACGAGTCCTCCTGGTTCTTATTTGCAGGTCTGAAGATGTATGGGTCTTCGTGGCTCACCCTGCCAACTGATAAGTGGGACGAGAACGAGGACTTTTGTCGTCTGAAGGATGTGATCTCTAATCTCCAGGTCACAAATGACGTCGCTGAAAGAGGAGTCCAACTGATACAAGACTATGCGAACACGGTCACAAAGGACGAGGCACAGCTGCAGGATCTTCTGCAAGTGGTGGAAAAGAACCGGAAAGAGCTCGGCGACTTCAAGAAGTCATCACTCGCCACGATGACATAGCACAGAGGGACAACGTCGCAGCCAGTGACGTGTGATAGTGGTCAATACAATGCAAAAGTGATTGTTTAAGTTATGGTTTCTTTCTTCCTTATTTGTCTGCTATTTGCTGATTTTTTTGAAAAGTATAGGTGATTGTGGTTTTTCCCATTATTTGGCACTATACTAGCACATTGGTATTACCTGTATACAGGCACAACTTTTAAACCGTTAGTCGTATGACATTGGAAGGCACACCAAACGACTTCTCTCATCAAGAGGATTCAGAAAACACCCCTAATTAATGATTTATCTTGATTCAGTAAAATGTTAAAAAGTACGCATTTTAAAAAAAAAACTCGTAATTTCAAGGTCGATGCGAGACACCTAAATATTGATCAATTTTTGTAAAAATGTTACCAATGTGCTAGTATAGTGCCAAATAATGGGAAAAACTACGATAACCTATACTTTAAAAAAAAAATTGAAAAGTGGGCCACCCTAATATATATATATATATTATATATATATATGTTTGGTTACTTTGTATTTTTATTTCAAATTACAAATGGGGAAGTGCCAAAGGGATGGCGGGTGACAACTCCTCCAATATTAAAAAATTAAATATAGTGTAACCTAACCTTGAATGTAGAGTATATTAACGTAATAACCTAACCTAACAAGATTCAGATGTTTATAATACAATGTTTCGGCTATGCACCAACGAGGGTCGAACTCTCGAGTTCAGTGTGAGAGCTAAAATTCTTATATATATATATATATATATATATATATATATATATATATATATATATATATGTGTGTGTGTGTGTGTGTGTGTGTGTGTGTGTGACGTCTTAACCAGTACCCTCGTAGGCGAACCCCTGACCTCAATGTGATAGTTAAATTGTTTTAATCTTCAAAATGGATATATACTTTTTTTATTTATTTATTGCGGCTGCGACCCACAAACCAAGCTGCAACATTTCGCCTCATTTGTAGGATTTGGTGTAGGATGGAGTTGTTACCGTTGTTTTTCTACACCTCGCAACCATCTACACATGCCTGCTCAGGTGTTATGCACAGAAAATATATAGTGCTGAATGATCCCGATCGCTATATATACAAATATATTGTGTGTCTATAATGCAAATACAATTTTAATGAAAACTCAAATAAGATATAAGTGTGTGTGTGAATGAAAAGTTCAAGACAAGAAGACTAGTTGTATGACCGCAAAACGGACGAGTGCAATGCAATGATGCAATGAGTGTCAGTGCCAACCCCAGGGTGCCAAAAAAGGGGGAAGGGAACTCCCCCAGCAAGCTAGGGGAGTCTACCTAACCTCTTTGGGGAGAAGGTGTGACGGCCTCACCACACAAAGGGGTATACCTAACCTAAAAGAGAGAGGAAGAGAGCATCGAGCTTCTGCGAGAGGCAGAAGCTCATTGAGAGATCATGGTAGCAACACTTGACTTAGAACTCGAAATCCACCAACTGGCGTAGAAGCCAGTGCCTCCAGGCATTATTAGTCAATTGGCACAGTGTATACATCGTTTGGACAGCCAAGAAGCACACACAAACGCACATAGATTCCCATATTATTGCACACACACACGCACGCACACACACACACACACAAACGCACATAGATTCCCATATTATTGCACACACACACGCACACCCACAAACACAACTATATATATATGTTCATAGGTCGCCAACTCCCTCCGTCATCACCCGTTTACACAACGTTTCAACAACCAAGAAGCGCACACAAACGCACATAGATTCCTCTATTATCACACACACAAAACTATGTATACGTTCATAGGTCGCCAGCTCCCTCCGTCATCACCCGTTAACACAACGTTTGAATAGCCAAGAAGCGCACACAAACGCACATAGATTCCTCTATTATTACACACACACACGAAACAATATATACGTTCATAGGTCGCCAACTCCCTCCGTCATTGCCCATCTACACGTTATACATCTTCTACACACACGCACACACATACACACAGACACACACACACACACACACAAACAAACGCATTATGATTTCTCCATACGAAAAAGCCCCAACCTAGGAAATGCTGTTTATTATAGCGACCATCAAAATAAGGCAACTAGTTGGTGATTCAATTAAGATTTATTATTATTAACGGGTCACAGAAATTTCCTACACAATCTGAAACAATGAACTGAATAACCTTTATTCTATATATACATTATTAAGAATTATTATTATATTTAAAATAAATTCATTAGCACTGACGCATCCCCGATACTTTACGTTTCCAACCATTATTAAAAATTGATGAAAAATCTTAAAATGCATATCTTAAGTTTCTTCACGGAATTTTATTTCTACTCGTCCGGACGAAACTTTAATCCGACGCGAATTGCTCCGAAATCCAAATTTATTTTCCATTGTCACTAAACTCCTTTATATATATATATATATATATATATATATATATATATATATAGATGATACACACAGACTGTGCATGGAACAAGGAACTCTTCTGGGATAATTAAATCCACTATAGTCCGAATAAGTAATGGTAAATGACAAATACCATAGTTTTTATTTTTCATGATGCAAGCCCGACGTGGGCAACGGGTCTCTCGCAAAGCGGTCCCATAAATATAGCTTCCCTCACCAGCTATCTGCAAAGCAGACAGGATCCTGCTTTGGGACATGGATCTAGGGTTTAAAGCAGCCTAGCCCCACTACATTTAGAACCTCAATATAAGTAAAAGACTCGTTGCATTCACGTCGGATTGAATAAATAAAAAAAAAAGGGGTAACTATTATATTTTTAACCAAAACCAAAACTTAAACCTCAACTATAGTGGATTTAATTATCCCAGAAGAGTTCCTTGTTCCATGCACACTCTGTGTGTATCCTAAAAAACTCGGGGAACCATTCTGAGTTCATTCCCATCATGAAACGGACATGTTATGTGCCTTGAAAAGTGGACGCTCAATTCTGCCAGTTGAGGTTTAAGTTTTGGTTTTGGCTAAAAATATAATAGTTACCCCTTTTTCTTTGATTTATTCAATCCGACGTGAATGCAACGAGTCTTTTACTTATATTGAGCTTCTAAATGTAGTGGGGCTAGGCTGCTTTAAACCCTAGATCCATGTCCCAAAGATGGATCCTGTCTGCTTTGCAGATAGCTGGTGAGGGAAGCTATATTTGTGGGACCTCTTTGCAAGAGACTCGTTGCCCACGTCGGGCTTGCATCATGAAAAAGAAAAACTATGGTATTTGTCATTTACCATTACTTATTCGGACTATAGTGGATTTAATTATCCCAGAAGAGTTCCTTGTTCCATGCACAGTCTGTGTGTATCATAAAAAACTCAGGGAACCATTATGAGTTCATTCCCATATAATATATATATATATATATATATATATATATATATATATAATATATATATATATATTAGCTGAGGTTAGGTAATAAAATTGGATGTTTATCATACGGCCGATCTCCACACACAATAAACTTTTTAAAAACGATGGAATGACCATCCAGCATTCGCCTCCCCATTTCTGCCAATTAATTTTTTAAAATATTATTTTCCAGTTTTAGGTGATTGTAAAAGACACTAAAATCAGGGTGTCCCATAAGTCCGGCATCATAGGAAAAATAATAAAAAAGGCAAAACAAAAGCTTTTATTTACAGAACGTGCTCACTATGCCCACCATTGTTTTCAGTACACAAATTCAAACGTGATACCCAGTCAGCAAGCACACGGTGAATGATGTCAGGAGTAATGGTGTTACATGCCCCAATAATGCGCTGCCGCAAATGTTCAACACTCCTAATTTTCTCTGCGTATACCAGCGCTTTCAAGTGGCCCCAGAGATAAAAATCTAGTGGCGTGAGATCCGGGCTTCTAGCTGGCCATTCCACAGGCCATCGACGTCCTATCCAATGACCAGGGAATTGTTGGTACAGCCTCGTCACTGAACAAAATGGTGGACGGGAAATAGGCATCCCGAGCATAGACATTATGGCCAGTAGAAAGAGAAAAATATGAATTATGGTTTGTAGAAATAGAAAAATATGAATTTCTCCTATGATGCCGTACTTATGGGACACCCTGTTTGTATATATATATATACAGTGCTCGAAGTGGACGGCAACTCGGGGGTGTGCACACTCCCACTTCTCTCAAATGGTCAGCAGCACACCCTTACTTCTTTGCTGGAAAGAAATGCGGGGAAACAAGCACACCACTCCTTGAATTAGTGGGGTACGAAAGCGCGCGAAATCTATACATGCCGGAACCAATTAACGTCCAATGCGTAGTTCTACGGCAGCCAATCAGAACATAGCATTCTGACCCACTCCTTGACTTGGAATATCCAAGTCACCCTGTCTTTGTAAATTCACCCTGTAAGATGTACTAAATTCATTACGCAATTTCTGATTTTTTTATAATTTGTTGTGAATTCATGATACTCTATGACATTTTTTATAAAACAAATTTAACTATACACTTTCCCCATGGATAAGTGGCTTAAGAAAAGAAAAATTCAAGATGTTGAAATGTTCAGTCCTTTGCCTAAACCAAGTCCTGCTTTAGCATCTAAGAAAGTTGAAGAAAGTGTTCCTGCTAAGAATCCTGCTGTTCCCCCTAAGTGTTGGTCTAGTGATCAGTATAAAGAAAAGGTGCGGCAATATAAATGGCTCGATGTTAAAGATGGTAACATTGGTTGCAGTTTATGCAAAAATATTTCTGCCCTTGGTGCAGGAAAAGAGCAAGGATTAAGTTTATGTGAGGACTGGAAAAATGGCACTGTTGGAGCTGGAGGTGACACTATGGAAATAGAACAGAGACAGTTGAGAAATAAAATTTATTAGTACAAAAACAGCAGGGCTTAAAAAAAAGGCAGAAGAAATTTCTTTCGAAGCGTCTAAAAAAACGTTGGAAAACATTGTGAATAATCAAAACAATTCATTTTTAGAATCTACTGTACTTGTTGCATATTTCGCACTGTTTATTACATATGCAAAATTGGGCGTTCATTCTCAACTTGCCCAATCTTGTTGACTTGCAACGGCTGAATGGATCTAAAATGGGTCGTGTTTTGCACAGTGACCATTCATGTGCTGACATTAGCGCTCATATTGCTAATGTTATGAGAGAGAAATTGATTAGTGAAATAGTTTCAAAGTAGCTCAAGATTGGAATTATGATTGATGAATCATCGGCAATAAGCAAAAAAATGACAAGTGATTTGCATCCGAGTCCAGTTTCCAGAAGTAGATACAGCTACAAGTGTGTTTCTGGATCTTGTCGAATTAGAAATAACAACTGCAGAAGAAGTTGCATCAGTATTAATTAAAAGGCTCTCAGATTTAGGTTTTACACAAGATTATTTGTCTTCTTACTGGGTGTCATTTGCATTTGATGGTGCATCAAACATGCTAGGAAAAAAAGCTGGTGTTGCAACAAAATTATTAGAACTATATCCGCATCTCATTGTATGGCACTCTGCAAATCATCGTCTACAATTAACAGTGTCTGATGTTGTGAAAGAACTGTCAGGAGTGTGCTATATGAAGACATTTTTTGATAAACTCTACAGTATATATAGTGCATCGCCAAAAAATTCTAATGAGCTTAAGGAGTGTGCGGCACAGTTAAATATTCAGCTGCTAAAAGTTGGTCGAATTTTAGGAGTTCGTTGGGTCGCATCAAGTGCACGTTCTGTTAGGGCTGTTTGGCAAGATTTACCTTCATTGTTTAAGCATTTTGAAAATGCTGAAAACGACATTAGAAGAAGTTCAGTAGAAAGAGCCCAATATCGTGGTCTTAAAGAACGATTAACTGATGCTTCTTTTGTGTTGAATATGGGCTTGATGTTAGATGCACTGGCCGAATTAGAAGATTTGTCACTTGTACTACAGCAACGGCCAACTACATTAGTAAGGGCCATAAATTACTTGACAAAAAATATAGAGTATTTCTATCAATGATCATTAATCTAGTACAGTATGCAACCATTGCTCAGGATGCTGCAAAAACACTGACTTTCTTTGGTGTAAATTTGCACTCTCCAAATAGAGTGAAAGTCATTGATCATGAGACATTTTTAAGTCCCTTGTCGATAACTTTGCTACGCGAATGTTTACTTCTGTAGCTTCCCGCCTTACAGATGCTAGCAGATACGATGATAAATATAAAGAATTAATAAAAACTTAGAAGGTTTAGATCCTGTGAAGTGGCCTATGGATGAAGATATTTGCTTTGGTGACAAAAGAATTCGTTTCTTCAGTGATGAGTTTCAAGTGCCATCGAAAGATTCTGTGCAAAGATTTAGAGAATATATTCAAAATAAAGGAAAAGATGTACCGCCTAGACTAAAATTATTATTAGCGGCAATAAATTCCGTAATTATTTCAACGAGCGAATGTGAACGCTCATTCATCTGCATGAATCTCACTATTACATCTGCAAGAAATTGTATAAAAATTGATGCAGCATCCAAATTACTTTTTCTTAAGATTGCAGGACTACCACGACTTCTCTTCAAACCAGAAGACTATGAAAGAAAATGGATTGCAAAAGGAAAACGGGATGCAGAATATACAGCTTGCCAAGCTAGAAAACTTGAAGCAGTAATTCCTCCGGGATATGAATCTCTTTTTAAATTATTTTAATCTAGCATATTTTTTTTTGTTTAAAAAATTTTATTGAATAAATTTGCATTTTAATTACCTATTTTTATGTTTTAAATACCTAATTTCTATTCTATGCCATAAACAAAAAATTTTTTATATAAATATCTTGATGTAATTAATTCATATACAATTAAATAGAGATTTATAAATGCATTTTTATATCCCTTTACAGGAATAAAAAAAGTTAACCCTATATTAATTTATTTTGCAACATATAATTGACAAAACTAATAGCTAATTTTTTAAATTTAATACGTTTTGTATGCTTGAAAAATTTAACTAAACTTAGGTTATCGTGTCAGAATGCCTTTTTAAAATTGTATTGTTCTTAAAAATATGAGGGGCAACGCTAATCAAAGTTTTTGAATGACCACACCCTTGCTTTAAAATTTCCACTTGGAGCATTGTATATATATATATATTTGTGTATATATATACGGGTGGGGCAAAAGTCTGGCCCCATAGGAGGTTTATGTTCACAGAGACTAAAATTTTTGTCTATAATTATTTTTATTTTTTCAGATTGTTATACCATGGCAGATAAGTTAACGATAACAGACAGAATCGAGCTGGTGCTCTTGTACGCAAAGGACGGTGCCACCTCACGTTCAGTCGCAGATACTTTTAATGTTAAGCATCGCGACAGACCAACATTTCACTACAGAACCGTTAGCAAGACCTTCGCTCGTTTCAAGGAAACGGGAAGCGTCTGTGATCGAACACGTAGTGGACGAAGAAGAAGTTCTACTGATCCCGAAACATCCGCACGGGTATGCAACCGTGTGGGAGAGAGCCCACGTAAGTCAATAAGGAAATTATCGCAGGAAACAGGTGTATCTGAGCGTTCGGTTCGTCGCATTCTCTCTACCAATCATTTTCATCCGTATAAAGTCCAATTAGTCCAGGAACTACACGGTGATGACCTAGATCGTCGTAGGGAGTATTGTCAGTGGTTTATGCAACATCGGCAGTTGGAAAAGCGTATCATGTTCAGTGACGAAGCAATTTTTTACCTAAACGGTTCAGTCAACAGACGTAATGCACGATATTGGGCTAAAGAAAATCCACATTGGATTGAGGACGGACGCTCGCAGTACAACCCAAGAGTTATGGTATGGGCTGCTATGTGGGGAGATACGATAATTGGCCCATACTTTTTCCCCGACACTGTAACTAGTGAATCATACCTTCATTTGTTAGCAAATTTCCTTACGCCTCGATTGTATGAACTACCATTACAGCATCGGAGAGCTATGTGGTTTCAGCACGATGGGGCTCCACCGCATTTCGCAAAGGCCGTTCGCGAATTTTTGCAAGAAACATTTCAAGGGAAATGGATTGGGCGACGTGGGCCAATTGAATGGCCGCCCAGATCTCCGGACCTGACTCCTTTGGATTACTTCTTATGGGGACACCTTAAATCAGTTGTGCACGTTAACAGGCCAAGAACAATACAGGCGCTAAAGGAAACCATAACAGCAGAATTTGAAGCCATAAGAACGAATACTACCATCCTCACGAATGTGCAAACGTCTTGCGTCAACCGGGTTACAAAGGGTTTAGAAGAAGGTGGACGTCAATTTGAACACCTATTGTAATTTCTGAATTAAAACATTAAGGTAGGCCGAAATTTTCTTTTCCATTATAAACTTCCTATGGGGCCAGACTTTTGCCCCACCCTGTATATATATATATATATATAATATATATATATATATATTATATATATATATATATATATATATATATATATATATATGTGTGTGTATATGTATATATATATATATATATATATGTGTGTGTGTGTGTGTGTGTGTATATATATATACATTTTAACTGCAAACAACACACAGTATAATTAATGTAAAGAACGACGCTTGTATAGAAGAACGTTCCGCACAAGATGAGGAGGGAGAACGAACAAATGAAAAATGAGGTAACCACCCGGGAATCGAAGCCGGGATCTTCCGATTGCCGGTCAGATATGCTAACCACTACACCATGAGCCTCGATTAATCAGAAGTCGTAATTCTCCTTCATACGAGCAGAAACCAATGCCCTGAGGGGGCACCTCCCGCATGCCGCACATATATACATTTTAACTGCAAACAACACACACTATAATTAATGTAAAGAACAACGCCTGTATAGAAGAACGTTCCGCACGTTCCCTCCTCATCTTCTGCGGAACGTTCTTCTATACAAGCGTCGTTCTTACATATATATATATATATATATATATATATATATATATACACAAATAAATAAATAAATGTGAACTTGTGCAAAGCTTGTAATAGAAAAGATAAGAAAATTATGATCTTTTTTTTTTTTTTTGTTATACAAAGGGTAGAATTGATGGTGAAAGTCATCGTCAATTCCTTATTTTCGAATCGACACCGACCTCCACCCATAATTTATGACCGAAGCTCTTTACAATTTTAAGCCTTTCACAAATGGAGGCGCTTTCAATCCTCACTTTTATCTATATATATATATATATATATATATATATATATATATATGAAAATTATTTCACGAAAGTAACACGTGAAAAATATTTATGATGAATAAAACCACGAAGGAAAGGAAACACAGAATGGTGCTCAAGCGCTTTCGTCTAATGACATCCTCAGGAACACTGAAGTACATAAAGGGTTACAGCCTATATATTAGGGTGGAGTGAAAATGGCCCAAAAATTTCTTTTGGTGAATTTTAACTTACTTGAGGTTTTAAAAGTTGCCAATGGACTAATAGAACAATATGCAAAAAGGTTTATTAAAATCAGACAATCTTTTGATCGACCACCAGACGTTATAAGTTTACAATAATATACGATTTTACACAAAAATACCTAAAATACGAGTAAACATCAGACTATATATTTTTAGTTATTTTGGCACACTATTATGCTAACGATAGAGTCTGAGTTATGCATGCATGGTTAATTCAGAATTGATAGTCACGTTTAGACTCAAGTTTCGGCATAAGCTGCCGAGAAGCGACGCGAGCCCGAATAAATCCATGGCGGGACGTCTCGCCACACACAGCGGCTGAAGCTTCGGTAACTAGGTTCACGCATCTTTCCACCGCCTGTGTGTGACAAGGGAAGCGAGGGAAGAGGACACTTGGTGAAATTTGAGCAGAGATCATGTCGTTCAATTCGTTGTCCGTCATATCCATCGTAACAGGAGGCTCCGTCACGGTCAAAGTCTGCCAATCGACCATGTCCTGGTATTCGGTCGCGTCGAGGTTGAGCGGTGGCACTCGAAACCTGCGGATTTTGTTTGCAGACACATGTGATCTTGCCTTCATGATTCTTCTGAGTCCGAGTTCCCTTATATGTGGTCGCTCATCTGTGATCATGGCTAATAGCACGTTCTCGGGGTGTCCGCAGAAGCCGTTTCGCCGAATCACCGGGTCGACGACTTTCTTTAGAGAGGAGCTGAGGTACCGTGTTCTCACCATCATCCCGTGCAGATGTTTGGCTCCATCTTTGCATGATGGCTGCGTCTTAATGGCGAACCATGTTGGGGCGTAGACCCGGATGATGAATGTGACAAGAGTTTTGATGTTGTTGGATGGTGCATCGAGGCCAACATAGAGGCGGAGGATTCTGTTGGCAGTTGTCAACCATCGCGAGTGGTTCAATGGTCCCGGTTTTCGCAATGCTAGATCACAGGGACAGTGTCCTTCACTGACAGCTTGACACATCTGCCACAGGTACTGCTGGTCAGTGCTCAGGTCCTTCACGTCAACATGCGGCAGTGGCTGTAATGGAGATATAGGTTCATACGATGTTATATGGAGTTCCGTGCATGCTGTGAGAGATTTCCCTATCGGTCCTGAGAAGCACTTAGGTCCTGTAGTTGCTCCATCTAAATGCTGAAACAGGTGTCGCAGGGGGAGCTCGTTAGCATGTAATAAGCACACGAGCCATTGCAGCGGTTTTTGTAGTAATTCCTCAAGCTGCCGAATAACTCCGCCATTATGTCCAGTGTTGACAGCGGTTCCGTCGCATCCGACGACTTTCACACTGTCGAGATCCACACTTCGCGCAGCCAAGCATTCAAAGATTACTTTGGAAATCGCCTTGCTTGATCCACTTGACGGCGTCACGTGGCCAAAGTACGATGAACCTGGTTCACAAATAATGCTGACGTGCTCTTCTGTATCTCTGTCCCGGTGGCCATGTCCTGCGGCGTCTCGTACATTTTTCATCGTTCTATCCTTTCGACCGTCGAAGTACAATCCAGGCAAGTCTGTCATACTGCTGTCTAGTTTTGTCAGTTCTTGACGAGTTCTACTTCTTTCTCGGCGAATTTTACTACGATCAATGACTTTGGAGGTGTCATTTGTAGACACAATTTCAATGTCTTGTAGCACGGATGAGGCAATAACGGCTGCTGCTCGATCTGAGACGCCCGTTCTATCGCACGCTTTAGCCAAACATGGTAATCGTACAGTCATCGTCATTCTTTGACGTTTACTCTCCAGTGTCGATAGATCAGGTTTACAGTGTGACTTAGATAGGGTGTATTCTTCGTCGCTGTTGTCGGTGTCGTCGTCCTTGTCTTCCTCGTTGTAGCTTCCAGAATTGCATTGCTGCTTCGATTGTTCTTGGTGAATGCTGTGTCTTCTCGATTCACAGACTTTCCTGGATATTTTCTTCTGTAGCTTTGTTGTTTCCACCAAATCGATGCCTCCTATAATCATCTTTCTGGCTCCTCTCTGGTCCTCTCGAAACTTTCTTTCTTTGAGTGGTACTTTGTCCGCTCTTTCGCACTTACAGCTCATGACGAAATCTACACATTTGCATTTGCTAATGTCGAAGAGTTTATCTGCGTCTTCTCTGAACTGTTCAAGTTGTTGCTTGTAGTTGTCGTTGTCCTTCCGAGCCTTGTATGGTTTCAAGATTTTCTTGTATTTCTCGTTGTACGGTCTGAGCGTTTCAATCACTCGTCCGTGCGTCACGGTCGGAAGAGACGCTTTCTCCCAAACAAGTTCAACATCAACGCAAACTTTTTTTGATACTTCGGCGAAAGGTGGATATTTGTTATTCTTCGTTGTCAGCTGTTGTCTTGTTTGGATGTAAGCCTTCATAACATCAGCGTAGGTGGGAAGAACATTTGTGGGTATCTCGCGTGGCGCGCCAAAAATCACACATGCCGCCTTCTCCCTCGTAATAATTTCCATTCTGAAAAAAAAAAACAATTATTATAAATTGTAAGCAATGTAAGACTATTAAAGAATTTCTGCAAGAAAAGAAATATCAAATTAATACTGTCACACTCACTGTCAAACACCTATAAACAGATATCAATATGTAATTAACTTACTTTTAATATCAAGTTTCACGAAAAAATGATGATAACAGCACAAATAACCTTCAATTCTCAATGCCACATGTGCACTGAGCTTGGCGGAGCAGCCGCGCTTTGCATATTACTCACTCTCCCCCCCACCACTCCCAATCTCCCATCCCCTCTGATTCACGGACTGCATATGTTATCGCACCAAATCACTACCATCACTGAAACTAGCATTAAATCAATGTATGGTTAACTAAACTCTTTCTTATCTCACTTACTCACATCAGCTCTAATAATTTGGCCACCCTCTGTAATTGCCATTAATTTACATTCCACACATGTTGTAATCTTAAATGTCAACCTCAAGTATGCAATAACACAGTCTACAGCAAACTAAGCTGTTAATTATTTGCATAAACATGGATCAAAGACCAGCATCTTGGATGACTCCTGATGGGCAAAGCGATCGTTAAAACATGAAATATGCCATATATTAAAATCGCTGGTGGTCAATCAAGCAATGTTTCAATTGTATTATAATTTCACATGCTCGTTTCTAAAGCCCATTGGCAACTTTTCCACACTCAAGTAAATTAAAAATCCAAAAATGATATTTTCACTCCACCTTACTATATATAGGTTACAGAAAAAAAAAAACTATACACACATAATATATATATATATATATATATATATATATATATATATATATATATATATGTATATATATAAATATATATATATATACAATAAACGGAGAGATAAAAAAAAATTAAAAAATTATTAAACATAAAAGGATTGTGGGAGGAGCATACAAATTTGTAAGGAAAAACTACCGATTTTTAGCGCAAGATTAGCACAAGATCAAATTAATTGTTTCCACCCAATGTTATAGAAAAAACAAAATATAAAATAAAAAAAAATAAAAAAAAATAAAAATTTATACTGGAAATCTGCCCGGGTTTTAGCACTTTGCCCTTCTTGTTAGGTTCGATGTATAAAAAATAAATTTAAAAAAAAATACAAGTTATTGAGTAGCATACAAGTTACAAAGATTTAGCGTTTACCCTTCTTATCTAAATCTGTTCTGAAGGAATTCAAAACAACAGGATCGAGTGAAAAAGACCTTTGCTTATGTTGAAGTTATTTGTGAGTTGGATAATGGCAGACTCAAGAATATTTCTATTAACAATGTTGCTAGAGTGAAATAAAACTGAAGCATTATTCCAATCAATACAGGGATAACTCTGACAAATGGATAAAAAGGGCACTGGACGACTGTCCTGTTCTAACGGAATATTGATGCTGTTTTATACGTGTGTGCAAATCCTTTCCCGTCTGACCAATGTAAAAGGAATCACATTGTTTACAACCAATTTTATAGATAATGCCTGAATTATTGGTAGGGCTATTTTTTACTATGATATTGTTCACAATATTGTTATATGAAAATACTACATTAATATCCAAAAGTTTAAGTACATTAGCAATGCCTAAAAAGCCCGGGAAAAATGGAAGTACTAAAATATTTTTTGACAAAGTATGAGTGTTATTATTCACACGATAGAAAGTTCGTTTTGCCTTGTTGAGACAAGATTCCATAAACGCAGATGGATAACACAGAACACTTCCAATACCGTTGATTTTTTCCAATTCGGCAAGAAGGGCAAAGTGCTAAAACCCGGGCAGATTTCCAGTATAAATTTTTATTTTATTTATTTTTTTTTTATTTTATTATTTTGTTTTTTATATAACATTGGTTGGAAACAATTAATTTGAACTTGTGCTAATCTTGTGCTAAAAATCGGTAGTTTTTCCTTACAAATTTGTATGCTCCTCCCACAATCCTTTAATGTTTAATAATTTTTTAATTTTTTTTTTATCTCTCCGTTTATTGTATATATATATATATATATATATATATATATATATATATATATATATATATATATATATATATATATATAGTTTTTTTTTTTTCTGTAACCTATATATAGGCTGTAACCCTTTATGTACTTCACTGTTCCTGAGGATGTCATTAGACGAAAGCGCTTGAGCACCATTCTGTGTTTCCTTTCCTTCGTGGTTTTATTCATCATATATATATATATATATATATAAGTTTTATTTTTATTTAGAAGTTATAAGAAAGGATGAGATAGTTTAACCAAACTTCTATTTTCTCTTGTGGGATGCATAAGTTTGGAAGGAAAATAAATATGCGCATTTATGGCCACTACAGAATTAATATTTTTTTCGAGCACCTAATCAGTTGAGACATTTTGGGGTACATTTTGCAGTGCCTAAAATGAAATAGGGAGTGAGGCTACATCAACTTAATGGTTGTACTAAATTCATACATACTCTTATTTGAATTGCATTGATTTTAACCCCCCAAAATGGATCAATTTAATATATGTAATTTATAAAGTTCAATAACTTTTGTATTAAATAAATCAAAGGAAAGAGTTTAATAGAAATATTCAGTAAATTTAAGACAATTAAGTACAATCACCATATTTCTCCAATTAATAATTAACGAAGTTACGCTTGAAATTTCATTAAAAAAATGCAGTTTTCGAAAATGTATAACGAGTGTGGCATTTTAGACGAGAGAACACTCAAGCGAATACCGCTTAGGTCAATTCATCTTTACAAAGAAGGTCTTTGATAAGAATTTCGAAGGAAAAATCCAATACACCTTTTGTTTTATAGGAAATAATTTGTAATTTGAAATAAAAATGCGAAGTAACGAAACGTTACTTATAACCTTGGCTAACCTTGGTTTTGCTTCCACAAGAATTGTTCATTCTGACGAAGGTAAAGCTTTTCACTCCACCTTAGACCTACAGTTAAACGTGGAATCTGAACCACGCCCCACCAGCAGCAGTCCAGCGTCTTAACCACTAGGCTGCCTTGGGCACCCATTTAACTACCAACCAGTTTTTATTGTGTGGAAGGATAAACAGCTGGGTTTTGCTGTGCGCCTTCTGCCGTTACCGGATCTCGATCTCGGGGCCGATGAATTCGTAGTCAGCGATGCTAACCACTACACCACCTAGGCACATGTGTGTGTATATATATATATATATATATATATATATATATATATATATTAAGAATGTTTGGTCACTTTGAATTTTTATTTCAAATTACAAATGGGGAAGTGCCAAAGGGATGGCAAGTGCCAACTTCTCCAATATTAAAAAATTAAATACAGTGTAACCTAACCTTGAATGTAGAGTATATTAACCTAACCTCTAGAGCATAATAACCTAACCTAACAAGATTCAGATGTTTATAGTACAATGTTTCGGCAATGCACCATCGGGGGGGGTCGAACTCTCGAGTTCAGTGTGAGAGCCTCCACCAGGCCAGACCTAGAGGCGGGGCCACCAGCTTGACCTCCGTGTGAAGAGAGACCAACACACGAAACAACATAAGGTTCATAAGGTAAGGTATATATGTATATATATATATATATATATATATATATATATATATATATATATATATATATGAAGGAGTTTAGTGTCAATGGAAAATAAATTTGGATTTCGGAGCAATTCGCGTCGGATTAAAGTTTCTTCCGGACGAGTAGAAATAAAATTCCGTGAAGAAACTTAAGATATGCATTTTAAGATTTTTCATCAATTTTTAATAATGGTTGGAAACGTAAAGTATCGGGGATGGGTCAGTGCTAACGAATTTATTTTAAATATAATAATAATTCTTAATAATGTATATATAAAATAAAGGTTATTCAGTTCATTGTTTCAGATTGTGTAGGAAATTTCTGTGACCCGTTAATAATAATAAATCTTAATTGAATCACCAACTAGTTGCCTTATTTTGATGGTCGCTATAATATACAGCATTTCCTAGGTTGGGGCTTTTTCGTATGGGGAAATCATAATGCGTTTGTTTGTGTGTGTGTGTGTGTCTGTGTGTATGTGTGTGCGTGTGTGTAGAAGATGTATAACGTGTAGATGGGCAATGACGGAGGGAGTTGGCGACCTATGAACGTATATATTGTTTCGTGTGTGTGTGTAATAATACAGGAATCTATGTGCGTTTGTGTGCGCTTCTTGGCTATTCAAACGTTGTGTTAACGGGTGATGACGGAGGGAGCTGGCGACCTATGAACGTATACATAGTTTTGTGTGTGTGATAATAGAGGAATCTATGTGCGTTTGTGTGCGCTTCTTGGTTGTTGAAACGTTGTGTAAACGGGTGATGACGGAGGGAGTTGGCGACCTATGAACATATATATATAGTTGTGTTTGTGTGTGTGCGTGTGTGTGTGCAATAATATGGGAATCTATGTGCGTTTGTGTGTGTGTGTGTGTGTGTGTGCGTGTGTGTGTGCAATAATATGGGAATCTATGTGCGTTTGTGTGTGCTTCTTGGCTGTCCAAACGATGTATACACTGTGCCAATTGACTAATAATGCCTGGAGGCACTGGCTTCTACGCCAGTTGGTGGATTTCGAGTTCTAAGTCAAGTGTTGCTACCATGATCTCTCAATGAGCTTCTGCCTCTCGCAGAAGCTCGATGCTCTCTTCCTCTCTCTTTTAGGTTAGGTATACCCCTTTGTGTGGTGAGGCCGTCACACCTTCTCCCCAAAGAGGTTAGGTAGACTCCCCTAGCTTGCTGGGGGAGTTCCCTTCCCCCTTTTTTGGCACCCTGGGGTTGGCACTGACACTCATTGCATCATTGCATTGCACTCGTCCGTTTTGCGGTCATACAACTAGTCTTCTTGTCTTGAACTTTTCATTCACACACACACTTATATCTTATTTGAGTTTTCATTAAAATTGTATTTGCATTATAGACACACAATATATTTGTATATATAGCGATCGGGATCATTCAGCACTATATATTTTCTGTGCATAACACCTGAGCAGGCATGTGTAGATGGTTGCGAGGTGTAGAAAAACAACGGTAACAACTCCATCCTACACCAAATCCTACAAATGAGGCGAAATGTTGCAGCTTGGTTTGTGGGTCGCAGCCGCAATAAATAAATAAAAAAGTATATATCCATTTTGAAGATTAAAACAATTTAACTATCACATTGAGGTCAGGGGTTTGCCTACGAGGGTACTGGTTAAGACGTCACACACACACACACACACACACACACATATATATATATATATATATATATATATATATATATAAGAATTTTAGCTCTCACACTGAACTCGAGAGTTCGACCCTCGTTGGTGCATAGCCGAAACATTGTATTATAAACATCTGAATCTTGTTAGGTTAGGTTATTACGTTAATATACTCTACATTCAAGGTTAGGTTACACTATATTTAATTTTTTAATATTGGAGGAGTTGTCACCCGCCATCCCTTTGGCACTTCCCCATTTGTAATTTGAAATAAAAATACAAAGTAACCAAACATATATATATATATATATATATATATATATATATATATATATATATATATATATGTATATATATACATGTGCCTCGGTGGTGTAGTGGTTAGCATCGCTGACTACGAATTCATCGGCCCCGAAATCGAGATCCGGTAACGGCAGATGGCGCAGAGCAAAACCCAGCTGTTTATCCTTCCACACAATAAAAACTGGTTGGTAGATAAATGGGTACCCTGGGAAGCCTAGTGGTTAAGACGCTGGACTGCTGCTGGTGGGGCGTGGTTCAGATTCCACGTTTAACTGTAGGTCTAAGGTGGAGTGAAAAGCTTGACCTTTGAACAATTCTGGTGGAAGCAAAACCAAGGTTAACCAAGGTTATAAGGAATGTTTTGTTATTTAGCATTTTTATTTCAAATTACAAATTATTTCCTATAAAACAAGATGTGTACTGGATTTTTCCTTCGAAATTCTTATCAAAGACCTTCTTTGTAAAGATGAATTGACTTAAAGCGGGATTCGCTTGAGTGTTCTCTCGTCTAAAATGGCACACTCGTTATACACTTTCGAAAACTACAATTTTTTAATGAAATTTCAAGCATAACTTCATTAATTATTAATTGGAGAAATACGGTGATTGTACTTAATTGTCTTAAATTTATTGAATATTTCTATTGAACTCTTTCCTTTGATTTATTTAATACAAAAGTTATTGAAATTATTAAATTACATATATTAAATTGATCCATTTTTGGGGGTTAAAATCGATGCAATTCAAATAAGAGTATGTATGAATTTAGTACAACCATTAAGTTAATGTAGCCTCATTCCCTATTTTATTTTAGGCACTGCAAAATGTACCCCCAAAATGTGTCTATTGATTAGGTGCTCGAAAAAAAATATTAATTCTGTAGTGGCCATAAATGCGCGTATTTATTTCCATTCCAAACTTATGCATCCCACAATAGAAAATAGAAGTTTGGTCAAACTATCTCATCCTTTCATATAACTTCTAAATAAAACTAAAACTTAAATATATATATATATATATATATATATATATATATATATATATATATATATATATATATATATATATATATATATATATATATATATATATATATATATATATATATACAGTGGGTATGTGTATAAGTATATATATATATATATATATATGTATATATATATATATATATATATATATATATATATATATATATATATATATATAAATGAAATGTGAAATGTTTGGAACACCATATAAATATTTCTGTTAAAATTTTTTCATTGCATTTTCATTACAGTTTATTATAGGAAACAAATAATGTATTGCATAGAGTGCGCCATTTTTATATAAAATATGTAAAAATCGGAATACTTTTTCAGTTATTGGCTTCTTCTTTCATCTTTTTAGCATTAAAAGTAAAATTCTAGAATGAAAATTTAGAGTTTTTTCATAAGTTCTATTTTATAAATGGATACTTCGATGTTAGTTTAGGTTTCGTAAAGCTTATATATATATATATATATATATATATATATATATATTAGGGCCGTACGAAGTTTCGAGATTCGATTTGATCTCGAATCGGGGGAGAGGATTTGATTTGATTCGTTAGTTTAGTCTCTGATTCGATATTTTCGAATTTCCATTAAGTCCGGTAAACAACATCAGATGTTGTTTTGAAGAACACCTTCCTAAGCAAAAGACTTTTCTTTTTACTTTGATTTTAATTCAATATATATACTGAGACTAATCCCTTGTGCAATAACACTTTTATCATACTTTCATACCATTGTTCCTCCTAATGATCAAATACTTAATACTTTTTAGAAGGATTTACTTTGTTGTTTGTTCTCAAGAAGATTTAATTAATTTTATGCTTATTACTAATTGTGAGTAAGAACACTCTAATCTATATGTGTGCAGTTGATTCGATTCTAGATTTAATTCGATTTGAATTGTTTGGGTTGATTTGATTCGAGATTAGTTCCGAAAAAAAATTGTGATTCGCAGGGACCTAATATATACTGTATATATATATATATATATATATATTACTCACGTAGTTATCCGTGATTCACTTAGTAGTCAATCGAGTTGCCCGTGATTTACTAATTGTGATTGTGCGCTTATTCTTGATCATGACATCGAGTTAACTGTCATTTGACGCGGTTTACATCCACGGCTCGCCTACCGCTAGCCACCACAAAGCACTTCAGTGAGTGCTCTCCACGCTTCATAGA
This sequence comes from Bathynomus jamesi, assembly GCA_023014485.1. Classification (NCBI taxonomy): domain Eukaryota; kingdom Metazoa; phylum Arthropoda; class Malacostraca; order Isopoda; family Cirolanidae; genus Bathynomus; species Bathynomus jamesi. The sequence goes on from JAJOZX010001257.1 coordinate 244,023, forward strand.
GTTCACATGTGTGCTTTTGACTTCACCTATCTTCACATCTTGTGGTGAGTACCAACCAGGGGTAGTACTGCGGGATCGCACGGAAGCGCCGCTCCCGCAGCTTCATTCATCCAAACTTTATTTATTAATTTTTTTTTAGTTGATACTTGGAAGTTGGGAACAGACAGACCGAGATGAAAGCACTGGCTTCTAATTGTGATTTCAAAATTTTAATATGCCAAGTCTAAGTGTATTATTATTATTATTATTATTATTATAAAATAGTTTAACCAGACCATGAGTATCAACTGAGAGTCTCATAGGGCCAGCCAGTAAGTGAAGTAACGTGAATTTTATTATATACTGTACATTATATCATGCCATAATATAGCTTGACATTATTATTAAATGCACAAAAATGCCACAAATCATAGAGATAGATAGGAAAATTAGGTTCTGCCTTTTACTAGGCTAATCTCAAATGCTTATGAAAAATTTCGATAAAAACAAGAGCTAGCCTCTTACTCGTATTTAGAAAAAAGCTCAGGAATTTATATTTCTCTCTGAAATATTTGTACTGCATAGCAAATTTCTGACAATTTATATATATATATATATATATATATATATATATATATGTGTGTGTGTAAAAATGAAACATAAATAATTCCCATATTCCTATACTATCTTATTCTTCATGTAATTCTTGTTTCATTTATATAGTTCTTGTATCCATTTTAAAATTCATGTGTTATATGGTTCATGTATTTATATAATCCTGTATATTCGTATATATTTAACTTTATATGATGCCTATAATCATATGTATGTACGTGTGTGTATTCATTTTACATAAGGACCAAAATCGCCCAACGCGAGTTTGGATAAAATTTTTGATTTATTTTCTACTTTGCCAAATAATTGGTGATCTGTTCTTTTTAAAATATCAATCATTTTTTTAGATTTCGCTTAATAAGGAATCCTGCTTAAGCTTTGCATTGTTCATATTTTGTATACATTCTCTTTTCGTTATAAAAGATGAAATCATGTCTTGCCTAAGCATTTAATTGTACATCTTAAACCTTTAAATTTTACTCATATGCATATTTTAGTGTAAAGATGCATAGTCCAATTTCCAGTTTTAGTTAACTTGGCAGATCATGATAACATCAGATCTGAAAATCCGCCGTTTAAGATAAAAATATGGCTTCATCTTCAAATATCTTGTTTATTCGTTTAAACCTTACCACAGCTGAAAGATTTACTTTATTTTCAAATATTGTGCAAAAATAATGCTGCCTTTTCAACATTTAATAACAATGATGTTAGTAGTTTTGGGGTATATAAACCCAAGTAAAATCTTCCATATGTCAATAAGAAATAAATTCAAAGGCTGAGCACTACCTGCACCTTTTTGCAGTAAAATCCAGTAAGAAATAGTCTTTATCTTCTTCGAGCCATGTTCTCTTCAGGAACTTAGTCAGTCAAATTCCCCGATACGCTATAAGAAGAATCCGGGAATCTTCAGAGAATTTTAATAAGTCTACCAGAATCCTCCGAGCCACTATAGAAGAACTCGGAGAATAATATAGAAGAAACTACCGCAAATAACACATCCGTTGATGCCACCTAACTAGAACCCCAGTCGACTTCGAACCAACCCAGGCCATAGACGGAGGGGTTAACATATTAGGGCGGGTCATACTATGCATTTTTTTTAAATCAATGGAGAAGGGTGTTCAAATGACATATTTTGGTGTATAGAACACAATTCTGGAGAAAATATTTAATTCTGATAACCCTAACCTACATCATTTTGCAGTTGACTATTATTAAATTGTTGATTATTTTACTATTGTAGTTACCCCAGAATATGTCTTCTCACGTTTTCTATCATGGCTGCTCACGTTATCTCTCATAGAGCATTGTTCTAACTAATTCATATAAACACATATAATGTAATTCATATAATAATAATAATATTTAAATACTCAAATAAAAAGGTGTGCCATTCCACTTAATTGTAATTATCATACACTTTGGTATATGAAATATTTTGACGGTTTTCTGGCGGGCATAAGGCCATTTTCTGAGCCACCTTTCTCAGAGGCTAGAATGTAACGTTTCAGAACATTCAAAAACGTTTTGTGAAATATTTGAAGTGACTAATGATTTATGAAGCTATTTTACCACCTCGGCTTGCAGTGAGGGGATAGATTTAGTGATTATCTACTGATATTTTTTTTGTTACTGTTCACATGTGAGTAGTATTCTGTTATATTTTAGAAAAAGCTATTTCTACGCATATTATAGTGATACATTGAGCAAAATTTAATTAACAACTTTGAGTTGAGCTAAAATTAGGTGGTTCATTTTTAGTACAACTGAGCAGTATGAGGCCTATTTCAATGTTCTAAAGAATATTTTTAGGATGTGTTTCTTTAGTTTTTTTAGAGTACATGAACAAATTATTTGCATTACAGACAACAGATAAATTAGCATTTTATAACATTTTGAAACCAAAAAAGCATAATGTGTTTAGCATTTGCAGATAAATTTGTTCTTGCCCATTTCAGCTCTTTTTTTAACCAAGAATTTTGCGCTGAAAAGAGTTAATACCTGTCTGTAGTGGATACTTAACTGTTGTATTATTGTTTTTATTTCAGTGTGAACTCATTAAGAAAATGGCTCAAGTCAGAACAAGGACGAAATCAAGTTCTCATCTGAGTAATCTTGTTGGCACTGGCCGGGAGCTGTTGGTGTCTGAACTGCCAACTGTGAGGGATATCCTGAGGTATGGCATCTACTTGGGGAAGCAAAGTGAAGATGACAGGAGGAACTACCCAGTGGACAAGCTGGTGAGTGACATCTACCCTGGTCTGATTTGTCACTGGAGCAAAGCTAATGCTCTTTTCAAGCCACCTGTTATCAATGAAAAAGTGACCATCATGTCCAAGCTCAAGGAGGTCTGGAATCAAGCAGTGAAGTTTTCTCTTGGGAAGGGCAAACTTGATGCCAAAGAGAGGTTCATTGTCAAGTTAGACAAGTTCTTTGATATTTTGACTTGCAAGTGTCAGATTACCAGTTGTGAGGGGGGAGGCTGTGAGGGCTGTGTTATCCAAGCCCACATTAACTGTTCCTGCAGCAGAGAGAAAAAGATTCCTGTGAAAGATCTTGCCTACATCAAGGGACAGAAAGAGAAGGTTGGAAGTAAGGGACCCCACCAAATAGGGGGTCCTGATCTACCAGAGCACAAGAGACAGGTGAGGACATTGAAAAGGCAGTGGATGGAAAGGAAGGCAGAGAAAAGGAGAAGGAGCAAGGAGGAAAGTGCTGCAGTAGCAGAGAAGGCAGCCAGGAAGGATGTTAAGAGATTTTTGGCCAACTGTGAAAAGATCTGCTTGGTATGCCCACAGTGAAGTCATCCTCCAAACACTACTCTGCTCTGAGGATCAGAAGGAGAGGATTGAAGGGGTGGAGAGAATCCTGGCCATCAGGGGAGAGGGGGACCCGGACACTCAGCTGGGGGACTCCTCCGTTAGGAGCAGAAGGACACCTGACATCAATTGTGATGCTTCCAGCATTGGTGACTTGATCAGCTGGTCAGAAGGTGTGTCAGAGCCACCTCTCACCTGCTCTCTAAGCACCTCAGAAGTGAAAAACTTCATCAACACCCCCATGGAGGTGCGCAACTGGCCTTGCCACACACAAAGCATTGAGAGGGTTGTTAAAATGGTGACTGAGGCTTCTGCTAAGTACTTCTCACAGGAAAAGAGGGATGGAGGGATCAGGGCTCAGGAGACCAGCAGGAAGCTGATGTCCAAATCTGAGTCAAAGCAGGATTTGTGCAACCTGAAAGTTCAAGATGTCAGGAGAATGATCTTTCTAATTATATCCAGTGATATACATGCAGTTCACCTATTAATAATATATGTAAAGTTGATTTGGCCTTGTCAATATAAATGATTTACCTTATATCTTTTAATATATTATAAAGGGGTTCAAAAGGGTAAAATTGGCAATTTAGAAATACAAAATGATGTAGGTTAGAGTTATTCTATCCAAAAAAGAAGCTCGTATTTGAATTCCCCATGTAAAGACACATAATTTAGACACCCCTGATGGTACGATTTCCTTCAGATTCATGTTGTCACCTGAGTACGACCAGCCAACATATACTGTATATATATATATATATATATATATATATATATATATATATATATATATATATGTGTGTAAACATTGGTAAAGAACTAAAAATAGCAGCTTAACTGATGTACTGGTAAAAGGAAATAATAACAGAATTTAAAATTATGTACCAACATGCCGGTATTTTCTTAGAGCTCCTGCACCTTAAAATTTGCCACTACACCCCTGGTACCAACTACTTAATTGCGTATTATACTGTAATAGAATAATAGTGTGTGCGGTGGGGACGAAATGAGAGTCCAGTCAGTGGTGGCTGGCAGCAACGACTGCAGCACTGACACATCGGCGGGGTTTACCGAGTTAAACATGAATTCGAGTAATCCATGATCATGCACCGCCCCTCTTTCACGGATAACTGAGTAATATATATACAGCAGAACTTCATTTATTCGCAGTCATTCGCGATCGAAGACCGAACATTCTAAAATGTTTAGCGGTAGTTCTCACACTCGCCACAAGGCAACGTCAGTTCGCGTCAGTCCGCTATTACTTGTGGTGTTGTGATTGACAGTGTGGAGTACTTTCATCCCTTCATTATTATCTTTATTTTGCAGTAAATTTGGAATATATTATGGATCTTGTGGGTTATAACCCATCAGTTACTTCATTTTTCATATAATACAACAACCCACAAGATCCGGTTTTTCTTATGTAGAATTTAAATCTGAATCTATATTTTTATATGGCATTTCTTGTGCAAATTGATATTAACGGAGATATAAGCAATTTTTGGAACGATTAAAATCGATTGGTAACACTGGTCTACAGCCAAAATACTTCGGAAATAAAAGTAGTCAATCTTTACTAATTTTCGGTCACTGAATACGAAAATGATGCCTAAAATTGCCAATTGGCTCTATTTATAAAGATATCAGGCAACCCTGCACCCTACTAACTGGACTGCATCTGTCGCGTAATATGTAGACGCCTGTGACACATCGACGCATTGACTCTACTGCGCATGCGCGTAGTTGTATTTTTGTACTTTAATAAATTAAAGTAAATATATACATATATATACAATAAAATGTAATTTTAAATTTATCTATTACACTATGTATTTGTAAATTATTTATTAAAAAATAGATTGGATCATTTTAACATATTGCTTTCCATAATGTTTTTAATATTAATATAAATGGAATACTAACCTAACTTAACCTTACCTAATTTAAAATTATTAAAATGCAATGTAATTACATTAATTTATTAAAATAAAAAAATTATAACTACGCGCATGCGCAGTAGAGTCAAGGCGTCGATGTGTCGCAGGCGTCTACATATTACGCCACAGCATCAGTTCATTCGCGGAAGTCATACAGTGCACCCTTGTCAAACTCTTTTTAGTGTTTGCTTTTGAAACTGAATTTTTTTCAGCCCAATTTGAACAAAGATGTCTCGTAATTGCGTGAACAGTGTAGATAACTTCTGTTATGTTTGTGGAGAATTGACTTTTGCATCACAAAAGCGTGCTATAACCGCCGTGATTAGGAAAGCCTATCACCTTTAGTTTGGCTGTAAGATTGGAGATCAGAACGAGAGCTGGGCCCCACACATATGCTGCAATAATTGTGCAACAAACCTTCGCCAGTGGTTGAATCGGAAAAGGAAATCTATGCCTTTTGCAGTGCCAATGGTGTGGAGGGAACCAACAAATCATGTCAGCAATTGTTACTTCTGCATGGTGCCTCCAGTCAAGAAAGGTATTTGCAAGAAGAAAAAGTGGATTTTACAATATCCGAATATACCCTCTGCTATACGCCCGGTACCTCACGGCGAAGGACTACCCGTTCCTGATCCCCCACACTCATTTTCCCTGGAGTCAGAGGACGAGGAGAATGAAGGAACCTGCGAAACTTGTGAGCCTTCAACTTCACAAGACCCTCAATTTGTTTATAACCTGACATCTTCTAAACCGCACATGATAACTCAGAATGAATTAAACGACCTTATCAGAGAATTAGAACTGCTAAAGAGTAAGGCAGAGCTGTTGGTCTCCAGATTGCAGCAGTGGAATCTCCTCGCTGAAAATGTTAGAGTGTGTAAGTTTCGTGACCGTCAAAAAAATTTTGTCCCATTCTTCATCATAGAAGGTGACCTTGTAGCTTGCAACGACATCGATGGTCTGATGGCAGCTCTCAACATTATTCACAATCTTGATGAGTGGAGACTGTTCATTAACTCATTGAAGTTGAGTCTAAAAGCTGTTTTGTTGCATGTTGGCAACGTATTGCCATCAATTCCAGTTGGTCATGCAGTCCACATGAAGGAAACATATGACAACATAAAGCAATTTTTGAACTGCATAAACTATGACAATCATCATCGGCACGTTGTGGTGACTTGAAAGTTGTTGCTATCGTGCTTGGACTGCAGCTGGGCTACACTAAGTATTGCTCTTTTCTGTGTGAATGGGATAGTCGGGCTAGGACTTTTCATTCCATCAAGAAGGATTGGCCAATCACATTAACTATCTATGACATCTTCGTAACATGATACTGTTTTGCCGACATTATCTCTAACTCTGGCGAGGCTCTAACAATATACAGTTTGCCGGCATTATCAATAAAATCTCTTACATGGTCGAATTCGACTGGACTGACGTACGTAACTCATTCCATCTAAATGTAGCCCATTGCGTTTATACTACTGATGATTTATAAGATATAAAATGTGTTAACAACCGCTAACGCTATTATCAGTGACGTATCGAGTGTATATTAAACTCCGTCACGTCAGAGAAAGATATCCTCTTAGTAAAGAAAGTGCGTGGGATATAATTCTAAAAATAAAATGGAGAGAGTGAATGAGTCATCCACACATTATGACGTCATTCTCCTTATATGGTCTGTGTTGTACAAAAATGTAAAGCGCGGGTAATACTAAACCGCGCTTTTGTACAGAGGAATGAAATTTTAACGATAATAATAATAATAAATAAATAATATTTTTAAAAAATTACCTGATTCGTTTTATCTGTTCATTGATTCATTGAGGTTGAGTCTAAAAGCTGTTTTGTTGCATGTGGGCAACGTATTGCCATCAATTCCAGTTGGTCATGCAGTTCACATGAAGGAAACATATGACAACATGAAGCAACTTTTGAACTGCATAAACTATGACAAACATCAGTGGCAGGTTTGTGGTGACTTGAAAGTTGTTGCTATCGTGCTTGGACTGCAGCCGGGCTACACTAAGTATTGATGTTTTCTGTGTGAATGGGATAGTCGGGCTAGGACTTCTCATTACATCAAGAAGGATTGGCCACTCCGACACACATTGGAACCTGGAACAAAAAATGTTCAGTATCCTCCACTTGTAGAATCTAGCAAGATTTTGTTACCACCCTTACACATCAAACTGGGCGTCATGAAAAAATTTGTTAAGGCTATGGATAAAATGGGGGCAGCTTTTAAGTACCTCGGTGGTAAATTTCCAAAGCTCACTGAAGCAAAAATCAAGGAGGGTGTATTTGTTGGTTCACACATCCGCGATCTTCTTAGAGATGAGGAGTGCGACTGTATCGTAGGTGGTGAGAAGACAGCGTGTAATGCTTTCCGGTTAGTAGCAACCAATTTTCTCGGAAATACCAAAGCTGACAATTACAGGGAGCTGATGGAAAACCTGCTGTTGTCCTATCAAAAAATGGGCTGCAATGTGTCTTTAAAGATACATTTCCTCCATTCGCACCTGGAATTTTTTTCGGCCAACTGCGGAGCAGTCAGCGATGAACATGGTGAACGTTTCTACCAGGATATCTCAGCGATGGAGAAACGCTACCAGGGGAAATGGAGTCCATCATTGTTAGCAGACTACTGCTGGACAATAACAAGAGATGCTCCAGAAGTTGAATACAAGAGACAAACAAAGAAGCGATGGGTTGAATCAATATAAGTGACTGCATTATACAGGTATGTTACTAATATATGGTATACACATACGCAAAATGTGTAACTTAAATTTTCTTGGAAACTGTAGCCAATCGATTGTTTTTATGGTCATATTCGTTTCCAGCACCCCAAAATCCATAATAGGAAACACATTTTATCTCCGAAGCACAAACTTTTTCAAAATTTGTAGACCAGTGTAATTATTCCTTTTACCCCTGCGGGTCGATTTTGATATGAGAATAGGTTTTCCTGTGTACTGTATTTTGGTGTGTTTTATTTAAATCTGACCTTCATTTCTTGTGCAAATGAATTATTGAATACCCGGTTAGGTCAACTGTACACCCTTGATGATTGGTTAGGTTGTCATAATATTTTCGTTAGTTTTAATGAAAATATCACGACAACCTAACCAATCATCAAGGGCGTACAGTCGACCTAACCGGGCATTCAATAATTCATTTGCACATGAAATGAAGGTCAGATTTGAATAAAACACACCAAAATTCACCGAAAAAACCTATTCTCCTCTCAAAATCGGCCCGCACGAGTAAAACGAATAATTACCACCATACTATTTCAATCGATTTTAATTTATCCAAAAATTGCTTATATCTCCGTTACTATCAATTTGCACAAGAAATATCATGGAAGAAAATAGATTCAGATTTAAATTCTACATAATAAAAACTGGATCTTCTGGGTTGCTTATTATATGGAAAAATTAATAAATGATGGGTTATAAAAAATACCAAACTGAAAACAAAGCAACGAACCGAAGTGGTGGCTCCGTCTTTTTCGTTTCTGAAAGACGTTTTATAAATTCTTAAGTGCATGAAATGGAAAACATATGCATGTTAAATACTCATGTAATTTAGGAAAAAAGACAATTTCAACTGTCCATTTAATTCTATACAAGTTCAAATAACAATTAAGAAGGGGCTAGCTGCACAAAATTAAATAAGGAAAAGAAATACAAAATTCTATTGTAGGAAAGCACGTGGGTTCCCTCGCTTCACGCCAGAGAAAGCAAAGAAGACTGTATAAAATTGAGCGTTCATTTATGTATAAGGAGAACTGCATTGCGGTCTAAATTGTTAGAATCGACATCATGTTATAATTATATCTTTCTCTAAAAGTTGATAATTCTTAAAAATAGATTGAATTAATTTAGGAGAATCTTATTTGGATTTAAGTAAATCTTACTCCTGGCAGAGCGTGAATACAATACGCTGAGGTAAAGAATAACTTATCATATAAAATGAAATCGCATTAAAACAGAGAATGAGAATGAAATTTATATCAAGTTACTCTTTACCTATTGTCAAATAACATAACATAAAATTATATTAGTTAAAGATGGGATAAATGGCTTTATTAAAAAATATAAATTCGAAACGGAAGATGCCAACTGAAACAAATAAGAAATACGCAGGAGCAGTACCTGTCTGAACGTGAAACTGTGAAGTCATAAAGACTCCGAGTAAAAATTTGAAGTAAAAGTCACAAATTAGTTCCCCCAAAAATTTAACATAGAGAAAATGTGTGGTTCACCAAAAGTGAAATAGCTCAACTAAGTCTTCCACTATAAGAGTATAGAGAACGGACTTAGCTCGAATAACTCAAAGCGAAACGTCGCCCCTTAAAGTTCATTTTAGAAAACACGAAAAAATCCAATTTTCAAAAACCTTATTCCTTACGCGGAGAGTATATATAGTAAAAAGAAGGTAAAGGTGGATAACGAATGCAATTACAAGAAATTAATCGCATCCAAAAAACCGGGTTTACGGCTGTAAGATAAGTAGCTGAATATTTGTAATTATTAAAATTATACATTCATGTTTTATTCTATTATATTAGACATTATACCATTTCATTCAATTGCCTTGTATTAATTGTGAAGCTAAGAGTTCTTAACGTAAAGGTCAGTTGTCAAAATGTCTTTTCTTTAACGAAGTAATTGTTGTCAAAGTTTCATTTTTCATTGTAATTGATTTAATGCTAAAATTATTGACAAATATATACTATTTTTACAAAAAACTTTTCAATTATTCCCCTATACGGATTAACAGAGAAATAAGACTATATAACAAGTTTTATATATAACCTTGGGTTAAATTTATATAAGGTGGTTTAAAGGAAAACAGGCTAAAATAAAAATATAAATCATACTTTAAATGTAAAATATAAAACTAGTTAAACTACATCATATAATATATATTTATATATATATATATATATACACACACAGTAATACTTACTGGTAACATATATACCTTTCCTTTCAACCTTCCAAAGGTTCCGTGCGATGATTCCTCATTTCACGGAGGTCAAGCTTGTCGCCCCTCCTCTCGAGTTGGCCTGGTGAATTAGTGAGTTGGTTTCTTGTACTCTCCACCTTACATTGCCAGGTACGCCCGACTCATCGTGGATTATTCTGAGCCAGGCGTCTAATCTTCTTTTGAAGATGTCCACTGCATCACCATTCGTGTTCCTTAAGTCTTTGGGCAGCTGATTAAACAGTTTTGATCCTTTCACAACAAAACTATTTTTTTTCAGAGTTAAGGATGTTCCCTGTCTCGCCTTTAATTTGGGAACGCGACACAGTCTTCCAGTCTTCCTTTTCTACTTTCCACCTTTGTTTGGGGAGTTACAGGATTCAGAGTAAGATTAAGGACTAGTTTCTCCATTATTTTCCAAGTGTAAATAATGGTGTATCTCTCTCTTCTCCTTTCCAGTGAATATAGGTTTAGTTCGCAAAACCTCTCCCAGTAATTTAGGTCTTTGCACCCCTTCATCTTGCCTGTGAAGCATCTCTGAATCCTTTCCAGCTGTCTAATATCTTCTTTTTCATATGGGGATGTTAGGACCGAGCAGTATTCCAGTTTGTGTATGATTAGTGTTGTCAGTAGAGGAATCATTATATTCCTATCCCTTCGTTTAAGGGTTCTTAATATCTGCCCCGTTATTCTCTTTGTTCTGTTTACTGCTATCTTATTTTGTGTTTCAAATTTCGCACCATCAGTCATTACAACCCCTAAATCTTTTGCTTTAGAATTTCTCTGAATTTCCTGTCCATTTGGGGTATAATATTCCATGGATTTTAGGTCCTCTCTTTTTTCGTACCTTAGCAGCTGAAATTTCTCAGTGTTAAACTTCATATTGTTGTCTTCCGTCCACTTTTAGATTCTGTTCATGTCGGTTTGTAGGGATCCTCTATCTTCTGGGTTTCTTATTTTTCTACTGATGTTACTGTGCTGTCTCTGGTAACGTCCTCAGCTATGTCAGTTAGCATGATTATGAAGAGTAGTGGAGCTAATACTGTTCCTTGTGGTACTGAGCTGAGGACCTCTGATTCTGATGAAGATACTCATTGTACTGTAACGACTTGCAGCCTCTCACTAAGGAAATTATATATCCATTTCCCTACTTTCCATATTATTCCCATATATTTCAGTTTATGTATTATGATTTGGCAAAGTCTGTATATATTACATCATAGTTTTTATTGCTTTGAAGTGCATCAATAATGTTGTTGTAGTGATCCATTTGTTGTGATAGGCATGATCTCCCTGACCGAAACCCATGTTGGTATCATTTAGTTTTTTTCTGAGTTTCCAAAAAGTCAGATTTTCTGTCTAACTATTCTTTCAAATATTTTAGTGAGATGAGATGTAACTGACATCTATGGCCTATAGTTTTTGGCCTCGGATCGATCTCCTCCTTTATATATTGGGACTATGTTCGCGCTCTTCAGGATGCCCGATATTTCTCTCATATCTCGTGATCGTCTCCATATCTAATATAAGGGTTCAGCGATTACATTCTTGCATTTTTTGAACAGAGTGGCATTCCATTTATCCGGTCCTGCCGCTGAGTGTGCTTTTAGTTTCCCAATAGCTTGTGCAAAATCATCTGTCGTAAAGTCGAAGTCCGTTATACTTTCCCCTTGTAGTTCTTTTTCAAAGATCGCGTTTCTATGGCATATCAGTTTGTCAGTTTTTGTGATACTAAAAGATGATTCGTACTGAGCTCTTAATACTTAAGATACTTCTGTTAGATCATCAGATAAAGCACTGTTCTCGTTTTTCAGAGGTCCGATAGTCGCATGGTTTTTTGACTTCCTTTTTGCAAAATTGTAAAAGTACTTTGAGTTAACCTTTATCTCTTCTATAGCGTCGTCTCCTTCTTTTTCTGGATGCTTCTCCATTAGTGTATGACGTCATCGATACTCTGCAGTGTATCATTTAATATTTTTCTGATGTTATCTTTGCAATTACTTAATTTTGCAGTCACGCTTTTGATTGACAAGAACAAAATCCGACGGGAAAGAGAGAATATGAGAAACAGTTTGGTGATGGACAGTAAAGCTAATCCTGCTGTCACATCTGCTATATTTTTTGACGGAAGAAAGGACAAGACTTTGGTGAAGGTGAAGATATAGCTGATAGTTTGTTCTCTTTCTTTCAAGAGTCAGCTATTAATGAGAGCATTCGTCTCATAGGATGTGACAGTACAAATACCAACACAGGTGCCAAGGGTGGGATCATCCACCTCATAGAAGAAAAACTAAAGAAACCTTTACAATGGAGCATTTGTATGCTGCATACAAATGAACTTCCCCTTCGACACTTCACTTATTTGAACATTTTGATGGTAAAACAAAAGGTCCAACATGTTTCACTTGAAAAATCGAAGTAGCACTGAAAGAATGTGAAACAATGCCTGCAGTCAATTTCAAACCAATTAGAGAAGGCATTGATTTAACACACATATCAGAAGAGGTTATCGATGATCTTTGACAAGATCAACAGTATTTGTACAAAATTATTGTGGCTATAAGAAGTGGGAATGTCCCAAAAGATTTGGAAAATACAAAACTCGGACCACAGAACCATTCTCGATGGCTGACATTAGCAAATCGTGTCTGCCACCTATACATTGCAGAGAAAACTCCTTCATTGGCTCTTTATTCAATAATTTTCTTCAATGTTACAAATTATGGACCAAGCTGGTTCGATATCAAGAGTAGACCATATAGTATATGGAATGGACCACACCACATATTTGGAGCAATTAAAAGATTTCATCTTCGCATTTTTTGCTCACTGCGAAAATGTTTTGATAGCAATGTTATCAGATACATTAGAACAAAAACGAAACAGAGCAGTTGATTTCATCATGAAAATTAGAACAATGACGGAAAATGTGTCCAAAATCAGAGAATTGAACGTTTCTGAGATAAATTTCAACGAGAATGCATGGGATGATATTATTTACTGGTCAAAAGAAATGCTGACTGAACCTCCCCTCACTATGGCGCTCATAAATATTGAACTCAATGCACTTAGGGTTAAAAATCTGTGCCTACCCAATTATCCACTTCATTCACAGAGTGTCGAGAGGGCAATAAAACTTGTCACCGATGCGGCCTCATCTCTATATTCCCAAGAATCCCGTGATGGATTTATAAGAGCAAGAATTAGGTCTCGTTCATTGCTGCCATGTATGGAAACCAAGAAAGAAATGACTTCACTTTTTGACTAGCTTTTATCATAATTAGAGACTGAAATAATTCACCAAAATTTCATAAAAGCAAACACCTCACGATTTTTGAAAAGTGTATTGATTATACGTTTCTGCAATTGTGGTAATAAAATGTCAATAATTTCTCTCGTTGACTAGTGTTGTTGTAGATTATAGTTTGAATATTCAAAATTATATAAGGTTGTTAACAATTATCAAAGTAATATACTTCGGTCATCAAAGAATTTTTCGTTTATTTAGAAAAAAGTGATTTATTTGTGATATTTACCGAGGTAAATTTTGATAAAATTTAAAATTGAGGAAATAATTTATAAAAGGGCACTTTCTAATGTATCTTTTTATTTTGAATCATTTTTATTCTATAGTGTCTTTTAATTGGATGCATATTTTTCAAGTTATAAGCATTTATATGTTTGACTAGCGGACATTGTTTTTCTCAAAAATGCGCTAGTAGGGCAAAACTGATTTTTCTTTTATATCACTTTATGTCATCTATAGAACCCAATACAGCAAATTATAGGTGAAGCAAATAAATATTCCACAAAGAATTGCGTTTCACTCCACCCTAATATATATATATATATATATATATATATGATGAATAAAACCACGAAGGAAAGGAAACACAGATGGTGCTCAAGCGCTTTCGTCTAATGACATCCTCAGGAACACTGAAGTGCATAAAGAGTTACAACCTATATAGAGGTTACAGACAACAAAAAAAAAAAAATATATATATATATATATATATATATATATATATATATATATATACACAATAAACGGGAAAACAAAATTAAAGGATTGTGGAAGGTGGCACACAAATTTATAAGGAAAAACTATCCATTTTTAGCAGAAGATTAAAAGAATTGTTTCCAACCAATGTTATAGATAAAAAAAAAATATATATATATATATATACAAATTTATACTGGAAATCTGCCCGGGTTTTAGCACTCTGCTCTTTTTGTATAAAAAAAAATTGAATGATTATCGATTTTTAGCAGAAGATTAAAAGAATTGTTTCCAACCATTGTTATAGATAAAAAAATAAAATATATATACAAATTTATACTGGAAATCTGCCCGGGTTTTAGCATATCGATTTTTAGCACAAGATTAAAAGAATTGTTTCCAACCAATGTTATAGATAAAAAAATAAAATATATATACAAATTTATACTGGAAATCTGGCCGGGTTTTAGCACTCTGCCCTATTTTTTGTATATAAAAATTGAAAAATAAAAGTTAGTGGCATACAAATTTACCAAACATTTAACGTTCTACCTTTCTTATCTAAATCTGTTCTGAAGGAATTCAAAACAACAGGATCGAGTTGAAAAAGACCTTTGCTTATGTTGAAGTTATTTGTTACTTGGATAATGGCAGACTCAAGAATATTTCTGTTAACAATGTTGCTAGAGTGAAATAAAACTGAAGCATTATTCCAATCAATACAGTGGGATAACTCTGACAAATGGACAAAAAGAGCACTGGACAACTGTCCTGTTCTAACTGAATATTGATGCTGTTTTATACGTGTGTGCAAATCCTTTCCCGTCTGACCTATGTAAAAGTAATCACATTGTTTACAACCAATTTTATAGATAATGCCTGAATTATTGGTAAGGCTATTTTTTACTATGATATTTTTCACAATATTGTGATATGAAAATACTACATTAATATCCAAAAGTTTAAATACATTAGCAATGCCTAAAAAGCCCGGGAAAAATGGAAGTACTAAAATATTTTTTGATAAAGTACGAGTGTTATTATTGACGCGATAGAAAGTTCGTTTTGCCTTGTTGAGACAAGATTCCATAAACGCAGATGTATAACACAGATCACTTCCAATACCGTTGATTTTTTCTAATTCGGCATCGATGTATTCCGGACTGGCGATCCTAAGGGCGCGGAGAAACATTGAAGAAAAAATGGCTCTCTTAGTGGGGGTGTCATGTCCCGAGTAAAAGTGTACGTAGGACAAATTGTTTGTTTTTTCCGATAGATACTAAACTTTTGGATATTAATGTAGTATTTTAATATAACAATATTGTGAAAAATATCATAGTAAAAAATAGCCCTACCAATAATTCAGGCATTATCTATAAAATTGGTTGTAAACAATGTGATTCCTTTTACATAGGTCAGACGGGAAAGGATTTGCACACACGTATAAAACAGCATCAATATTCCGTTAGAACAGGACAGTTGTCCAATGCTCTTTTTGTCCATTTGTCAGAGTTATCCCACTGTATTGATTGGAATAATGCTTCAGTTTTATTTCACTCTAGCAACATTGTTAATAGAAATATTCTTGAGTCTGCCATTATCCAACTAACAAATAACTTCAACATAAGCAAAGGTCTTTTTCAACTCGATCCTGTTGTTTTGAATTCCTTCAGAACAGATTTAGATAAGAAAGGTAGAACGGTAAATCTTTGGTAAATTTGTATGCCACTAACTTTTATTTTTCAATTTTTATATACAAAAAATAGGGCAGAGTGCTAAAACCCGGGCAGATTTCCAGTATAAATTTGTATATATATTTTATTTTTTTTATCTATAACATTGGTTGGAAACAATTCTTTTAATCTTGTGCTAAAAATCGATATGCTAAAACCCGGGCAGATTTCCAGTATAAATTTGTATATATATTTTATTTTTTATCTATAACATTGGTTGGAAACAATTCTTTTAATCTTGTGCTAAAAATCGATAATTATTCAATTTTTTTTTATATACAAAAAGAGCAGAGTGCTAAAACCCGGGCAGATTTCCAATATAAATTTGTATATATATATTTTTTTTTTTATCTATAACATTGGTTGGAAACAATTCTTTTAATCTTGTGCTAAAAATCGATAGTTTTTCCTTATAAATTTGTGTGCCCCCTTCCACAATCCTTTAATTTTGTTTTCCCGTTTATTGTATATATATATATAGATTTTTTTTTTTTTTTGTCTGTAACCTATATATAAGTTGTAACTCTTTATGTACTTCAGTGTTCCTGAGGATGTCGTTAGACGAAAGCGCTTGAGCACCATCTGTGTTTCCTTTCCTTCGTGGTTTTATTCATCATAAATACTTTTCACGTGTTGCTTTCGTGAAATAATTTTCATATATATATATATATATAAATAATATATATATATATATATATATATATATACGGTCAGCAACTCTGGGTGAATTATAAAAAAGGTTCTGGCAGAACCCTAAATTTGCTGTACAACAGGTCTTTTAGACTCTTACATAAATTACCCCAAGATGCTCAGCTTCGCAAATGTTTGCTACCCGCAATGTCCCGAGCTTCCCGGAGGTAACAAGACGTGCTCAACACAGTATAATGCAAAGAATAAAACATTCAACCAACCCGATCATCCAAGCTATCTATGAGTCCTGCCATTTATCCTCTAAGCTATAGACTTCTTGGTACGAAAATGTCTGTCTGTAGCTCCACTTAACTTCGACAGTGCAGTATTATTTCTAATCAATTGTATATATTTCTATCCATGGTGTATGAACTGTCATTGTATTAATAATATTTGTCATATGGACTATAGTCTGCCAATAAACCTTTTCATTTTCATTTCATTTTCATATATATATATATATATATATATATATATATATGCTAACAGACATAGACAGTGGAGTAAACAGCAACATTTTGTAACATCCTTTTCAGACGATACAAAGATCAACAGAAAACACTGTGATGTAAATAAAGTGGAGGCCTTGCAGAGGGAGAGAACAAAATGTAGAAATTGTCAGAAGAAAACAACATGACATTTAACACCGAGAAATTTCAGCTCTTGAGATATGTTAGAAATGAGGAACATAAACAGGTTGCATATTATGCTCCAGATACAGAGGAAATTCAGAGAAGCACGAAAGCGATCGATCTAGGGGTAATAATGACCGATGTTGCCAAATTCGAGACACAAAACCAAGCAAAAAGAGTTGCGGGACAGGTACTAAGAACGTTCAAAGGAAAGGACAAGACCGTTCTGATTCCCCTGCTAAGAACACTGATTATACCAAAACTTGAATACTGCTCAGTCTTGACGTCCACATATAAAAAGGAAGAAACTAATAAACTAGAAGAAACTCAGAGACATTTCACAGCAAAGATTGATGGTTGCAAAGAGTTCAACTACTGGGAAAGACTACGTAAACTAAATCTGTACTCCCTGGAAAGAAGAAGAGAGAGGTACACCATAATCTACATATAGAAAATGATCGAAAAACTGGAACAAACCTCAAATTAAACCCAATTACCATTCAAACAACACTGGAAAATAGGAAAGTTAGGATGTGTAGTGTTCCCAAATTAAAGGCCCGACAAAGGATCTCTTCAACACTGAAGGAAAATAGTTTGGTTGTCACGGGCCCAAGATTTTTTTACCAGCTTCCAACGGACCTCAGAAACGTTACAGGGGTCAAAGTTGAAGTCTTCAAGAGAATACTAGATGCGTGGCTCAGAACGGTACCAAATGAGCCGGGTGTACCTGGCTATGTACGGTGGAGAGCGCAAGAAAGCAACTCGCTCCTCCACCAAGCCAGACCTAGAGGCGGGACCACCAACTTGACCTTCGTGTGAAGAGAGACCATCACACGGAACAGCAACGAGGTTAACAAGGTATAAAGAGAGAGAGAGAGAGAGAGAAGACACACACACACACACACACACACACACACACACACACAGAAGAATAATGTAACTTTGTTAATTAAGGAGTTTTAATGGGTCACCAATTTGGTCTTTCGACCAAATTTATACTTAATAAAGGAGTGATTTTCTACAGGGTAAAAGTTCAATAATGCAATAGTGTTAAAATCAATAATTAGAATGACAAAAATACGGTACTTAATTAAGAGAAATAAGCCTACTTGAGGTATTACATTAACAAAAAATATGGGAGTCTGATTTGACCGTATTGGAAAAACACTTTAGATAGACTATACAGTTCGGGTGAGATTTTGTCTGAACTTATACGCTATATAATAAGTAGCCTAGCACGACACTGTAAGCACAGTAAGCCAAGTGAGTTGGACCTATCCTATGCAAAAAAGTTTAGAGACCTGAGTTTATGTGATGGGTATAGGCTTTGAGACGCTACGGCCTATGAGCGAGATAAATGATAAATGCTTGAAGATGGACTGAGTTTATGGAAGTGAAGGTAATTACGGCGGCGGACGAAGTGTTTGCAGGCTTGGAACGGTGATGAGATTCTTATTAAATGGAAACAAAAGTCGGACGAACGAGGTCGAATGAGGTTGTGGGATCGCCGTCGAGTATGGCAGAGGAAGCTTCGTCTCAGCGACGAAGGTCGGAGAGCAGAGAGCGTTAAATTGAAGTGAACTCGCACTTTTATAACCGCGTTCTGGTGCCGTCGAGATTTTGCGCAGTTTTAGGAATCAACTAGAAGTCTACATTTTCATGCAGGCTTCCGCCCGCGTGTTTGGATTTCACCACCTCCTTTACCTTTTATGACCTTGAGAGAAGGAAGTGGAAGTGACGAAAGGAACTTTGGAATGTCACTACACACACACACACACACACACACATATGTGTATATAGATATATATATATATATATATATATATATATATATATATATATAAATGAACAATGAATAATTCTTATATTCATATATTCATATATTAATTTTTGCATATAGAGTCCAAACTCGCATAACTCTGACGCAAGATCGGATAAATTTTTTTATTTTCTTTCTTTTTTATTTTTGCTGAATAATTAATGGATTTTTTTAAAAATTTTACTTAATAATGTAATCGTGTTAAATTCTGCAATGTTAATTTTCTTTATATATTCTCTCTTCGTTGTAAAAGATGAAGTCATATCTTGATTAGCACTTAATTTTAAATTTTAGGCATTTAATTTTGGCTCATATGCATGTTTAATTGTAATTCATAATAAATTGCTATTTCAATTTCCATTTTTAGTTAACTCGGCAGATCATGATAACATCAGATCTGTCAATATGCGGTTTAAAATAAAAATTAGCTAACGTCACGCCTATTTTTAAAAAAGGCGACCGCGCGGTAGCTAGCAATTATAGGCCCATTAGCTTAACGTCAATTGTCGGTAAACTTTTGGAATCCGTAGTTAGGGATCGTATTATCGATCACTTAGAAAGTAGAGATTTGATTAATAGTAGTCAGCACGGGTTTCGACGCCATAGGTCTTGTTTAACTAATTTGTTAGAATTTTATAACGAAGTAGTGCGCGAATACGATAGGCATAGGGCAGCTGACGTTATTTATTTAGATTTTAAAAAGGCGTTCGATACAGTTCCGCATAGGAGACTAATTGCGAAGGTTAAAGCGCACGGTATACGCGGTCAGGTAGCTAACTGGTTAGAAGAATGGCTTCGTGCTAGGAGACAGAGGGTCGTAGTTAATGGTAGTGAATCGGGGTGGTTAGATGTAGGTAGCGGTGTCCCACAGGGTTCAGTGTTAGGCCCATTGTTATTCGTAATTTACATTAACGACATAGATGTAGGATTGACTAGTAACGTTTCAAAATTCGCGGACGATACTAAAATAGGCGGTAAGGTTGTTAACGAGGACGATAGAAATAGGATCCAAGACGATGTAAATAGGATTATGGAGTGGACGGATAAGTGGCAGATGCAATTTAACGTAGATAAATGTAAAGTTTTGCATATAGGTTCTCGCAACAATAATTACGCGTACACGATGGATGATAGGGAGTTAGCGAGCGTTGACGAGGAAGTAGATTTAGGCGTACGCGTAACTAAAGATTTAAAGGTTAGGAACCAGTGCCTGGAGTCTTGCGCAAAAGCGAATAGGATGTTAGGCTTCATAGCGCGTAATTTCGAATTTAAGTCGAAGGATATCATATTGCCCCTTTACAAGTCCCTAGTCAGGCCTCATTTAGAATATGCAGTTCAGTTTTGGTGCCCGTACTTGCGTGAGGATATTGATAGGTTAGAAAGGGTTCAGCGTCGTGCCACGAAACTTATTCCGTCATTGCGCAACAAGCCTTATGAAGATAGGATTAAAGTGTTAGACTTGTATTCACTCGAAACTAGGAGATTAAGGGGGGAGCTTATTGAAGTTTTTAAAATCGTTAATAACATCGATAACGTGAATTTTGACAAATTGTTCACTTTCGATAATAGTAATACTCGCAATAACGGATTCAAGTTGCGTGGCAGACGTTTCATTACTAATATCGCTAAAAACTTCTTTACGTTTAAAGTAATTGATAAATGGAATAATCTTCCCGCGTCAGTCGTTCATTCTACCAGCGTTAATATGTTTAAGAACCGTCTTGACAGACATTTTAAAGGTATTAACGTTGTTTAATTTAAATAACAACAAAGTTAGTAACAGAAGTTCTGGTGGTGGTGCTCCGGGATGAGTCTGTTGACGATGAATGCCAGCTTGTGACATGCCAGCGTGTGATGCCAGCAATAAAATTATTAAAAAAAAAAAAAAAAAAAAAAAAATTAGACTAACACGAATGTAGATGTAGCTCATAGCGTAAACTAACCCACTTTTTGTTTAACTTTACCTGCTTTTTTTTTTTTCTTATCCTCCTTACTTTGCATGTCTCTAACTCTTTTCTTGCATGTTTGTAGTTTGCATGGTATGACAGTGAGTTAAGACTGTGTTTGCATGGTTTGTAAGCGTTCTTATTTTACTTCTTTTCATCTTTCACCCCTCTCCTATTCTCTCCGACTATTTTTCTGACTTGTCGGCAGTGGCCGGCGGATGATGATGGTGAGACACTTTTCCTCTTTTTCTGAATGAATGTTAACCCACGAGTGATAGGTGTTGCTCCTTACTTAACCCCTTATTCTCTTCTCTTCTCTTAACCCCCTACTCTTTCCTTTCTCTCGGGCTAGCCTTAGAGTGGATCTTAGGGTCTTTGTTAGCCTTAGCTTCTGTAGATCTGTAGATCTTCAAATATCTTACTTATCTTTCTAGACATTGCTCCAGCTAAAATATTTACTTCATCTTCAAATATTATGCAAAATAATTCAGCCTATTGAGAATAAAAAACGAAACAGCTCAGCATTAATTAATAATGATGTCACTCAATTTTAGGTATATAAACACATAGAATTTCTCCAGTGTTCATTCTGATTCTGATTGTATCTGATCTGACTTAGAGGCTGAGCATTACCTGTAACATTTTAGCAGTAAACTACAGTAAGAGAATATCTTTGTCTTCTCCTTCGAGCCTTGTTTTCTTCAGAGATCTTAGTATAATCAGAGATGTCATAAAATGTGTAGGCATGCCGTATCGATGCTTTGAACAGAAAATATTACTTTGTAAGCCTAACGACTTCTCCAGATGTTACCATTTGGTAACAACAATCTAAAACAAGCTATGATATTTATTTCAGAAAATGTCACTCTGTAACATCTGATGATTGGTTGCTATAAACACAGCTTGAACCGAATTTCCACTTGTGTAAAATGAAGTCAACGGCATCAGACTTTAAAAGAAAAATTCTTAGATAAAATAAATGTATTGTGTTTGCTCAGGATAGAAGCACCGTCGGGTCGGAGCCAAAATTTCTTCATTTTATCATCTCTATCAGAAAAATATTAATTTGTACATTACAAGACCTACCCCAGATGAGCCATTACATTTTCACAAAATCAGAGCTCGTCTTACAGACGCCAATAAATCAATATATAGTATCTCTTTTTTACCTGCAAAAATTTGCTTAAACATTCAAGCAGGCATATATATATATATACATATATATATATATATATGCAAATAACTGCAATGACCGCGCAGTATATAAATGAATAGAAACGACATAAGTATTAAGGAACGTTTCTGCACACGAGGAGGAGAGATAACGAAATAATGAAAAAATGAGGCGAACCGCCTGGGAATCGAACCCAGGGCCTTCCAATTGCCGGTCGGACGCTCTACCATTATGCTACGGACCTCACTCAATCACAAATCGAAATTCTCCCAAATAGGGCAGAAACCAATGCCCTCAGAGAGCACCCTCGCAAATCGTGAATATGCGCAAATAACTGCAATGACCGCGCAGTATATAAATGAATAGAAACGACATAAGTATTAAGGAACGTTTCTGCACACGAGGAGGAGAGATAACGAAATAATGAAAATGAGGCGAACCGCCTGGGAATCGAACCCAGGGCCTTCCAATTGCCGGTCGGACGCTCTACCATTATGCTACGGACCTCACTCAATCACAAATCGAAATTCTCCCAAATAGGGCAGAAACCAATGCCCTCAGAGAGCACCCTCGCAAATCGTGAATATGCGCAAATAACTGCAATGACCGCGCAGTATAAATGAATAGAAACGACATAAGTATTAAGGAACGTTTCTGCACACGAGGAGGAGAGATAACGAAATAATGAAAAATGAGGCGAACCGCCTGGGAATCGAACCCAGGGCCTTCCAATTGCCGGTCGGACGCTCTACCATTATGCTACGGACCTCACTCAATCACAAATCGAAATTCTCCCAAATAGGGCAGAAACCAATGCCCTCAGAGAGCACCCTCGCAAATCGTGAATATGCGCAAATAACTGCAATGACCGCGCAGTATATAAATGAATAGAAACGACATAAGTATTAAGGAACGTTTCTGCACACGAGGAGGAGAGATAACGAAATAATGAAAAATGAGGCGAACCGCCTGGGAATCGAACCCAGGGCCTTCCAATTGCCGGTCGGACGCTCTACCATTATGCTACGGACCTCACTCAATCACAAATCGAAATTCTCCCAAATAGGGCAGAAACCAATGCCCTCATTTTTCATTATTTCGTTATCTCTCCTCCTCGTGTGCAGAAACGTTCCTTAATACTTATGTCGTTTCTATTCATTTATATACTGCGCGGTCATTGCAGTTATTTGCGCATATTCACGATTTGCGAGGGTGCTCTCTGAGGGCATTGGTTTCTGCCCTATTTGGGAGAATTTCGATTTGTGATTGAGTGAGGTCCGTAGCATAATGGTAGAGCGTCCGACCGGCAATTGGAAGGCCCTGGGTTCGATTCCCAGGCGGTTCGCCTCATTTTTCATTATTTCGTTATCTCTCCTCCTCGTGTGCAGAAACGTTCCTTAATACTTATGTCGTTTCTATTCATTTATATACTGCGCGGTCATTGCAGTTATTTGCGCATATTCACGATTTGCGAGGGTGCTCTCTGAGGGCATTGGTTTCTGCCCTATTTGGGAGAATTTCGATTTGTGATTGAGTGAGGTCCGTAGCATAATGGTAGAGCGTCCGACCGGCAATTGGAAGGCCCTGGGTTCGATTCCCAGGCGGTTCGCCTCATTTTTCATTATTTCGTTATCTCTCCTCCTCGTGTGCAGAAACGTTCCTTAATACTTATGTCGTTTCTATTCATATATATATATATATATATATATATATATATATATATATATATATATATATATATATATCGGGTGGTGCAAAAGTCGAGTATCATAGGAATTTTCGGTGTTGATTTAATATATATTTTCTTTTTAGGTTATTGTTGTTAGCCGATCAGCCCACCCTGATCGAGCAAGCCGGCGGCACGCAGGTAACCAATCGCCCTCTCCGGAGTGAACCAGAGGTTCAGCGCACTAGTGATGTTGCGTTGTGTTCTATATTGTGCTAGAGCGGTACAGTCTGTCATAACGTGTTTAATTGTTTGTGGTGTGTCCTGGCACAGATGGCAGGGGTCGTCTGTGGAGTTGTTCTAGTCTGTGTTTCTATGTCTGTAAGTTGGGGTGATGTCCACATCGGAATCGTGCTAAATTAACTCGATCCGATCTGCTCAGGCTGGTCTCTGACCTGTCAATGGGTGGCAGTTTCGCATCGAGGACCGCATTCGAACAGAGTCGTGTCAGTGCTTTGTGGGTTAGGTGTGTATGTATATGTTTTCTGTACTGTGTGATGTCTGTGAGGCGAGGTATGGAATGGAGTATTTGGTTATAATGTCTCTCTGGTGTTACCTTAATTGTGCGAGGTGTCGGTGCGTGATTGTACATGTAGTGGCAAGGGTGTTGTGGGTTAGTTGTCGCTGCTGCCATGAATTGTGTTCCCCTCATGTCTAAATGTTCCCTAACTTTCAGTATTTTTGTTTCTGTGTGCAGGTGTTCTAGTGGTGTTGTTTGAGTACATCCTGTAATGATACGAAGTGCGTTGTTTTGTATTGTCTGTAAGGTGTTTATGTGAGTGTATGAGATAATGGGTAACCAGTATGGGCTACCATAGTGCATAACTGAGAGAATATATTGTTTGTATATGAGTGATGTTGTTTCCTGCTGGTGTCGAAGTTTGTACCTGTTAGTACCCTAAGCGTCTTAAGTCTTGACGTACATTTGTTTTTAATGTACTGAATGTGGTTTGCAAAAGATAATGATGTGTTGTATGTGACCCCAAGTATTTTGGTCCTGTGAGTATGTGGAACGTTGGTGTTATTTAGTGTAATCTTGGAGTTATCTGGTGTTCTTTTCTGTTGCTTGTTAGCAAGGTGAGGGTTGATTTTTTTTTTATAAGTTTGAAGATTAATACGAGATTCTAATTAGATTAAACACAATACGGTAATATAGAATCCTATGTGATTTTTCGTCAAGAGATAGAAAGAATAGAGCAAAATTTAGTAAAGAATTCATTCTCTTTATTCTTGATTGAAAGAAAATCCTAAAAGAACTTTTTATCAAAACATTTGAAGGACAAGACCGGAAATAATTTCATTATATACTTCCAATCCCAAATTGTTGGACAAATTAATAAAGAAAATAAGGTACAAAAAGAAATGACAGTATTAAACAGCACATTTTGACCAAAGATAATAAGAAACTGATAGGAAGGAGCTAAAAACCTCAAAGTATGTCGACAGTTAGCAGCTGATGAGGAAGCTTCTAACAGTGGCTGTATTCTCCAGCGTAGGACACGCCAACGCGAAGAAGAGGCGACGTCAAACCGAAACATCAACGCGCTGGTGGGTAAATTTCCACAAATCTCCGTGCAGAGGGCTGTCTACAGTTGGTCAGACTGGCAGTCGACGGCCTGTTGCGTGGCACGGTCAGAGTGCCGATCGGCTCCCGGGGCCGGACCTATACCAGCGTGCTATTTTTTCTTTTAGGTAGAGGATGGCTGTGAAATTAACAATTGACGAGAGGGTGAGCTTGGTTTTAATGTATGGAATACCAGGTACAACAAATCGATGAATCGGTACAAAATTTAAATTGTGTACCGATTCATCGATTTGCTGTACCTGATATTCCATACATTAAAACCAAGCTCACGCTCTCGTCAAATGTTAATTTCGCAGCCATCCTATATATATATATATATATATATATATATATATATATATATATATGTATGTGTGTGTGTGTGTGTGTGTGTGTAAAAATGAAAAATTAATAATTCCTATATAATCTTTATACTGAAATATTAAATTTTACCTAAGAACCAAAATCGCCAAACGCGAGTTTGGATAAAATTTTTATTTGTTGCTTTCTATTTTTGCAGTTTCACAACCATGCGACCTACCATTTCTATGGTTAAGTCGAATCCATTTTTATGTCTTTGAAGGTTCGTCGTGAGAAGCGAATGTCTCTTAATTTCATTCCCTCAAAGTACAAGCAAGACACTCGACGGTTTAGGTCGTTTAACATTTCCATCACAATATTACCTGTATCTCCATTTTCCATTTATTATAGACTATGATAATTAATTATTGTTTTCTTGCATCTAACCCTCATCCCTACTCATTCCATGTGACATAATGTGAACCCTTGTTTGTACTTCTTCATTCATTTACTTAATTCTTCCTGAAATGTACCCAATTCCTTAATATTTAATTAATAGTTTCACTCACTCTTTGTACAATAGCTATAAATCTTTCATTACTATATTGCTCTAATTCATCTCTTTTAAATTCTCCCAATAATGATTTGTACTGTACGTACGAATTAAGTAATTATGGCATATTAATTATGAATTGACGTACGGCATAATTTGAAAAACTATGACGTCATAAAGTAACTTAATTCTCTTCACGTTTTCCATACCTTGAAAACTGAATCACGTGTTTAGTATGTGGATATCTTCAGTATTCAATGTATGGTAAATTCCTTAATAATAATAAACATTTCCTTCTCTATAAGTCATTATTTATATGTTGTTTTGTCTGGTGTTATGCAGTAAAAATATTATTCGACCATAATTATTCATCCATACGTCCATATCTTACCCTGACCGTTATCCTTTATTAATTTTATTACTTATTAATTCATCTACCTATTGTCTTCCTATGCCCTATCAACCTATCAGTCCTTGTTTACTCGTGTCCGTCTATGTTACGCATGCAACCTACGGGTATAATACTTATGCATTCGTACATGTCCCCTGTTGATCATGATTACGTACATAGTTACGTACATGTAAATACGTCCACATGTATTCTTTTTACTTTTTCTTTTAATTATTTCACTTCTCGCAAGATATTCGTTCATGCTGACGCAAGTGTTCGAATTCCGCTAACCACAGCGGAAGCGAGCGCTTCTGAGGTGAAAATATCCTCTCACTTGCTTCCAATCATAAAACATTATTATGTGTGTTATGTTATATATATATGTACACAGTGTATGCCCATATACTTTGTGTTATACTCTTAACATCCTAATTGTCTATAAATATGAAACACTAAAAAAACAAACTATAGTTAACTGTTTAATTGTAATTAACTGTAATAATTTAATATAATGTAATTGATCTACTTTAATGAACCTGTAATTAACGATAATAATTTAATATAATGTAATTAATGTACTTTAATTAAACTATAATTAACGCTAATAAACGAATGTGAATTAATTGGTAATTATAATCATAATTGTAATAAACCAAAATTACAACGTACTCAGTGATGTACTTGGGATTGTACTCAATGTACGAACCGACATTATGTCGCCATTTAGGAATGTATACGCGCGATATTATTATTTTTTATTATTTTTTCGTTGGGATAAATTTTGATGTGCTTTCTACTTTGCCAAATAAATGGATGACTTGTTCTTTTTAAAAATTTCTTAATCATTTTTAGATTTAGCTTAATAATGAATCCTGGGCAACTTTTGCAATGTTCATGTTTTGTATACATTCTCTCTTCGTTATAAAAGATGAAGTCATGTTTTGCCTAAGCATTTAATTGTAGATCTTAAACCTTTAATTTTTGCTCATATGCATATTTTAGTGTAAAGATGAATAGTTCAATTTCCACTTCTAATTAATTTGGCAGACCCGGAAAACATCAGATCTGAAAATACGCTGTTTAAGATAGAAATACGGCTTCCTCTTCCTATATCCTGTTTATCTGTTTAACCATTGTCACAGCAAAAAAGTTTACTTTATTTTTAACTATTGTGCAAAAATAATACAGCCTTTTCAACATTTAATAATAATGATGTTAGCAGAATAGGGGTATATAAACCCCCATAATTTCTTCCAGGTTCATTCTAATTTAGACTACGAGGCAGAGCATTACCTGTAACATTTTAGCAGTAAATTACAGTAAGATGAAGTCTTTATCTTCTCCTTCGAGTAGTGCTCTCTTCAGAGAACTAGTCATTAAAATATCCCGATACGTTACAAGAAGAATCGGGGGGAACCCTCAGAGAATTTAATAAGCCCCACAGAATCCTCCGAGCCACGATAGAAGAACTCGGAGAGTAGTATAGAAGAAACTACTGCAAGTAACAAATCAGTTGCTGCCTCCTAACCAGAACCCCCCCGTCGACTTCGAACCAACCCAGGCCATAGACGGAGGGGGTTAACATATATATATATGATATATTGGGAACTTAAGCGTAGTGTTCTTAGATAAAATAAATATTTTGTGTTTGCTCAGGGAAGAAGCACCGTCGGATCGGCGCCAAAATTTCTCCATTTTATCGTCTCTATCAAAAAAATATTAATTTGTATGTCACAAGACCTACCTCAGATGAGCCATTACATTTTACATTTTCACACAATCAGAGCGTGTCTAACAGACGCCAATTCATCAATATATCTCTTTTCTATCTATTAAAATTTGTTTAAAAGGTCAAGTAGGCATATATATATATATATTGGGAGTTTAAGCATAGTGTTCTAATTGAAATCTCGTTAAAACTTTAATCATGCTTACGCTGTTTATTTACTTTAAATAATTATTATGTTAAACAGAACAATCTAGCTCAGACCTACAACTCCCATATAGTCTGATTTTGAATACCCCGATGTTAGGTTATGCAGAATGAACAACTCGGAAGGAAACAAATCCCTATGTACCCGTGTTACTATCTTAAATCTTTTTAAGTAAAAATTAACATAAAAATGCTCTCTCATTCCCCCCCCCCCTCTCTCTCTCTCTCTCGCACGATTTGGTAAAAACTTAAGTACCGCTCACTAAAATTCGTTCAACAACCGCCCACTAAAATTCCCTCAACCAATGAATGTTTTGCTTTCTGAAAGTGCGGGGGAGGAGGAAGTCTTTTGTTCAGCATGCCCCATTGTAGGTGGGTCTTCTCACTGCCCTATAAAAACAGTAGCAGTGAAATATGTCAATAATTTTATTGTTGGTGAAACATTTCAGTCGTTGTATACTAGCTTATAACCAAGGATGCAATCTGACGAATAACCCAATATTAAGTTGTAAGTAATTTTACCTCATATATATTCTGTTCTAAATATACAGAAGTAGTCTTGTTCAATAGTGCTCTGAGTGAAATATATAGAAGTTAATTCTTCTGTATCAACATTTATGTAGAAGTGTGTTTTCTTTGAAGTTTTGTGAATACTGATTTTATGATTTTGTGATTGTGATTTATTGTGATTTTGCCCAATTTTATCCTTTTATTGTTTTATCGGAAAATATCGATTCTTCCATACACAATTGCCTATTCGAATATGCTTCGCCACCTATTTCCTCTGCTGTGATACAATGTGGGTAGTTATTTTATCTATATACATTCCGAACCGGGATTCATGCATATATATATATATATTATATGTAAAAAGTGAACAATGAACAATTCCTACACCATCATTATATGGATTCATTGTCCATTTTTACATAAGAAGCCAAAATCGCAGAAGCGAGTTTTGGATAGAATTTCGATTTGTAATAATGACTTATGCACTATGACGTCATAAAATAACTTTATTCTCTTTACGTTTCCCACTCTGTCTCTAATTTGTTCTTGTAAATCTTCCTAACAATGATTCGTACTATACGTAAAAATTCAATAACTATGACGTCACATTTTCCCGTCATTAATTTCCCTTCATCATATCTCTAGTATTCAATGTATGAAAATTTATATATCATCATAATAAAAACTGTACACCCTATAGAAGTCATTATTTATGTTATGTAGTATAAATATAACTATTATTCGACCATATCCCCGCCCCCATACGTTCATATTTGAACTTCATCATCGTAGCACTTCATCGTTTGCGACTTCATTATTGCTCTTCATCAGAGAACTTCATTACGAGACTCCTTTGTTAGCAGCCTCGCTGCGGGGGAGGGGGCAGAGCCCCCTTGCCCCTTAACTAGAACGCCTCGTCTATACGAGACACCCCAGACCCAGCCAGGATAAGAAGAAGATTATTAAGAAGAGGATTCTTCCAAGTGGAGACCCTATAGCCAGGATAAACAAAAATTGGCGACCCTGCTATCAAGATGATTTTACGAAGAATATTTTTAAAAAGAAGATTTTTAACAGAAGAATTTTTAAGAAAGAGAAGATTTTTAAGAAGAAGGAAAAGATTTTTAAGAAGAGGAAGATCTTTAAGATGGAAGATAACAAGACTGGACCCTACTACCAGGATAAGAAGATTCTCAAGAAGAGGATTCTAACATTGTGGAGACCCTTTACCAGGATCTTAAGAAGATTATTTTAACCAGAAGATTTTAACCAGAAGATGTTTAACCAGAAGATGTTTAACAAGAAGTTGTTTAATAAGAAGATTACTTTAAGAAGATTTTTAAGAAGAGGCCACTCTTTGGCCAAGATAGAAATTACCCTGTACCAGGATAACAAGATTATTTTAAGAAGAAGATGATTTTAAGAAGAGGCCACTCTTTGGCCAAGAATCGAAATTACCCTGCATCACGATAAAACCAGTCGACCGGCGTGTCACGACTTCTAGTTCGTGACATCCACCCTTGAACCAGTGTGTCACGACTCCAAGTGCTTCACGCCTAGTTTTCATCCAGGAACAAGTAGCCAGCAAGACGTCTTCAGGACACGTCTCTAAGGATTTCGCCGTAGGAATCTTCTTAAGTAAGAGTTGTTTTGTTTAAGAAATTTATAAACACTTGAAAAAAAAATCAGTAGTATTAACAGTTAATATTTAGTATCAAGTCAGAATTTACAAGAAACACAGTGAACATTCAGACACCAGTGATACATTTTTTTTTAGTGAAACAGTAATTTTCACAAAAGTTAAAAGTCACAAAAGTTAAAAGTCACAAAAGTTAATTGTAACAGAGTTAATTGTAACCGAGTTAATTTCAAGAGAGTTATTTTCAGAGTTATTTTCACTGTTATATTCAGTATAGAATAATTTTATTTTATGTACCTTCCCGTACATTAGAGTGAAATGTTGTTTACCTTTTTTTAATTTTTTGTTTGCAAATTTTTCTTCAATTACTGAATTGAATTGACTTGCAAATTAAGAGAGAGAGAGTTTACAGAGTTTAGAGAGAGTTTAGAGATTTATAGAAATACTTGAAGCAGTTTCAAGTTAGACAGTTCCATTTTCAGTTTCAAGATACTACTTGATAAGAGTTCAAGTCAGTTTCATTTACAGTTTCAAGATACTACTTGATAAGAGTTCAAGTCAGTTTCATTTTCAGTTTCAAGATACTACTTGATAAGAGTTCAAGTCAGTTTCATTTTCAGTTTCAAGATACTACTTGATAAGAGTTCAAGTCAGTTTCACTTTCAGTTTCAGAATACTTGATAGAGCTCAAGTCAGAGTTTTACTTGAAGTCAGAGAGATTTATTTCAAGTCAGAGAGATTTATTTCAAGTCAGAGTTTTACTTGAAGTCAGAGAGACTTATTCCAAGTCATTTTTATTCCAAGTCCCAAGTCATTTTTATTTCAAGTCCCAAGTTAGTTTTCAATGCAGTCAATTGAATTCAACTTTTCCTTTGTAATTTAAGAAAATGTAATTTAAGAATTTAATTCAACCTTTTTTTGTGTTTGTGAGAAGAAAATTGACCTATCTGTCTTTTCTTTTCATGCCATTGTTACGTATATAGATATATAGTTATGTAATTCATTAATTGTAACCAAAATAGTTTTTACAATTGTTGTAACGATTTTGGTAATTATTGTAATGTATACGTGATAATAATAGTTGTGTAACAATTAATCGATCATGTACCTAATTTATCCTGCTCTGTACGATCGGGAAATTTACCCGTATGACCGCACATACCCTAAATTTCAGTCATTTAATTTTTAATAAAACTTCTACACAATAAAACAGATGTATTTGTCTATATGCAAACAAGTCTTCAGATTAAAAAAATCAAATAATTCAAATTCTATCAACATTCAACGAAAAAGTATGATTTTTCTACTTAACAAGCAAAAATTATTAAAACCTTTTTAATATTTTTTTTTATTATATAAAAATAATTTTTAATGGAAAATTTACCTGTAATTAGATTTTATAATAATTGACCTTGAGCTTAAAGGATTTTGTAATAATAATGATAATAATAATAACAATAACTGACTTAAACTTGAAAGATTTTGTGTCCCTGAACCCATCTTAAATCATTATTCATTATTTTTAAACTTTGTTAATTCAAAAACTTTCCAAATCCCTACACATTTGACCACAGGTCTATACATCATCCACTACGTAATTCCATTTGTACCTACAACAGTCAATAAAAATGCATGCACACTATATATACTATATATACAAACCTCATGCTAAAATCATTGGATATCACAATAAAACTATTTCATGGCGTAAGTGCCAATTATGCGATTTAGTCTTAATCATTTTTGCATTCATGCATTCATGCATTTTTGCATTCATGCATTCATGCATTTTTGCATTCATGCATTCATGCATTTTTGCATTCATGCATTTATTCAGTTAATTGAACAATCCTCTCAAGCTAATCTGTCTCGAAATTATCAGATACACACTTTATACCTAATACACAAAAATACACACTAGACCACAGGTCTATACATCATCCATTACGTAATTCTATTTTTACCTCCAATAGTCAATAAAAATTAGTTTATAGATTGTACGATTTATATTTTTCCCTTTTACCTATTCATTATAAATGTAATTTTCCCTGCAGAAAAAAATAAAATTTTGTAAAAAATTTTAACCATATCATTGTTTGTCTAACTTAATTGGTTGTCTAAATTAATGTATTAATCCTATTAAATGTTTGTCTAAACTAAAATATTAATCTTTGAATTTTTATATTTTTATCATAGCCCTCTACGCGAGTGTCATGTTAAAAAATGTGATTACTCTGCATTGTACTCAACTACCCGAACTCGTTCTGTATAAGATTTGTATTGTAAAGAATGTCGTCATTACTTACGATGTTATTTTCTCATTTGTATTGGATTAATGGTACCCTATTAAATTATTGTATAAATATCATTTTTAAAAGGGGAGAGTAATGTAAAAAGTGAACAATGAACAATTCCTACACCATCATTATATGGATTCATTGTCCATTTTTACATAAGAAGCCAAAATCGCAGAAGCGAGTTTTGGATAGAATTTCGATTTGTAATAATGACTTATGCACTATGACGTCATAAAATAACTTTATTCTCTTTACGTTTCCCACTCTGTCTCTAATTTGTTCTTGTAAATCTTCCTAACAATGATTCGTACTATACGTAAAAATTCAATAACTATGACGTCACATTTTCCCGTCATTAATTTCCCTTCATCATATCTCTAGTATTCAATGTATGAAAATTTATATATCATCATAATAAAAACTGTACACCCTATAGAAGTCATTATTTATGTTATGTAGTATAAATATAACTATTATTCGACCATATCCCCGCCCCCATACGTCCATATTTTAGCTTGACCATTATCGTATGTAATTTTTATTAAATAATCATCTTTACTCGTGTCAGTCATGAAATGCAAAAACTTTCGCAGTTCGTTCGGGAACGCGAAAAAACGTTCTCGTATTATTTTTTTCATTTTTATATTTTTATTTGACCTCCCGAGATGAACTCAAAAATGCTGAGATTAAGTTATCAAAAATTCCGCTCATCACAGCATAATTTGAACGCTTCTAAGATAAAAAAGGTCTCCTTTCGCTCTGATTCGAATTTATAACATTATAGCATATTATTTCGTAAAATAAATTATCCCGTAAGTGCCATGTACTTTGTATTATATTTCTAACATCTTAAT
The DNA here is from genome assembly GCA_023014485.1 of Bathynomus jamesi. Lineage (NCBI taxonomy): Eukaryota > Metazoa > Arthropoda > Malacostraca > Isopoda > Cirolanidae > Bathynomus > Bathynomus jamesi. Next base: position 278,144 of record JAJOZX010001257.1, read on the forward strand.
TGTCTATTAATATGAAACACTGTAAAAACAAGACAAAGTTATAGTAACTGTTTAATTGTAATTAACTGTAATACTTTAAATTAACAATAACTTGTAATGTACTTTAATGAAACTGTAATGAACAATAACTTGTAATGTACTTCAGTGAAACTAATTATATGTAATGATTTAATTTATAATGTAAGAATGTACTTTAATGGAATTGTAATTAAAACAATAATAAGTGAATATGAATTAATTGGTAGTTGTAATCCATAATTGTAATCGTAATTGTAATGAACCAAAATTAATACGTACTCAGTCATGTACTCAAAATTGTGCTTATGGCTATTACGAAATGATATTGCCGTCAAAAATGTAGAATCGGCGATACTGTTATTTTTATATTTTTTATTCTTTTTAGTTGAAATCATGTGTTTAAAAAGGGGGGAAACTTAACCTTCAACTGTCCTCCCCCAAAACATTTAAGCTATATTATGCATGTACTTGTAAAATTAGGAACACTTCGTTTAGCACTTCTGCATTAGACTTCTGATTAGCACTTCATCATTGTACTTCATATTAGCACCTCATTAGGAGGGGGCAGAGGCCCCTTGCCTCCTTAATATATTTTTAGATTCCGGCCTGAGCCATGGTCGAAAGAGGTCGAACCTCTACCCTTGTAAATTCAGAGTACCAACTGTAATTTTTAAGAAGTAAACCAAAGTAGAAGAAGTTTTTTATCTTTTTCCTTCGAGCCGTGCTCGCTTGCTTCAGAACTTAGTCAGAAAAGTCGATAATTTTAGTACGAGAGAAAAGAATTAGAAAGAATTATAGAAAAGTATAAAGAAGAAACATCCGTTGCTTGCCTCCTAAACCAGAACCCCCGTCGATCCGAACCACCCCAGGGCCATAGACGGAGGGGTTAACATATATATATATATATATATCCCATTCTCTACGTATTAATTATTATTTTACAGAGGTGATACGTATGTTCATTTCATTGAACGTCTGGAAAGCGACACCTTATTTACGAGCCAGTCTCTACAGGATTTACACCACAAGACCCTCAGCCCGAGGCCGACACTCTGCCAAGGAGCACAAACGATTCGAGCAGCGCCAAGTACATTATGTAAGCATTATGTAAATTGAAAGCAGTCTTTTATTTAAGGGTATGCCTCAGCACTTCATCTAACTAACTAATTCCTCTTACATAAAAGCTCTTTTGAAATGAATGGCGTATTAGGTTATATGTTTCCTATGTTTCCTTTAAATTCCTTGTGAGGCTTTACTTCGGTGTATATTACAGTATGAGGAAACGATAGAGCAGGAAGCTCAAATCACCGACGTTGCGGGGTAAGAAATCGATTTTGTTTTAAAATAATTATCTCTTTATCCTGTGAATATAATAATGATAATAATAATAATAATAATGATAATAATAATAATAATAATAATAATAATAATAATAATAATAATAACAATAATTAAGCGCGACTTACTGTAATATTTTCTTTTTCTTTTCGGGACGATCCTTTTGTTTTATACGAAGTTGGGCCCCGAAACACGGAGTGCGAGAGAGTTGAAGAAACGTAAGTTTTATTCTTTTTTCATTGTGTGTGTTTGTATGGTGTGTGCGTGTGTGTATGGGTGTATGTATGTGTATGTGTGCGTGTGTGTATGTGTGTGTGTGTGTTTGTAGGATAAGAATAAGCAGGGTATTTTCAACATATTATTAAATAATAAAACTATCGCTAAGGTTTTAGTCCGTATTCAAGAAAGGCATATTCGATATATTTATAACTTAGTTGTGACAAAAGACTTGTCATCAATACATAATCTCATTTAACGTATCCGTCGCACTTTTATGTAACATATATATATATATTGTTTTAAGAGCTATAAAATTAAGAGTATGATATTTATTACATATTTTATTTTAAAGCAATGACGCGGATTCCTTTCGGTGTATGTTGCAGTATGAGAAAACGATGGAGTAGTAAGTTCAATTGAGCCACCTCGAGACGTAAGAAACCGATTTTATTTTAAAACATTCGACATGCAATTAGCTCTTTCTCTCCCTCTCTCTCTCTATCTTTATCCTAATAATAATAATAATAATAATAATAATAATGAAGGGCGGTTTACCGTAAAAATTTTCCGTTTCCTTATAGGGGCTTAGAGAGCGACTACATAGGCCTGTGTTCACAGTCAGCACAGCATGGGGATGAGCTGACTGTTTCATACGAAGATGGGCTCCGAAACACTGAATACGAGATAGTTAAAGAAACGATGTAAGTTTTATTCTTTTTTCATGTGTGTGTGGGGGGGTAAGAATGCACCAAATATTTTTAACATTTTATTGAATAATAAAACTATGGATAACATTTTAAATGTATTTATAAATTAATACATAATTTCGTTTAATGTATACATCACACTTTTTACGTAATATTGGCTTCAATGTTTTATTGCACATATACAAATAGGAGTGGCAATAATACATAATTTCGTTTTTACACATTTTATATATATATATATATATATAGTTTTAGCGGATATAAAATTAGGAACAAGATTTTTTATTACACTGATAAAAATAACTGTAGTGTAATTTTAACTATTAACGTTTATGGTGTATATATATATATATATATATAATATATATATATAAATATATATATATATATATATATATGTATAGTTGTTCTCACTTTATACTATATGCGTGTTTTCTTCATTTACAAGGGAGAATCTATTGACTACCTCGCCAAACACGAGGTTATCATTAGATTCATAAGCGCACAAATTAAGATTTTTTAAGAAAGGTGAATACCCCATCCCGCGAGCAAGAAATGAAATAAAGCAGAGGCAATGATGTCCACACACATTTGAGAATAAATTTTGATAACTTTGTGGGTTTCACACGATTCGTGGTACACGTAGCTGTTTTATAAAGCTGATAATTACGGTGTTGATCAATAATTGTAGGACTAAAGAGTCATAAGAATAGACACATTCTCTATTTCTAACAAATATCAGGAACCAGTGGATACCATGGCTACCAAGAGAATCGGTGTTTACTATAAATGCAGCATTTTTTTTCATAATTGGGTGTTCACTTTTTCATTTTTTGAATAAGTCTCAACGAATATGTTTCGCATGAAATAATCCTGCATCATTACCTTGCGTATCATCATTTCATCCATTCTTTTTAAAAATCACCAGATATACTTCTGAAACGGTCAATCTCTACGATGCTCTGACATTCCAAGTAAAACAGCACGCTTATCGGGTTGGATAATGCTTCACCAAATTCAGATCTTACCCAAAGGCTGCCTTGTAACTGGTGATTCAGATGTGTACTTTCGCTACAACATTGATCAGGGGAAAGATCCAAAGCGTACAAAGTGTATCTCTTTATAAACTCGTCTATAGTCACACCCACACCAAATACATCACAGCCATTAGTATCGAGGGCCAGATTGTGGTAAGCACGTGAACATAAAGAAAACTCAGAGATTATAGAGTAAATCACTTCCAAAGCTCCGTCAACAGATGTGCCATTAATATTGAAATTTCCACTTTTGAAACCGAAACTTTGGAATTTGAAAGCCTAATTCTTATACTCGCCAACCATACCTTTATGGTCGAGTAAGCCGATAAGGATGCTCTGTGGGAGAATACCCAAGGCCACATTTTCTATCTGCTTGCTAGTTACACCGGCCGTGACTGTATGCATTTTTAAAATCACGCGTCTCGTTGGATATTTAACTGTATCTTTCAACAAGCGCTTCTCAATTTCCATCTATTTGGTGGCGGATAGCTTCACGCATCGAACTCCAAGATACGTGTCTAAAATGTGTAAAACAGTAGGCTTGATAGATTGCTCACTACCCTCATCCAGATTAAAGCATATCTCGGGGTCTGTACGCAGGGTTGCCAGATACTGCTAATTTTAGCATTTTTTGCTAATTTTAAAGAGTAGTTGCTACAAGAAATTAGCATTTTTAATTATGATAGAGAAAGTGCTATTTTTCATATTCATTGCTACAAAAATGCTAATTTTATACAAACCTCATTTAGTTTATATATTATTAGCTTTTAACACAATGTGATAATTTATGCAATAATAAGTCAGTGGCATGAATTAGAAACATATTTCAATTCTATAAACATGAAAAATTATAATAAAAGGTTAATTATTGAAATGCTAAATGATGATTGTAAATATCTCTACCTTGTTTTTGCAATCCCTCTTGTCACAGAATTTGAAAGACTAAATGCAGAGTTCCAAGCTTCTGATGCTGATCAGCATTTATTGTTTGATAACTTAGGAAGGTTTTACAAAAGTTTAAAAAGTAGAATATGTCAATCTGAATTTATTGATGAAATTATGGAAGTAAATGGTAATCATTCCAAACCTGTAAATAATATAGATTTTGGAATTAAATTTTTGTTTGAATTAGAAAAGTCATGTCTCAGCTTTGAATCTAAAGAAAATATAAAGCAAAGATGTCTTCCTTTTTTAACTGAATCAGTTAATCAGGTAACTAAAAGACTCCCTGAAAAATTTATGTATCATAAGTCTATTACCCAGACTTAGTTCTCAGCCAGACAAAATCTGCTCATTTTTGTGATATTAATTTTTTTTTACGATCTTAATAAATTCAACTGAAAATCAATGTACGTAAATAATGAAGTGGAGGAAGGTGAAAAAATTGATAACCTTGATGAAATATTAGCATGTTTAGAATAAAATTAAGAATATTCTTTTTGCACTAAGCAGTCTATTTGTTGCCTTCATTATTCTCGTCTTATTATCATTGAAGAACTGACCGAGCATGAATATTCTTACAGTTGCTTTTCCTAATACATTTGTTCAGTTTATATATAATATAAATAAACTATATATATATATATATATATATATATATATTGTAAAAAAATGCTAATTTTTTCAAAAAATTGCTACAAGGACCTGAAAAGATCTGGCAACCCTGTGACTGTACGTGTAATTTTTATTCTCATTTCAACACCGTTCAAAAGTAGTTTTTTTTGTGAAAAAAATCAGAATGTAATCTTCCGTAACAATCATAGATCATTTTGTTTAGAATTTTTAAATTTATTTTTTACATTGTCCCCAATTGAGAGTGTAATATCCCTGTGCCACTAAATGTGTATCTTTTGCATCTCTCGTAAAGTTTAAAACAGTTTCTAAATATGCTCTATAATGATGATAGCTAGCGCCTTGAGAAACGTAAGTTTGGTTTAGGTACACATCACATTGACTTATTAGCGTGTGTAGGAAGTTGTTTCAGGGTATACTGCGTAACCCTCTTCACAATATGTGCCATCCGAATGTGCGATTCTTAGTTTAGTGTAAAGAAACACGTTTGAAGGGTCATAAAAAGGCTCTATGACGAAGAAACCACGAACTCTATTGGGGGAATCGTTGACCCAATAGCGTTGAGAGGATGAATTGTAACGAATTTGAACTCCACAATATTTGTTTGCGTTGGAAACACATCAAAGAGATTTAACTCGGTTTTGCAACACACTGAGGTGTGTGGGTGTATAAAATGGGCCATAGCAATCGTTAATGCAGCCTTCCACTTCAGTTGTACAATCACCTATGAGAGACACTTGTTTCAGATTTACCTTATATTAGTTTTTAAAAAATAAATCCACGACCGGTTTCATGCCCTTAGAACATTTTTTTTAAACCTTTTTCCGCTTTACACCATGAGTTGACTGTTTATCTATCCTTTTTTCGTTTTCCCACGCCGTAAAGTACGCTTTCTTCCTCTTATAGTATCCTTTTGTTTTTCTTTCTTCTAAACCCCCACAGCGCATTTTCCTCTTCGTGTCTTCGAAGATTTCATCCCGTGTACGCCATAAATGTTTTCTGAAAGCTTCTTAGGCTTGGTACCTGACATTATATCTCCAGATGTGTTAAGCCATGATTGTAGGGCTTTCTTCTCAAGATATCTGGCCTCACTTTACAATAATCTACAGATCTACAGAAGCTAAGGCTAACAAAGATCCTAAGTTCCACTTTATGGTTAGCCAGAGAGAAAGGAGGGAGTAGGGGGTTAAAAGAAGAGAATAAGGGGTTAAGTAAGTAGCAAAACCTATCATTCGTGGGTTAATATTCATTCAGAAAAAGAGAAAGAAAGACTCGCCATCATCATCCGCCGGCCACTGCCGACAAGTCGGAAAAATAGTCGAAGAGAATAGGAAAGGTGTGAAAGATGAAAAGAAGTAAAATAAGAACGCACAGAATGTAAGTAAAGAGAAGATAAGAAAAGAAAAAAAAAGTAGGAAGAGTATAACAAAAACTGGATTAGTTTACGCTACGAGCTACATCTAAATTCGTTTAAGTCTAATTTTTTTTTACTGGCATATCACACGTTGGCATGTCACAAGCTGCCATTAATCGTCAACAGACTCATCCTCGACCACTACCCCGAGAGCTCCTGTTGCTAATTGTTTTATTATTTAAAACAACGTTAATATTTTTAAAAACTAAACGGTTTTTAAACATATTAACACTGGTAGAGTTCACGACGGATGTGGGAAGATTATTCCATTTATCAATTACTTTAAACGTAAAAACGTTTTTAGCGATGCTAGTAATGAAACGTCTGCCACGTAACTTAAATCCTTTATTACGAGTATTGCAATTATCGAAAGTGAACAGTTTGTAAAAATTTACATTATCGATTTTATTAACGATTTTGAAACTTCAATAAGCTCCCTCCTTAATCTTCTAGTTTCGAATGAATGCAAGTCTAACTCTTTAACCCTATCTTCGTAAGACTTATTGCGCAATGAAGGAATTAGTTTCGAGGCGCGACGCTGAACCCTTTCCAACCTATCAATATCCTCACGAAAATATGAAAATACGGCATATTCTAAATGCGGCCTGACTACGGACTTGTAAAGGGGCAACATAATATTCTTCAATTTAAATTCGAAATTACGCGCTATGAGGCCTAACATCCTATTAGCTTTTGCGCAAGACTCCAGGCACTGGTTCCTAACTTTTAAATCCTTAGATACACGTACGCCTAAATCTACTTCCTCGTCAACGCTCTCTAACTGTCTATTGTCCATCGTGTACCTGTAATTATTGTTACGAGAACCTACAGTATATGCAAAACTTTACATTTGTCTACGTTAAATTGCATCTGTCACTTATCCGTCCACTCTATAATCCTATTTACATCGGCTTGGCGCCTATTTCTATCGTCCACGTTAAGAACTTTACCGCCTATTTTAGTATCGCCCGCGAATTTTGACACGTTACTGGTCAATCCTACATCTATGTCGTTAATGTAGATTACAAATAGCAATGGGCCTAACGCTGAACCCTGTGGGACACCGCTACCTACATCCAACCACCCCGATTCACTACCATTAACAACGGCCCTCTGTTTCCTAGCACGAAGCCATTCCTCTAACCAGTTAGCTACCTGACCGGGTATACCGTGCGCTTTAACTTTCGCAATTAATCTTCTATGCGGAACTGTATCGAACGCTTTTTTAGAGTCTAAATAAATAACTTCAGTCGCTCTATGCCTATCGTATTCGCGCACAATTTCATTATAAAACTCCAACAATTTAGTTAAACAAGATTTATGGCGTCGAAACCCATGCTGACTACTGTTAATGAAATCGCGACTTTCTAAGTGATCGACGATACGATCCCTAGCTACGGATTCCAAAAGTTTACCGACAATTGACGTTAAGGTAATAGGCCTATAATTGCTAGCTACTGTGCGGTCGCCTTTTTTTAAAATAGGTGTAAAGTTAGCTAATTTGAAATCTTCATGAATAATCCCTGGTTTCAGTGACTTATTAAAAAATTTTGTTAAGGGGCCTACGATAACGTCTTTAAAATTTTTCAAATATCTAGGATAAAGAGTGTCAGGGCCTGGAGCCTTGCTCATTTTTAGCTTATCGATATAATGCGCAATCTCTCCCTCGCAAACAGTCATTCCACTCAAAACATTCTCGCTACTAGATGGAACGATATCGTCCACGTCGGGGACATTATTTACGTCTTCGTCTTCTACAGTAAAAACTGTCGCAAAAAAATTCTTAAAAATACCCGCCTGAGCGTCGGAAGCCTAAACGCTGTTAACGTCCACTAGAGGGCCTGTTATCTTTATCTAGTCCAGGCAATCTAGAGCAAAAATAGCTTCAACCTGGGCAAAATTGCTTCAGAAGCCTTCTAAACTGTTTCCAGCTCAGGAACCATTGCAGAATAACATATCCAAAATCCGACAAAATTGGACCCCGGGAACACCCCCAAAAATGAAATTCAAAATGGCGGACTGGCAGTTTCCTACGAAATAAAATAAATTTTAATTTCGCTTTGTAGAGAGAGTTATGACGTTTTTCTTGATCAGTAAAATGTTTTAAAACACATTTTCGTTTCTAAATTAACCTATATGACACTAAAAATTGTATTAGGCGGCTAGTATTAAACTATGACGTCACGTAATGTAAATAAAATATACTGCATGGAGTGTATGTGAGAATGGACATTGCTACATCTTTATAAACTTATATTATATACAACTCTTTAATTCCTACTACCCACTATCAAATCTGCGTATTTGTGCTTGTCATTTTCTTTAAAACTGTTATTATGTACTCCTTTTAAATACTGCAACACAGTTTATTAATTTGTGTTTTCTGTTTCAGACTGACTCGGTGTACGGCTGACTCGGTGTGCGTCCGCCTTCAAGAATGCAGACCCCTGAAGAATTGTGCGTGATTTGTAAGGAGAAATTGGACAGCGGACAGGAAGTGGTTCACATCTCGCAAAAAGGAGCAGATGGTATAAATGCATCCAGCAGCAGCCGTGGAAGCGATGTTGTTGCAACAGCTGGAATAAGTGTTCACGTTGTATGTAGGAAAAGGTTTACGGATAAAAAGACCATTGAAATAAAGAAGCGACAGACCGCAGCCGAGGCAATACCAAGGAAAAGTGCTCGTTTTCATGAATACGCATTTTCCAGTGCTACTCACTGTTTGTTTTGTGATACCTTTGTGGACTTTTTTTCCAAACACAAACCAAAATCAGAGCATGTCAAAATAAGAACTACAGAGTTATCCGAAACCATAAAAAGGTGCTGTGAAAGCCGCTGCGATGAATGGTCGTTTAATGTAAAAGGCAGTCTGGAGTATTATCTTCGTGATCTTCCTGCTGCAGATTGTGTCTACCATCACACCTGCAGCGTAAATTTTCGAAGTGGAAAAAACATTCCTCGCGCATACTCCTCCGACGATCATGATTCGAAGAAAGGGAGACCAACTAATGAAGAGCAACACCAAGCATTCCTTCAGACCTGTGCTTACCTGGAAGAGAATGATGATGAACAACTGTTGATTGGAGACCTAATTTCCAAAATGGAGGAATATCTTCAAGGAAGTCAGAGCTCTGTCTACGAACGCAGGCACATGAAGAGAAAGCTTTTAAAACGTTACGGAGACAAGATCATAATATCAGGTGAAAGTGGGAAGGCAGATGTAGTAACACTACGAGAGACAGCTAATGAAATTCTTATAGATTATCACAAAAAGTCGAAAGAATGTGATATAGATATAGAGCTACAGAAGATTTACCTAGTAGAAGCTGCTGCAAAAATAATCAGAAGTGATATCAAGTCTGTCGACTCGCCTAGAAAAGATGTGTATCCATCTCCAAATGACATCACTGCAGAAAGTGCTCTTGATTACATTCCCAACAGTCTGAAATTGCTATTATCAAAAGCATTTGCGGGACAGGATGCTTCAAGAAAAATAGGTGCAATTGGGCAGAGCATTATGCAAGCAACCCGTCCTAGAGGATTACTATGTCCACTACAGATCGGTTTGTCGGTTCAGCTACACCACAACTTTAGGTCAAGGTACCTTATTGACGTTCTCCATCAGCTGGGTTACTGTTCGTCGTATGCAGAAGTAACAAGATTCGAAAGAAACGCGGCGCTGGCAAGTGGGTCTGGCTCTTTTACTGTTGATGAAAACACTGCAGTCTTTCTAGCAGCAGATAACGTCGATCATGATGTCTGCACTTTGGATGGGAAGAATACCTTTCATGGAATGGGTATGATTGCCGCAATAACTCCGAAGATCAAGATCCACCCTTCTATTCACAGGCGTAATGTTGGTGACAATGACATTAAGAAGATTGCAACCGTTGACATTAGGGAATATAGACACGCGAGAAGCATGTTGAGGGACATCTCATTCCGCGAACTTCCAGTACCCACTGCCACCATAAGTCGACTTAGTCTTCTCTGGCAGATATCTTCAGCAGAAAGATCAGGTCCAAGTTGGTCCGGAACAATGCAGGCAATTCACGGTGGATCAAGTGTCTCACATCCAGGTGTGGCGTCGATCACGTTCCTTCCCATCATAGATATGTCGCCAACTGACATGACCTGCATATTTTCGACATTACTATATTTGAGCAAGATAGCACGCGATCAAAAAGTCCCATGCATTATTACCTTTGATCAGCCTTTGTTCTGGAAAGCTTCCCAAATCATCAATGAACAGAGAGACCTGCAGGACATTGTTTTAATGCTGGGATCATTTCACACTCTGATGAATCTTTTGGGAGCAGTCGGTACTCTTATGAATGGTTCAGGATTGTCTGAAGTACTTCAAGAAATATACGGACCAAATGCCGTGCAACACATGATGTCTGGAAAAGCTGTTTCAAGAGCGATACGTGGTCATATGATAGTAGATGCAGCTCTTAGTACCTTACTAGTCGCAGACGTTTTCCCTCGTAATGAAGATGGAACTCCTCATGACCTCCATAAGGAAGCTTGTGACCTGCTCGACGATGTTATGACCGCCAAACAATCAGTTGAGGATGTGGAATCTTCGAATGCATTGTCTCAGATTGCTACCACTTTGGATGCGAAGAAAACTGCTACCACTTTGGATGCGAAGAAAAATGACCTACAATCTACTTCGCAAACAAGTCAACTCTGGTTGGAATATCAGCGAATGATCAACATTGCACGTTCCTTGATAACAGCAGACAGAACCGGCTCGTGGGATTTGCACTTGCAAGCTATGCTGTAGACCATCCCCATAATTGCAGCAGCCGGACATCACAATTACCTGAAATCGATATACCTGTACCTGCAGAAAATGTTAAGTTTGCCTTCTGAAAATCCAGCCGTTAACAAAATGTTCCAGGAAGGTAAGTTTGTGGTAAGAAGAAGCGACAGATTATGGGCCGGACTCGGCACAGACCTTGTGATAGAACAAGTACTAATGCGTTCCCTGAAAAGCAGAGGCGGACTGACACGCGGAAGTGGATTTACAGACATCCAAAGGACAACGTGACTCTTTTCTATGCCTCTGTGTTCCACTTATAACTTAGCAATGCAGGAATACATCAGAGTTTTGTTGGAAAGTAGTGAACAGCACAAGGAAATGAGGGGAAGTAGACAAATCAGGGACAGTAATGACATGAAGAAAGTACTTGAACGTCTGGAATCCTTATCCCCATTCCATTCTACCTCGGGTCTCTGCAACATTGTAACAGGGCTAACTGCTGATCCTGGAGTTAACGTTCATCAATTGCATTTAATCGGTACGAACATTGTCGTAAAAATGATTGGGAAACAAGCCTTTACATATTCTGCCAAAAGATCTGACAAAGTGAAAACACTAGGATCTGCTTCTGCCGTTGTGATCACTGATGCTTCAGATATAGAAGTAGATCCTGCACTACTGTTTCAGAGAATGATGACTGTTGCCACTGGCGGAGACATGAATCTTGAAGATGTCATGTGTTACGAATTGTGTGCATATCTTCCTGCATTGTTCGAATCACGAAGTATCTTGAGGAAACCCGATAAGTCTCAGCTAGCTCATGCAATAATCAAATACACTGACACTTTACGCATGGAAGAAGTTCAAGAAATTCAGTGCACAGACCAGTACGTATTGGATGGTGGATCTCTACTACATCGTGTTTCCTGGCGTCAAGATGAAACATATGACAGCATCGCCAACTCATATGCCGATTTCACTCTGAAAACATATGGAAAAGCAATCATTGTTTTTGATGGCTACAGCAGCTCTCCTACGATCAAGGACATGACCCACAGAAGACGCAGCACCAAGACAAGCAGAAATGTGAATCTCAGTCCAAGCATGAAGTTTGTTGGCCAGAAGGAACACTTCTTGGCTAATGAAAACAACAAGCAAGCATTTATTTCCCTCGTAGGTGAGATGTTGAAGAAGCACGGGTGTACTGTTCACAACGCAGATGGGGATGCTGATGTGGACATCGTTCGTGCAGCAGTTTCCTCATCAGAAAATGCAACTACAACAGTAATAGGGGAAGACACCGACTTGCTGATTCTCCTTCTGTACCATGCCAAGGACAGTGGTTTCAAGTTGTACTATCGCAGCGATATAAGACGGGGACCATCTCCTAATCCTGTGTATGATATTCTCAGCATTCAATCATTGTTAGGCAATGACATCTGCAAGTATCTCCTGTTTGTGCATGCTTTCACGGGCTGTGATAGCACATCCAGAATTTTTTCGATCGGTAAAGCCAAAGCATTCGACACACTGATGAAGGTGGCTGAACTCCGTTCAGTTGCAAATACATTCTGTTCTGATTGTTGCCAACACTCTGACATTGAAGCCGCTGGAAGAAAGGCAATGCTTCTGTTGTATGGCTGCAAAACACTTGAATCCACTAACGCACTACGTCATCGAATGTTAGTTGAAAAGGTAGCTACAGCTAAATCTTTTGTTACACCCGAACGTTTGCCACCTACCGATGCGTCCACAAAGTACCACAGCTTTCGCACATACTTTCAAATACTAATCTGGAAGTCTACAGAAGAGAAGATCGATGCAGAACAGTGGGGTTGGTATGTAAAGAATAATTCCTACTACCCTACAGCCTGCGACAAGCCACCAGCTCCAAATTATCTACTCAACATGATCCGCTGCTCCTGCAAGACGAAATGTGCTACTTCAAGATGTGGATGCAAGCGTAATGGAATGCCCTGTTCAGTCGCTTGTGGCGAGTGCCAAATCAGTGGTTGCGATAACAACCCAAGTACCGGTAATCTATCCGATGATAGTGATGAAGAGGATTAATTTCTGTATGTTTGTGACCAGGTATCACTTCTTCTGTAATGAACATAACTTGAAACTGGGAAAAAAATAATTGTTGTATTATTGATTATAAAAATCTGCAAAAAGCTATATAACATTATATTTGCGTAATAACTGGTTGTGTTGTATATTGTTGAATTATTTAAAACATTACAACTGAAAGAAAAAGCATCAAATGTATCTCTATAAATAAAAGCGTAAATTATATATATTTTTTTTTTCGTAGGAAACATCCAGTCCGCCATTTTGAATTTCATTTTTGGGGGTGTTCCCGGGGTCCAATTTTGTCGGATTTTGGATATGTTATTCGGCAATGGTTCCTGAGCTGGAAACAGTTTAGAAAGCTTCTGAAGCAATTTTGCCCAGGTCTAACTACAAATTGCCTGGACTAATCGGCTTACGTTTATTCACGTAGTCAAAAAACTTTTTTGGATTATGTTTACTATCCGCATCTATACGTATCTCTAAATTACGCTTAGCATTCCTAACAGTTTTTTTTAACCTGACGTCTAAGCAAGATATATCTATTAAAGTTAGCTACCGTGCCATTGCGCTTATTAAGTCTATACGCTCTGTTATGCTCGTTTATGAACTCGCCTATTTCCCTAGTCCACCACTTGGGCCTACCATGATTTCTAGCGCACTTGGGCCTACGAGGAGTAAACTCCCTTTCGATATTCATAAAACTTTCTTTAAACGCAATGCGCAGTATAGCCGAAAAAAGTGACCCGATTCCGATTACACGTTGATACCTCACGCCTCGGTAGACGGAAAATGGCCTCTGTGTCATTCTGTTGTAACAGTTCAGAAGTGCAGCTTCACGGTTAAGCTCCCGTTACAGAATGGAAACATTTTCCCTTCATTTGTTCTTATATATATTGAGATACTGGTCAGTAGATTAGGTGTAACTTTGACATAATGAGGTTTATCATATGTAATGTTCAAACTCTTTCCTCGATGATTGGGAATGTGCACAAGGCGTAACATTGGAGCCTGGGTATCCTCAAGAAATTGGTGGTCCAAGATATTGCTATAAACATAACACATAGGGGAGGAAGGTCCGTTATTGTTCAAATTCTCCAATGTTAGTTGGTACAATAAACTGAATAAGTCATGCTGTGACTCGTGAAAAGTATCTCTTTGGAAGGCTAGGCCATATCTGCCCTCAGGTATAATTTTGAACAGTTCATTGTCCTTAATATTTCTACTAGCCCTTGATTTTAACAACAAAGTATGGGCCGATGTGTCTTCGTTTACGACTTTAAAAAATAAATTAGGAGTCAGACTTGACCTTTCGAGATTCCCAGTTAAGACTCACAATATCATCGGTTGTGTCATACTGCCCCGGCCCTAATGTTTCTTTTTTACTGTAGTACTGCAACCCGGCGCTCCAGGCTGAACGCAGAGTATCATCTAAAGTTACGCTTAATTTTTCACGCTTATTGCGGCTTCTAAGAATCATAAAATGGCCTCTTTCTTCTCAATACTTAAAAACTTGGTGGTCAATTGAAATTCAAACAAGCCGACCTCCTATGATTCCCACCCCAAATCGATAGGACCATACAGTTTTGTTATAAAGTTGGACAGGGTATTATTCGGATACGTGCCCAAAAAGGCAGAAGAGGGTAGTGTGACGTAGAAGTGGTTAGGCAACATTTTGTATACTATTTAAGTTTCATTATTGATTGAGCTTTTATATAGGAGTTGAAGCTTTCAGGAAACCGTAGTCACTTCACCAGATACATCTTTCTCGTCCGTGTACCTTTGCTTCCTAAATTTTTTAAAATTTTAAACACTTTTTTCCGAAATTAAACGCCACTTTCTTCAACTCTTTGCCATAAAAACCACCCCCAACTTCTTCACCATTCAAATCTTCAACGTAATACATCATCATATCGTCTTTAAGTCTCATAGATGTAACTTTAAAAATCTCTTGATTCCACCTTTGCTGAAAGCCTTTCGAGAACTTATTCCCACTCGTGACAGCCTTACATAATCATTAATTTTGAAACGCACAGTGTGTCGATGCTTTACGACTATCTTTTTTCGCCTTAGGCTCTGTATGCGGGCCTCTTCTTGAAAGCTGGTTAGGGGATGTAGCATTCATGCGATGGGTGAGCGGTTGTAGGATGAAGCCAACTGTACCGGAATGTCTATGTACCTCTATGTATTTTTATACGTAAAATAACGATGCATGTTCCTTTATGGTACGCTGCACTCTTTCGGCTAAAGATCCTTATGTATAGAATTGGATGTGTAATCGCTGATATTAAGCTCCGTCAGCATGTTCTGAAAAGGTCGGCCTGTAAATTTTTTACCCAAATCTGTACAAAAATATCCGGGTATCCTATTCTCCCTTAACATCATAGCGACTGTTTCAGGAGATTTATTTTTCAGCGGGAAAAGCCACAAGTATCTAGAGAATACATCTATTATAAATAGAATGTATCGTAGCCGTCATTATATACCGAATACCTCTGCATGTCTTTTAAGTGTGCCTGCCAAAGAGAATCAATCGATGTGGCTACTGTCTTGGCGGTTTTAAACCTTCTTCTCACCGGTTTATGAAGTGTATAAGCATCCTGCTCACGCAAAAACCTCTCAACATCCTTTTTCTTTATTCCCTCATCATAAACGCCTCTGTACAGTGTGCTAAAACCCCCGTATGAGGCTGGATTAAAAATTTCATAATAACTTTTACTTAATATGTTAGCCATTTGCGTATTTTAGAGGCGCGCGGGTAGGGCTGGGCGTTGCTGTTTGGTCTCTTCTTCTTCCTGTTCTGAGATGTCACCGCCGTGAGCGAAGGCGTGCTCTGGTGTGGTACACCCGTTGCTTGCCAAAATGTCTTTTTATTCTGTTCTGCCTATCAGCGTCTTTGGATGTTTATTTGCTGTAGTCTCGCTTTAATATGTTCCCATCCTGTTGGTGAAGGCCTATCCCACTTTCCCACCAAATCATGTACGATATCAATAATATTCGATACAAGTACCTTTCCTCCTTCAACAACAACCTCGCCAGTATCGGCCATTGTATAATGGGGTCCTCACTCAATAGGTGATAAAGACTTATACCTTTATTTTTCAGTGTATGAAGTAGAGTACTTTTTAATACTCACTCCGTTGTTCTTTGGTTGTTCGTCTCTAGTCTCGGCCCAGGCCCTATGCCACTACGCTCAACATCATCAGTGCTATGACTGGTAACTATGGGCACCTCGGCCGGTTTCTTATACTCTTCTAGCTCTTGAAGAAATTTCTGTAGAGCTTCTTCGTATAAGATTCTTTTCTCATCAGGAGACTTGTCACTGTTTAATAGGTCTACCAATTCGCTTTCCATTCTTTTAAGCCTGCTTTTTTGGGGTTCTAGAACCATAGCTGGACTCTGTATTTTATAGTGAAGCGGACACCTCGTGTAGAATCACGACTACTTTCTTCATTATATTAAACTAGAAAATAAAGGGTCCGAAACTGAAAATAAGATGGGTTGAAATGAACCCACTCTTTGTATGATAATTCGCTTTTTTATCACCACAGTTTGACTTTTAAGAGCAATTGAGCGTATTATGTTCTTGTAACGACGTAAGCGAGAGTTCTGAGAGGGCTTCATTGGTACATTGCATTTTCTAACGTTTAGGCAGATTTCGCAGATGTATTTTAAAAAGTCGGAGTCAATATTTTTAACAAACAGGTGCTGGAGAGTACGTGGCAGCCGATGATAGATATTTATTAATTCAAGATATTTCTTTAACCTCTTTGTCATCCTGTGATAAAGACCGTTTCAGCCTCGTTTGGGAATATATTCGTTCTTAGAAGCACCCTAAACGTGTTTCGCGGGTGAAAGTCGCAAAACACATATCCGTAACGTTGGCTTGTAGCTTCTTTATAAACTTCCAAAAACTCCTTACCCTGATTCGGGAACATTTGATTGACTAATACCCCAATTTGTGCCACATCTCAACGTTGGGCGAATAAGACTAGATATTGTGTATTTAGCGATACATCGTGCATTTATCTATTTTTGAAAAATAGATTCTGATTGATGAAGAATACGTTTATGTTAAGATGATGGGAGATCACTGTAAATGTCTTGGTAAACGTTTTATGCATTTCTAACATGAGATCGACAATTACAATAACCGTGTGCTTCTTCTTCCGCAGCTTATTATCTCATCTTTACATGGGGTCGCTGATTTTGGTTCGTCTTCTCCACTCTCCTCTGTCGTATATCACGTCCTCCTCCAAGTCCTTCTCCCTGATGTCCGCCACCACACAGTCCCTCCATCTCGTCTTCGGTCTTCCTCTTCTTCTCCGTCCCGGCAACTCCATCTCCAGCACTCTGCGCCCCACATACTCCTCCTCTCTTCTCCTGACGTGTCCATACCACCTCAGCCTGGCCTCCTGCACCTTCTTAGATGCTTCTGCCACCTTCACTGTTCCTCTTATATGCTCATTTCTGACCCTATCCCTCATCGTCACTCCACACATCCATCTCAACATCTTCATTTCAGCCACATCGATTTTTCTTTCATTGCTCTTCTTCATTAGCACAGTCTCCATTCCATACAACATTGCCGGCCTCACCACTGTTTTGAATACCTTTCCCTTCAGTTTCACTGGGACCCTCTTATCACAGAGCACCCCTGATACGTCTCTCCAGTTCTTCCACCCCGACTGTATTCTACAGTTTATCTCTCTCTCTGCTCCCCCCTCTGCATCCACTGTTGACCCCAAGTATTTAAAATACTCCACCGTCTTAACACGCTCTCCACTCAATGTCACTTCCCCTCCTCGGTCCTGCTGCACATCACATCTCATATATTCGGTCTTCTTTCGGCTAATTCTCATTCCCTTACTTTCCAACGCCTCTCTCCATTTTTCCAACTGCTGCTCCACCTCCTCTTTCGTCTCCCCACTCAACACAACATCGTCTGCATACATCATGCACCACGGCGCCTCCCCTCTAATCCTGTCCGTCAACACATCGAATACCACATTGAAAAGGAAAGGGCTCAAAGCTGATCCTTGGTGCAGACCAACTTCCACCCCAAAGCTCTCTGACACACCCACGCTACTCCTCACCTTAGTTGTTACTCCCCTGTACATCCCCTTGATCAGTTTAACATACTTCTCTGGTACCATCTTTTCCCTTAAGCATCTCCAAACTTCCTGCCGTGGTATCCTATCATATGCCTTCTCCAAGTCAATAAAAACCATGTGCAACGCCTTCTGCCCCTCTTTGTACCTCTCTGCCAACTGTTTCAATGCAAAAACTGTATCTGTCGTTCTCCTTCCCGGCATAAATCCAAACTGTTCCACTGACACTTCCGCTATAATAACCGTGTGCTCATCACCCTTTATCGAACTGACATCATAAACACCTTTATGGAACAAAATATCATCTTGGTACGCGTTGAACACGGCTGGTACTTTATGCACAAAATTTGAGAATAGTTCCCCCTTATCTTTAATGATTTTAAGCATAAACACGGTTTTGCCACATCTTGTAGGGCCAGATATAATGAAAGAAGGGCTCGTGAACCTGATTTTTTTTACAGAATCCATCTCTAACACGTCACACTCTTAAGTGGAACATTTACAAAATCTAATAAATTTTCTAGGGATGCACCTTATATTCTACACCCTTGTTTTTCTTCTTGCCCAGAACCGTTAATGATGATGATGATGAGGGACTGTACCGGCAACATGTCACCATCATAGATATTGCAGATTAGGTTAATAATGCCGAAGACAGTGTAGTTGTTGTTGTTGAGGCTATAGACTGCACCATCAACCCCGCTAGCGTTCCGGAACCCCCAGCAGTGACAACTGTAGCACTCCCACTCGACAATTCGAGGAGAAAGCGGGTGCATGACGACATTCCTGAATCGCCTTCCACGTCAGGTGTAAAGCGCTCCAGGACTGCATCAGTTGTTAGACCCACACTAATAGAGCTCCAGCCCTCTGCGTCTTACAGCCCATCTCCTACAGTAGCTCATTCTACGAATAAAACTGTGCACCCTTATTCCTATTCAATACCGTCCGTACCCTGCACAGCACCATCTCACTCTGTAGACAGTAGCATAATATTCGAGCTGGTGCGCATCGCCACCACCACCGCAGCCCTGACTAGAAATCGGAACGTATTCAGGGTCGACCAGCGAGCCATGTATAGCAGCGGTGTTGATGACGGACTGCGGCGTGTAGTTGAACGTATTGTGGAGTTTGTTTCGAATTTGACTGTGTGTTTTGAAAAGCAGTGTGAGAGAACGTACAAAGCTTCTACTTATTTTATGATTTTCAGGGACAACGTATCTCCGCATCCGCAATATAAGGGTTCTTCACGCGAGTTATGATAAAACCCGAAAATGTGGCTGGCATCATGATTTGTGTAAGAGGCAGTTTAAAAATTACGTAACGCTATTTTTGTTAAAACGTGACACCCCCAGATCCCAGAGGCACGTCGTTTTGCAACGCTAGACCAGACCCCCGATAAAATTTTATGTAACACTTCCCCCAACCCCACACCCTACATGTTACGGAACGTTACAGGGGGTTGGGGGTGTCAGGTTTTAGCAAAAATGTTACGTAATTTTTGAACGGCGCCTAATGGTTGTCTCGAGTTTACGAATGATATAGTGAAACATTATAAGGATTTGCCACATGGTATGCGAGTAGTGTAAAAGCCCCAAATATGAAAGTCGAGTAGATGAGGCTGAAAAGAGGGACTGTAGTGTGTGTAGATGCACATTTTTCAATAAAAACTCTTTTGAGCTCCATAAATCAAATGGGACGTGTAGGAAAATGAGAATTTGGGAGTTATCCCACATTTACTTGTAAGCCAGACTATCTGTGACGAGTGCATGAACGTCGAATGTGATGAATGTCACAAATGTGGCAAACGAACAAACATTTTTAAGACGACTGCACACGAAACCCTTGTGAAGCTCTTTGTAAACTATTTTGTCACGTTAGCGGACGAGTTAAAAAAAAATTACTGTCTATATTCTTGCCCACAACGCTACAAACTTTGATACACAATTCCTTTATAAGGAGCTGCTTGAACACGAGTTCTCCGACATATTTAGAGGTGATCCCTTGAAAAGATGAAACAAGCTTATACAGATGCAAATAAGAGGTAATGTTCAGTTTAAAAACATACTTTAAGTGAGCTCGAACGACGGTTCAGGATCGACCTGCGGTCGACCCCTCTCCAGCATCCCGCCTCATTTGCGGGATTTGGTGAAGGAGGGAATTGCTCTCTGATTTCCTCCTACCCTCGTAGCCAGCCACGCATGGCTGGTCAGGGATTTTGCACAGGAATATGTCCAGCTGCTTCTTGAAGTTATTCAGGTCGGTGTGCTGGAGATTCCTCACTTCTTTTGGTCGGACATTGAAAAGCTTTGAGCCTCGTATTGTGAGGGGATTTTCCATCCTCGTTTTCATGGACCCTTGCTTGTCCCACCGCAGCTGGGACCGTACAAATTCTGCCTCTTCTCTCATTCCAGTTTGTTTCTATTTCATTTCTAAGGTTAGGGACAAAGCCCTCAAGTATTTTCTATATGTATATTATTGTGTATCGCTCGCGCCTTCTTTCGAGAGAGTAGAGTTTATGTGATTGTAGTCGATACCAGTAATCTTCACTTTCCGTTTCCTCTATATTAGATGTAAAAGTCCTTTGTATAGCTTCAATGTTCGCAATGTATCTTTTCTGTATGGGCTTGTGAGTAATGACTTGTGAGTAATAGACTCTTCCATAATTTGAGCATGATGTTTGATTTTCTGCTGCGGAAACTCCTCCAGATGATTCCCATTATTTTTCTAGCCGTTGTAATTCTGATGTTATAGTGCTCTTTGAATTTGCATCCGACGACATTATTACTCCAAGATCCCTAACTTGTGGATTTGGTGTTATCTGTTTGGCTTGCATAGTTTCGTACCCTTTTTTCTGTAGCTCCTTGTTATTAACATATCTTAGAAGTTTGAATTTTTCTTCGTTGAACTTCATATTGTTTTCTTCTGCCCACTGGAATAATGTTTCAATGTCGTTTTTTAATCTTTCTATGTCACCTTCATTCAATATTTCCTTGCATATCTTTGTGTCCTCTGCGAAACATAATACCATATGTCCCACAAAAAAGTACACCCAACTTTAGATTGTACTAACTCCTCCAAAAATTGAGATATTTTGGATCTGTTTGTTTGATTTAATATAGCAAATTATTCTTTGTTAACGTTCAAATTTATTCATGTTTAAACGATTTAGTGTTTAAGCATCTGCTTTTAACTGAAGGGTACAGCAAAATGGGTTGCGCGGAATGATCATTTCTCCCAGCCAGATAGCTCCTCTTGCTTTAACCAATGTGCTACTTTTTACGTCGAAGGATATTGCAAATATTTTTTAAAAATAATTCGAACTTTTGTACCTAAGATACGAGCCATACATATAAATGAAGAATCTGAATTACTAAATTTATAAATAACTTTGAAACCCTTATCATGCAGTTTACACGAAGGCAGCGCGTTCTCATGGTCACAACTTATCTGCAAACTAAAAGCTTAAAACAAGTTCAGAATACCTTCGAACTGCAATTTCCCGATAGAGCTTCTCCAACTAAACATACAATTTTGAAGAATGTTCGGAAATACAAAGAAGGAACGGTCCTCAATTTGAACAAAGGACGTTCAGGCCATCCGAAGACGGCAAGAACAGACGAGAACATTCAGTATGTTCGGCATTTATTAGAGAGACATCCAAAAGTGTCCACCAGGCGAAATGGTACAGAACTCTCACGCATGTCATTTCATCGAATAGTTCGTGAGGATTTGAATTTGCACCCATACAGAATGGAAATTCGACATCAACTCATTGAAGGAGATCTACCTCGCCGCCTAAGATTTGCCCAGTGGTTTCTTGAAAAACCAGAAAGATTCACGGAACAATTAGTGGTTGGAGATGAGGCGGCCTTTTTTATGAATGGTCTAGTGAACAGACAAATCTGCCGTCAGTATGCACCAAAAAATCATCCACCTGACAATCATATCTACGAAAAGAATAACTCTAGACAAAAACTGTCTCTCTGGGTAGGACTGTGCGGTAATGGAGCGTTAATTGGCCCGGTCTTTTACGATGGTAATCTAAATGGTGAAGCTCACCTAGAAATGATAGACCGAGAAATCCTTCCACAAATACGTATTACTTATGGAAACCGATTTAATCGTATATGGTGGGTGCAAGACGGAGCTCCTGCTCACAGGAGAGTTATTGTGAAGGAACGCTTGCAGGAAGTCTTCCACCAAAGAGTAATTGCTACAGGCCATGACATTGAATGGCCTCCCAGAAGCCCTGACTTGACCCCGTGTGATTACTTTTTATGGGGTCATTTGAAAAATAGAGTATTTGCATCACAACCTATCAATTTAGATGATTTGAGGACTCGCATCACAGCTGAAATCAACTTGTTAAAAGACAATCCAGATCTTATCAAAAGAGTGATGGGGAAGATGAGAGCTCGACTCCAGATTTGTATCGATAGGAATGGCGGTCATGTTGAAAGAAAACGAACTAAGCATAACTTTTGCAAAAAGGAATAAAGAAAAATCTGCTTTGTATCTTATTAAAATTATGTTAAAGTATCTATTATTATGTATTTGTCTTTTCATTACATCGATAGCACACATTATTTTTTCATTGACCAATTTTGCGCAATCCATTTTGTTGTACCCTTCAGTTAAAAGCAGATGCTTAAACACTAAATCGTTTAAACATGAATAAATTTGAACGTTAACAAAGAATAATTTGCTATATTAAATCAAACAAACAGATCCAAAATATCTCAATTTTTGGAGGAGTTAGTACAATCTAAAGTTGGGTGTACTTTTTTGTGGGACATATGGTACAGTACTGTTATTGATATTTGCATCAATATCTTCAATCATTATTATGAAAAGCAAGGGAGCTAGTACTGTCCCTTGCGGGACAGAACTCTCTACTTCCAAGACTTCCGATTTGACTCCATTTACCACCACTCTGTGTTCTTTGCGTCGAGAAATTAAATATCCATCTTCCCAGTTTTCCAATAATTCTTGTATTCTTAAGTTTATGTGCTATAATTCCATGGTCACATTTCTCGAAGGCTTTAGCAAAGTCAGTATATACACTTTGTTATTCACGCCTTTCTAAATTAGCTAAGCTACCCAAAATGATGGGCGTAGACGCCGAAGTTTCAAAAGGGTATTTCCCATACACTTTCCTCACTTGCTACACTTTAAATTATAAATGCTACCACACCCAAAACATTACTTTAACTATGACAACAAGAGTGATAGCCAGCATCAAGTCTTTGATCGCTACTACAACAGTTTTAATGAGGATAATCCTTACAATATAGCGGTTGAATGTGAGCGTTATTTTGTAAATGACGTACCCATATTTAGAGTATGCTTTGAAGCCTTTAGTAGGATGTACATAACCCATTTCAACTGTGATCCACTACAAGCCGCAACCACAATAGCTTCATTATGTTTTACTGTATTCAAAAATAAATTCATGCCTAAAGACACGCTAGACGTCATTCCCCGAAACGTCCCGCGCAGTTGTGGGTATAAGGCTATTTACTGGCTCAGACACATAAACAGCAGACAGGTATGTACATAAAACATGTTCGCAACACGGGGAGAGTGGCCATTAAGATCAATGGCCGTGTTTTTTAGATGGATGGTCTAAGCGAAGACCCCGCCAGTGGTGAGAAGACGGCGTACTCCTTTATCGAATGCTGGTGGCATGGATGCCCACGTCCTGAGTGTGGTATCATAGGAGACATCCATGGCAGCTCTACTGGCGACATTTCGCATGGTCCCGTACACGCGACCAACTTATAAGTTCCCAGTTCACTCACAAGGTTTAGTGGGAACACGAATGTGATGCCTGGATGGAATCTGATGAGCAGTATCGCAAAGAAATAAGGGCTATCAAACGCACAATGGTGCTGGATCCCCTCAAATGCAGCGATAATTTTTTGGAGGACGCACAAATCCCTTCAAACTATACTTGCTACGAACGGGGTGACGATTCATTTCTACGATTTCTGCTAATTATACCCCTACGGTTAATTTGAACGAGAACTACTTTGGAAACTCTTTCGTAGATATGCTGCCTGCCCCTCGCCACTTATGGATGGCAATCTTGCCGTTGTTATAAACCACAATCTCATGTTCCCACTCTGTGTGAAGTGTGCAGAGGAAAACAATAGGGATTGTAATAGCACAAGCAACCAGAGGAAGATCAGAGGCGTATATACAGCTCCCGAGCTGTTCCTAGCTATTCGTCATGGGTACAGAATACTGAAGATATACGAGGTGTGGAGGTTTCAGAAGCTCCCTAACCTTTTCACACCATATATAAATACTTTTTTGAAGGATAAGGTAGACGTATCAGGATGCCCGCGAGGAGTTGAGACCGAAAATGAAAAAAACTACCAATATTCAACGCTGCCGTGATCGTGAAGGTATTCAGCATGATCGGGGCCAATTTGTGAGGAACCCTGGCAAGCGCCTTGGTGCAAAATTGTGCCTAACTAGTCTTTGGGGGAAATTTGCCCAAAAACAAACAAGGGGAACGTCCATCAAGCCCAAAGTTATAACGAAGTGTGGGATTACGCCAATGCCATCGATAAAGAAGTCATGTAGATCGTGAATGTGGCTAATACTTATATAATAAAGTACAACAGAACCGAATTGGCTACAGGCACCTGTAGCAAGTTTCACAATAGCCAACGCCCACATAAAACTTTGGAGTCTACTGCATTCTCTTGGACGGAAGGTTCTGGACGCAGATCCAGATAGTGTGATATTCACGGAGAGGGAAGGTGAATATATAAGGAGTTACAAGGCCAAGAAGTACCTCAAAAGGCCTTGCGGCCCATACCGAGGAGGGGTTGGGTACGATTCGATGTGTCCGACTCGATGCGACCCAACTCGATGTGGCCGACTCGATGTCAGGACAACTCGATGTGATATCCCTAAGGGATATTTTCGTTAGTTTTAACGAAAATATCACAACTTAACCTAACCAATCGTCAAGGGCGTACAGTTGACCTAACCGGGCATTCAGTTAACCCACATTAAATATATAAAGAAAATGAAATCGACTTGGCCTGGCATCGACTTGGCTTGACATCGAGTTCTCCTGACATCGAGTCGGCCACATCGAGTTGGGTCGCATCGATTCGGCCACGTCGAATTGTCCCTGCCCCCCGAGGAGGAACCAATGGCAACAGGTGCCATGGAAAAATTCCTACACCCTCAAATAGTGTGCAAGATTCCGTCTAACCTTTTCTTGAATTGATCCACAGAGGAACTGTTCACAACTTCTGAGGGTAGCCTGTTCCACGTGTCACAGATCTTATAGGTAAAGTAATTCACACACACACACACACTAGAGTTAAACCGTTTCAAAGCCAACTTCCAACCATTGTTGCGAGTTGAGTTATCATTGAGTTATCATTAAACTAAACAAACTTCTAAAATGGACATTGTTGAACCCGTGTAAGAGCTTGAAAACCTCGATGAGTTGACCCGCAGCCTCCGAATTTCCAGCGAAAACAAATTCAGGGCTCGTAAGTTAATATTAACTTTGTTGCCCTCGTCTGGACTCGCTCCAGCCTCTCAATATCTTTCCTGAGTGTGAGCGACCAGAACTGCACAGCATACTCCAGGTGCGGCCGAACCAGGGGATTGAACAGAGTGAGCACAATCTGCTTTTTCCGAAATCGAAATTGCCTCCTGATATAACCCAACAGCTTCCGCTAATTAGTGGCCTCGATATTACTCCCCAAAATGGAGTAGTCCGACTTGGAATTGGCGTAGCCAATGTGCATGACCTTTCATTTACCCGAGTTAAGCGGCATTTGCCATTTTTAGGACCACTCTCCTATCCTACGTAGGTCCGCACGCAGTTGCTCGATTGCTTCGGGCGTCCCAACATTGGCCCCAAGCTTGGTGTCATCAGCGAATTTGGCGATCCTACTGACGATGCCAGCGTCGATATCATTTATGTAAATGATAAACAACAGTGGCTCCAAAACGGAACCCAGAGGAACCCCGCTAGTGACTGACTTAGCCCGTTTAATTACATCCCTCTGCCGCCTACTCTTCAGCCAGTTTCCAATCCAGCTACCTACTTCCCCACTGATACCCAGCGCGCGGACTTTGGCCATTAGCAGGCGGTGAAGTATCTTATCAAAGGCTTTCTGAAAATCGAGATAAAGTATATCAATCGCCCTACTCTTATCGTACTCACTCCACATGAGTGGAGAAAGCTTGAGCAGGTTGGTGAGACACGATCTATGCCGTCTAAACCCATGTTGGGAGTCCCCAAGCAGCTTGTAGGAATCCAAATGATCAACGATCCTATCCGCTATATGCCTCTTATTGGGGAATTCCTCGGAGTGTTGAGTGACAAGATCAAGGATGAGTATGGAGATAGCGCGTACGCCGATTCTTTTGTCTTAACATGGGCAAAAACTTATGGCGTACGGGTGAGGGTGGGGGAAGAGTTCAAATCCATCGTGAAGGCTAAAAGTATCACTCTGAAGCATGCGAACCGTCACATCGTCAACTTTGATTCGCTCAAAGAGCTAGTGAGTTTAGAAGAAGATGGAAATGAGGGTGTCTAAACACCCCACCTGGTTGTAGGAACTGATAACGTTCGGGCATAGAAGTTTGGGGGCGTGAAGGAACTTAGGGGGACGAAAGTGTGTCGTAACACCTACAGGAAACGATACCAAATGCCTGGCACCTACGACACTGTTCCCTTTTGATACTGTGAGGCGTGAATATTTGTCATATAAAATAAATGTTATATTAGTCTCTTTACTTGTTGACGAAATTTTACACTTTATTTAGTATGTGTGTGTGTGTGCGTGTACAAGAAAAAATCGATGCCCCACCCATTGTATGTTACTGACCAATAAAAAGAGCCACGTGACTCCTGGTACTAATCCAGCTACTGGGCCATATTTCCGCACTGCGTGCTCAGTTGACCCACGCAAGCACTGGTTCTCAGACGCATCTTTTACCTGTTGAGGAATTCTCGCGTAGACGAAAAATAACGATGGCAACCGATAATACTGCATGCTCTACTGTACATTCCTGAGGTGGCACTCGCTAAAGTCTACAGATGTGGTGAACACCCAAAGAATTTCTAGTCACCCCTCCTTTGAAACCTTTAAGGACACATTAAATCGTGCGAAGCATGAAGAACAAGACGTCCAAATACTCTATGGATATTCTGGTGAGAGTATTGCGGGGTTTTGTGGTTCAAACGATGTAATGAAATATGTTGTAGGATTAAACTGCACTAAAGAGCACATATATCGTGAAGTGAAAGATTCAACGCTTGCAGAAGAGAAACAAAGGATCTCGTTCGTGAACATTGTTGATGATTGGTATGACAGGAGATATTATACTGTGTTACATCACACCGAGTACGCTTACACTGGGAGAGTGAAAGTAAATCTTGTGATTATGGACAGTTTAAAATATTTCATGAGGTGGGCAGCGAAATTGTAGCTGAATGTTTATGCGAATTTTCAGTAGAGTTTAGGGACGAGTATCGTTTGTCCAGCAAAAAGGCCAAGTATGACCATATGTTTCCCTCAAATAGATCGCCAGAGTGCTAATAATTTTATATGTGCATAGTTCTTACTTGAGAAAGTACAATGGTGAGTACATTTACCCCTCAACGTTGCAGAATATGTGTGGTGCGCATTCCAGGAAGTGTATGTGATAAATCGTTAAAACTGATGTTGCTTCATGTATCGCAAATGGAAAAATTCTTTAAACGCCTACCCTAGTATAATGGGTTACAGTTTTAAATATTCGGATGGTTCAGTACACGCACTTCGAGTCTTTTATGTTGGAACAATCTCGTACACGAATCACTAACGCTTGGCGGCAATCATGACGCAACCCTTGTGACTCATACCCACCCTCCACCTACCACCTCCCAACCTCCCGCATCGTCCCGTCGAGTCAAACAGCGTACAGGCTGGACATTCTCTCCTCGCAGGATCAACAGGAAACGATTAAAAGATGGAACTCTCGTTGAGCAGCATTCTCAATGCAGTATACGACGTGTCCGTGTTGAAGTCTGTGCGTGTATTTAGGCGTAATACCGGTGCTATTAATTATGTACTTGAAACGAAATGTAGACAATCAAACTCTGGTAGACGCAATGTTATTTATTTAAGTCTTGAAGAGATGAACAGAATCTTCGTGATGGTTCAGAAGTGGGGCGAGGACAGTTATATAATACCTGTGGGTGTATGCACAAAAAGAGAACAGATTAGTGATATACCTTCATACGCCATTATTTGTAAGCTAGTTGTAAATCGTGATACAAACCAACCATTCGTTGATATACGGTTGATGTGGAAGAATGCTGCTGATAATAACGCCCTTATTCCCACACGAAGCCGTTTCATTCTCGACAGAATATTTGAAGTCGTCGGTTTTCGTAAACTAAAAGCTATATTAGATGCACGTGTTGCTGATGTGCGTTATTTTGACACGGTGCTTGAATATGCGTACCCCGTCCTGCTCGATAATTTTACCAAGTGTAGGGACGAACAAACCGAGAGTGGTTTGGAACTGGATACGTATTTAGAAGGTACAGACTCCTCGAAATATTATGAACTTTGGTAAAGGACTAGAACGGTATAAGGCTGAACCCACCTTCACTATTCAACCTGAAGACTTATTTCTTTATATAAGACGCAGTTGTCGGGACGATTTAGAAACATTCTTCAATTCTTCAATTACCGATATGAGATGTGAAGAAGATTTTACAGTTGAAAAAGTCGGCTCGGAAAGAATAAGTGCCCTTTGGAAAGGAGTGTTTATAAACTTGAATTTAATTGTGATGTTGTAGCAAACGATGTCATCTTTGTGCGTGCTTTTGACTGTATTCTGTCAGTGCTTAAAGGGCGTGATAGTTTGATTCCCATTTGTAAAGTGGGTGTAAAAATAATGTTAAACGAGTTGAAAGACCTTTATATTGAATATAGACACCAGCATACTTTCAGTGGTGGGTTAATGTTAAATTGCATTTATTGTGTGGTACAATAAGGATGTAAATGTGGACTTGATTATGTGCGAGTTTATTATTTTATTTAAGTGTGGTAGAAACTGAACTTAAACCAAGTATTTCCATTTTTGGCGCGTATATACATATATATATATATTATATATATATATATATATATATATATATATATATATATATATATATACACAGTATATATACATATATTGTGTGTGTGTATATATATATATATATATATATTATAATATATATATACACACACACACACACACACACACAGTCGAAATTTTATATTGAAAAGGTACATTGTGAGGGGTTTGAATGGAACACAGGAACCCCGTCATAAATTATTTTCGCTGTTTAAAGCCTCCTATCCCTGGCACAATCTTTCACTTTTTGACCTATATTGAAGAATATTCCATTTATACGAGACTTACCCTATATTCAGGTTTTTTGATGACATAAAGCTTTATTAACGTATAATATTTTATTTAATAATGTACAGTATTAGGAAAATTTATTAAGAACAACAATATATTCAGAAGAAAAAATTAGAGGCATAATAAATGTGGTAAAATTCAATTCACTTTTTCATTGTTCCTTATCACATCAAAAGGGAAGAAATTTTCAATATCATTAGGAAATTTTATTTCAAATGTTTCTTACTCATTCCATTGGGCCTTCCATTCAAACTTGGGCAGTTTTCGCCTTGATTCTAAGGAGTTTAAGATAAACTTTTGACGGTTGTCATATCCTATTCTTTCCTGACATGCCTTTCTTACTAGGTTCACTGCCCTTTCCCCACTTTGACTATGGCATGGAAAAGAAGCTATCTCCAGTTGCTTACATCGAGCATGTAGTAACTCATCGTCGCTAAAATTGTTTAGCAGCGGTGGAGGAGTAATGATCTCTTTTCGCCAATCGTCATATCCGTGTAGTCAGTAGATTGGAAATTGAGGGTTCGAGGCAATTCAAAGTTTCTGGTACCTGAAAATCCTGTTCTTGAAAGGATGATTTTCTGAATAGCTTGCTCCCTAATTTCTAGATTCTTGTCAGTTACCATTGATATGAGTATATTTTCTGGGTGGGCAAAGTAGGCGTTATTCTTTAATACTGGTTCTATGATTGATCTATGTTGTTCATTTAAATTTCGAAGCAAGCACATTAAATGCCAAAAGTTATATGCACCATCAGTTGCATTAGGGTGAGATTTTAGCCAATGCATCCCTGGAGCATAGAACTGCATAATAATCTTGACTATATCTTGAAGGTTTTTATCGGGATTTGGCGTTGAGATATATAATCGAAGGACCCTGTTGGCTAAAGTTAGCCAGCGAGCATAGTGAAAGGTACCTGGGGATCGAGTGGACAGATCTTAAGAAGTGTCTCCAGTTTGCACTGCCAGACACATATCATAGAGATATCTTTGATCACTGCTTAGCTCCTTCACAACATTTGCTGAAATTTCTTTAAAGTTTCCCTTTACGCGAGAATATTTGACTATCTCCAATTTTGTTAAATCTGTTTTCAGTTTATTCCCAATTGAGCCCACAAAAGCATTTGGACCTGTTGTTTTACCATCAATGGCTTTTGTAGACGTGCATAAAAGGCAGCTCATTCAAATGCAAGAGCCACACCAACCACTGCACTGGTCTGTTAAGATGAATTTCAACCAGTTTTATAGCTCCAGCAATTTTTCCTGTAATTACAGGAGTACCATCATACAGTAAAGCTTTCATAGTATCTGTGCTGTTCGAGTCTGTAATAATAGTTATCAACTCTTTTGCTATGCAGCGAGCAGTTCCATTATCTGGTGTGACATGGTCTACATAGATGCTTCCAGGTTCTTTCACAATAACATAGTGTTTTTCTTTTATCTTTCCACTTTTAGTTAATGTATTATCTCTCCTTCCACCAAATCCAAGGCACTCCATCTTCAGATTTTCGGATTTAGACCTAAAAGTATTTGTTTTACCAATGCGACTTCTTTCTCTTTCTAATTTCTTTCTGTCAAGCATGTTGGTATGGTTAAGGATCCCCATATCTTTTAAAGCTGCAGATGCTTTTAAAAGCTGCTTTTAAAGCTGCAGATGCAGCTCTACAGCTTACACGATAACGATCTGCTGTTAATGCTAGGTTTTTGTAGGAGGGCCTGTTCTGAATATTCTCAGTCAATCCTAAATCGGCCTCATAATCTACATCCTGACTCTCTGAATCTACATCCATGTCTTCTTCGGTATTTTCTATAAATTCCGATGGCAAAACATTAGTGACTTCAGTCATTTCTTCTTGTGCTTTTAGTTGACGGTTTTGTGCTTCTTGGGCACTTGCAAAATATCTCTTCTTTGTTGAACTAGCTATGCGATCAATTGGTCCTAACTGATTGTTTCTTTGTTTTTGACCCACAAAAGTCTCCCATTCTGCCATTGGTATTTTATCCTTACACCTGCAAGATTTCCTATCAATTCCCTTATCATAGCATTCACAGGAAGATATATCAAACATTTCATCATACTGAGCTACTTTCAAGGCAATACTATCATTTCTTCGATGTAACGGAACCTTGTTCAATTTTTAGGCTTCTTCTATTAGTCGACTGGCTTTAAGATAGATATATTTGGTGTTAATCGTAGGTAAAGAAAATTTCATCCAAATGTCTTCAATATCTTTTACAACAACCCTGTAACAATCATTAGCAGTTGCTGATCCTTTTGATTTAGCTTCTTCGTGACGGCGCACAAAAAGGTAGTGTCTCACAATATCTGCTTTTGAAGGAGTCATGGCTGCTTGGAATTCTGTAGGATATCCAAAGGCTGCATTTGAGGACTTGCTTCTACTAGTCATAGTTTATATTCAGAAGTAAAATCAAATTATATGTTATTTATAATTTATGATAATTCAAATTATAATTAAAGCAAATGCAAATTATTTCTATTTATCTGAAACATAAAAATATCAAGCATTAAACAAACAACTTATCATGTAACATATAACAGCATTAAACATCTGCAAATATGAAGGTAAAAAAGGGAGGAGGGGCATGTGATAGGGGTAGTAGGGTAACACATGCTTGATTTTTTAATATTTTGTTAAAATGATAAAAAAACCTCACATAGTGTACTTTTTAAGAAATAACATTTTTCCCCATTTAAATATATGCAAATATGAGGGTTACAAAGGGAGGAGGGGCATGAGATAGTGGTAGTACGGTAGAACATGCTTGATATTTTAATATTTTGTTAAAGTGATAAAAAACCTTCTCACATAGTGTACGTTTTAAGAAATAACATTTTTCTCATTTAAATATATGCAAATATGAGGGTAAAATAGAGGGGGGGAGGTATGTGCTAAGGGTAGCAGGGGTAGCACATGCTTGATAGTTTAATATTTTGTTAAGATGATAAAATGAAACTTCTCACATAGTGTACTTTTTAAGAAATAAAACATTTCCCATTTTGGACCGGGCCTAATATATATATATATATATATATATATATATATATATGTATATATATATATATACATTTTCAACTGCAAAGAACACGCAGTATAATTAACGTAAAGAACGACGCTTGTATAGAAGACATTCCGCGCAAGATGAGGAGGGAGAACGAACAAATGAAAAAATGAGGTAACCACCCGGGAATCGAACCCGGGATCTTCCGATTGCCGGTCAGATATGGTAACCATTACACCATGGGCCTCACTCGATCAGAAGTCGTAATTCTCCTACATACGCGCAGAAACCAATGCCCCGAGGGGGGCACCTCCCGCATGCCGCACATATATACATTTTCAACTGCAAAGAACACGTAGTATAATTAACGTAAAGAACGACGCTTGTATAGAAGAATTACGACTTCTGATCGAGTGAGGCCCATGGTGTAATGGTTATCATATCTGACCGGCAATCGGAAGATCCCGGGTTCGATTCCCGGGTGGTTACCTCATTTTTTCATTTGTTCGTTTTCCCTCCTCATCTTGTGCGGAATGTCTTCTATACAAGCGTCGTTCTTTACGATAATAATATATATATATATATATATATGTGTGTGTTAAATAACTCCAGTGTGTTTTATTCTTGTATTTGCGTCTAATATATATATATATATGCATTTCTCCTCTACTGGTTGTTAGTTTTATGTTTGATGTAAATATATGTGTTAAATAAGTCACGTATGTATTATCCCTGTTTTGCACCTTATGTATATACATATTTACCGAATGCATTTCATGAATGATATACAGGGTGCGGCATAAGTCGGTTTACTGAGAATAATGGAATCACCTTCTGAAGAATAATATTTATCATTTACTACATAAACTATTCAAAGTGTCCTCCATCATGTTCAATACATACGTTGCATCTCTAAACCACTGAACAACAAATAGCGCATTACAGTTCTTTATTATTATTCAATTGTTATTATTCGACGTCTCGAACTCTTCGCGTATC
This sequence comes from Bathynomus jamesi, assembly GCA_023014485.1. Classification (NCBI taxonomy): domain Eukaryota; kingdom Metazoa; phylum Arthropoda; class Malacostraca; order Isopoda; family Cirolanidae; genus Bathynomus; species Bathynomus jamesi. The sequence goes on from JAJOZX010001257.1 coordinate 311,862, forward strand.
AAAGTCTTCGTGTAATAGAAGTCCCGAGGTTTCATTGATTATATTCCACATTGAATAATCACATCACAGTGATTATTCAGTGTGGGGTATAATCAAAGATAGAGTTTACGGCCAGAAATCTCCGGACTTCGATCACACGATGAATTTCATACGCCAATAGGTTGAGATGTTGAATAATAGTAGTATGGACGCAAAATGTATGAGTGCAATTGCATTGCAATATTGCATAATGTTGCAAGAGTGCCACCCCTCCTTTGTTGCGAGTGGCACCCCCCACCCCGGCCCCATTTTGTTGCAAGAGTGCAAACCCCAACCCCCCCTTTCTTGCCAGCCCAGAAATGGGACTGCAAGGGGTATGCAACCTGGAGTTATACCCCAAGCTGATCCCCCCAAAGGGGAGTGCCAACCTTTGTTGCCAACTCCAAAATGGGATTGCAAGGGGTATGCAACTTGGAGGCGGAGTACTCCCCCAAGCTGAACCCCCCAAAGGGGCAGAAGAGGTGGAACCCCTATGGAGGAGAAGGTGGGATTGTCTCACCCCCCAAAGGGGCAGAAAGAGATAGAAGTAGAGGAAGGTAGAGGATCCAGAGCTGGGTGTTCACTCGGTCGATTGCCGAGCTCATATGAATTCCGTCAGCCACCCGCCGCCTCTTATAGTGCCCCAGTCAGTGCCTCAGGGCATAAGTTGCCAGATAGCATTAAATATTTAATTAATCCATATATTAATGTTGGTTGGTGAGTTGCCAGATAGAAATAATTATTTATTTCTTCTATATATTAAGCAGTCAGTTGGCTGCTGAGTTGTCAGATAGCAGTAAATATTAAATTAATTCATATATTAATCAGCCAATCGGGTGCTGAGTTGACAGATAGCAATAATCATTTAATTAAAGCATATATTATTCAGCCAGGGCCAGCGGGAACATCAGCCCGTGCCTCAGGGCATGAGTTGCCCGATAGCAATATTTATTTAATTATTACTTATACTCAGCCATTTGACTGTTGAGTTGTCAGATAGCATTATATTTGTTCAGGTATACCTTGTTATGGGGAGTTGCTAAATACCACCATTTATTTATATGAGGATAGTTGTCAGATACCGCCATATATTTCGATTTTTATTATGGGTAGTTGATAAATACCACCATTTATTTTAATTTCTACGAGGATAGTTGTCAGGTACCACCATCTATTTTAATTCGTCACCAATGCAGGTGAAATTTCAACTTAAAGAGAAATAATTATTTTAACATTGAAAGAAATTCTGTTTATTAAATAAACAATTAGAATTTAAACACACACTCCTATGGCTTAATCATCCAGTTGGCTTAGAAGGCTCCATGAATCTTTACTGCAAAACATTTCAAATCAATATCAAAGAGACAGAAAAGGAAGTAGAAGTAATCATATACAGTACGTAAGTAATGGATGACTTATATTTTCCACCAATAGTGCATCTCGATGCAATGAGCCTATGATCCAAAATTGCATTATTGGTCAAAATCTTAAATACGCATTATCTTGTGTAATTAAATTCGCGTCTCCCAGTAAAACATATCGTATCAGTCCTTGATTAATAAAAATTAAAGTTTGCTTATTAAATTAAAATTTATAATTATTTTGAAATATATTTTCTTTGCCCTGCTTCTCATATAATATATATATATATATAAATAAATATATATATATATATATATATATATATATATATATAATAGGAAACTTATTAATATCGTTTAACAAATTTATTTGTTTATTCAACAAAGTTATTTATTTTGCAGTTTTTTATTTCGTTAACAAAATTCAAGTTAGATAGAGAAGAAATCATTAGAAGGACAAATTCCACACATCAGATATTTTGCATCATTTTATAAAAATCGAAAACAAGCCCTTAACTTACTCCACAATCAAGTACCTCAGAATATGGCAGCTTCTTGACGTGTTATATAGGGATTTTGCCACGTCATCCCATATATGACAGACAAGGCAGTCAAAAGGTTAAAAGAAAAAATATATTTATATATTAATTATATGAGGCCGCTACTCTCACGATGCATAGCATTCTGTTTATTAAATAAATAATTAGAATTTAATCCCACTCTCTTTACACAACTAAAATAAATCATTTTATTACTTAATTCCTATTTTTATTATTATTTTTATTGTCACAATTTTCGATAAATCACGAATGACAGTGGGAAAGGAAAAGAAACCTTACGACGAAAGGTGAAACGAACGATAAATTCCGATTCAAAACACACGGTCATCTCCCCACCTCCTTCATTCCGTCCACAAACTTCTCACCCCATCTGCGTTTGTATATATATTAATTATTTTGAAAATATACAAAACGTGTAACCATATTTGTAGAAAAAAAATACATAATAAACGAATGAGCAATTCTTGCACACAAAAACACAGTGCAGTACTTTATATATATATATATATAAAGTACTGCACTGTGTTTTTAAGTCGCATAATAAGTTATATTCACATTTGTGATATCATACTCTAGCGATGTACAAACACTCACACTGTCCTCTCTCGTCTCATGAGCAAACTACAAACATCTCATACTACAGTTTCTTTTCCTTTCAGTACTTAAATTGTTTATAATTAAGTAATGTTCCCCAGAGAAGGACTTTTGCCGCAAACATTTGTACCTATAATTTCTTAGCCTTATTTAACGCGCGCGTGCGCACACGAACATGCATTTGGCTACTCTACAAAACCGCGACATCTTCACGCATTTTCGCATTCAGTTCTATATCGCGACATTTAAAAAAGCCAGTAAGTTTAACCAAACCTTTTCTAACCTAAACTAACCTTAATTGTAATCCGTTTTTCGTTATAAAAGATAACGTTTATAAAGATAAACCGCAGCGACACTGCAAATGTTGTGATATACACGTTCCTGTCGCAATCAGTTGTTATTATTATTATCATCATCATCATTATTATTAGTAGTAGTAGTAGTATTACGCTTAGGTGAATTAGGAAAATGGTTTTCTTAAACAAATTTATTCAAATGAATAATTAATTATAAAAGAGCGTTCAGGTGTATATAATATATATATATATATATATATATATACACACACACACGAGTACATATTACGTTAATCTTATATGTACATAGTAATGATGCTACAAGTACCCGGAATGGATGTTTTGTAAAATCCAGCGAAACCATTATTCAACCTATGACTTAATAATTTAAGTTATGTGGCAAACTCAACGCATATATAGATATAGATAGATAGATAGATAGATTCGAATGCATGTTTACTTGAGAGATGAAACGTGTACGGCTCTAACTCAACATGAATCGCTGTATCCCATTATATTGGGCAGGTGTCTTGAGATATTGTGCAAAGAGGCGGTTCGTTCCTCCCCATCTTATTTTCAATTTTGGGTCGTAAAACGGCTTTGTACAAAACGGACGGAAAACTTGCCAGGAACTCGAATATAACAGCATACGATTAACCCCTCCCCCTCCCCCACCCCTCCCTCCCGCCAACCTCTCAAAATCCTTCTGGGTGTGTGTATATATATATATATATATACAGATGAATTTGATCTCATTTTTAATAACCAAAACATTTTTTTCCTCTCTCTCTCTCTCCTTCTCTCTTTCCGCCACCCACTCTGTATCCCTCACTCCCCCCTTTCAGAGACCCCATTTGTACCCACCGACCATAAAGGTCAAACGTTGATCAGCGCCGCTAAATTTTCATCCGAAAATTCTCGGAAATTTTTTTACGAAAAAAATTACAAAATCTTTTATTTAGTTAAAAAAATTATATATATATATATATTTTTAATTAGATACTGTTTTAAGGATTTCTCTCTCTCTCTCTCTCTCTCTCTCTTCCACACAACTGGTTGGTAGATAAATGGGTACCCTAGGTGGTCTAGTGTTTACGGACCGCGGATAATACTTTAACTGCTTCAGTTTGACTATGATAATGAAAGGTAAAATTTGAGAACACCTGTTTCTTGGCATATATATATATATATATATATATATATATATATATATATATATATATATATATATAATCTGAGAGCGACCGTATAAATAAACAATATACATTTGTCAACAAACCGCGCAAGAATCTTTGAATAAAGCACCGTGGAGCTTCACAATTATTAATGTCATTGTAAATTTAAAAAAAATTATTTATTTTATTATTATTAATAAAGGTTATTCTATTCTAAGCTTTACTCATTAAAATAAAATTTGTTTACACGTGGTTTTTGGTACAAATATATACTCCAGCGTAACTTAACCTAGCATTAAAAAATAAAATAAACTGTGCTCTTTTTTGAGAATTATTTCCTTACAAAGTTTTTTTTAAACAACTGTCTTTAGATCACGCACGGTTTAAAATAGGATGCCGTTTTTATAGCAATACTACATGAGGCGACGCTGAGGTGACGGATGTCATGTTTTCCCTAATGAAGTAAATTACCCATATATATTTTTGGTTTCTCTAATTTGTGCCTATATATATATATATATATATATATATATATATATATATATATATATATATATATATGAAAATGAAAATGAAATGAAAAGGCTTATTGACAGACTATAGTCCATATAATAAATATTATTAATACAATGACAAACATTATTAATACAATGACAGTTCATATACTAAGGCTAGAAATATATACAAGTGCTTAGAAATAATACTACACTTTCGAAGTTAAGTGGAGCTACAGAGAAACGTTTTCGTACCAAGAAGTCCATAGTTTAGAGAGGATAAATGGCAGGGCCCATGGTTAGCTTGGATGAACGGGTTGGTTGATTTTTAAATCGGAAGTCGAACCCCCGACCTGAGTGTCTCGTCTTCACTTCGCTTAGAGGGAAATGGTAGTACACACTCATACAGAAAAAACTTCACTCAACCATCTATAAATAGAAATATTATCTATTTTATCAGTTCACTCAAAAGAAGTTTCGAGGACCATATAACTTCTATCTAAAGTTAAGCTAGATTAATTTATTATGTATAGTTTACGAGACTATTCACACTGTTCAAAAATTTACTGGAACAATCTTCCTCAATCCATCTTTCCTCCTGTCCATGACCTCCCATCTTTCAAGCTATATCTGTAGAGCTGATTTAAACTTCCAGGGCCTCGTGAGTTTAAAGTAATATTACACAGTATTATATACATACGACCGAATGACTAAATTATCCCATATATTCATCCATTAACAGACTTAGAAGACCGATTTGAGAAATAGCAATCAATTAACTATTCAGAAAACCAAACAAATGATATAATTTTGTACAAGGAATAAATAATATTTGAAAATAATAATAGACAACTTTTTGTAATTAACTTGTATTTCAACTTTGACAACTTTGTCTAAGCTTAATTTTCCTCAAATTCTTTTTTAAATTGTTGGAATTAAGCAACATGTCTTAAAATATAGTCTCTCAGTAAATTTGACTAAAAATTTTTTTATATTTTTATTATTATTATTTCCATACACTAGAGTAGATGATGAATTTAAATAAGCCGAACAAACAGACCAGATGACCCAACTGTATACACACACACACACACACACACACACACACACACACCACACACAAAATAAAATCTATCGTTAGTGAGAAACACTTAAAAACTGTTATTGATTGGGTGGATCTCCCGGGTTTTGGTTTACTAATAAACATTCAATTAAAACGAAGTTTTGAAATGTTAAATAAGCTAATTTAAATATTTTTTAATTAGTACCTCTAAAGAAAATACGTTTCATTAGTTTTTAAGCATTAGTGTTATTATTATTATTATTAAGGACATGAAGTTGCAATATAATATGAAAGAATAAATTTTTATGATAATTTCCCGTTTAATTTTATTAAATAGTTTTTGCATCGAAATACTAAAAAAACTAATAAACTTCTAGAAAATCTTAATTCGTTAGTTGGTCTTATAAGGCTAACTAAAGAAGGCTGGAGGCCCTGATCTTCAAATGATCCATTTAGTTTTTAACCAGATTTTTCCTCCGTACACGAATGGTAACAAATTTTTCAAAGTAAACTCTTAACTTTCCTGTATGAAAGCATTTTCAAAATTTATTTCACTCTTAGCCCATTTCTATTGGAATACTGTTAAATTCTATTTGAATAAATGCCCAGACTGTGATTTCGCAGCGTCTTCAAATAATTTCAAACTCGTACGCATATTCAAAGCGTTTATTGTGTCTATTAATGAGGTCATAAATATAGGCCTAACGAATCCACCATGAGACAGTCAATCAAGCAAAGGGCATGCGTTTTCCCCAAATGCTCAGCAATGATTATTATTACCATTACCATTATTAATATTAGTTTTTACGCGGCAGAAACAAATAAACTTACATTTTTTCAGTAACTCGCTACATTTCCCTGCGCATTAGCAATCTTGAGCGGCGTTAGCTTTGCTCACTAGTTTGACTGGTGACAACTTCACATTTACAATATTGCTACGGCATATCTTCATTAAAACATTTGGTCTTATATATATCAGCTTTATTTTATACGAATTTTGCTTATTTATATTTTCATTCGTAAAGCAAATTTGGAGTTTTACGCGTTGAATAGCGATATAAATTGGAACTTTGTCTTTTCGGATACCGCGTAGGGTTCGCCATTCTGAAAAGAAAATCCCAATATTAATTCGTAATACCAGCTACAGGAAGTTTATTTCACTTATTCTATAACTCTTACAGCTATTCTGCATTTATTTTAACTCGTTTTTGGGCAATTATAAACACTTGTTATTAGCAAAAATAAGATATTTCACTCTAACAAATAGTCTAGGGCAGTGGTCGGCGAACTTTTTTGGGTATTACCCCACAATATATTTGAGGACGTAATCAGGACGTAAATTCGTAATATTCTAAAATTTAGAATAACGCCACATTTATGTAACAAAATAAAATAAAAATATACGAAAAAAATATCAGCACAAAGTGTCTCTCATACCGCACGCATTACCCCCAAAAGTTTTAAATTTACCCCATTTGGGTAATTTACCCCTGTTCCCCGACCACTGGTCTAGGGTAACTGATTTACCTCATTAATCTTTGCATATTACATTCGTGCCACACTATGAAGGAAGGCTACTGCAATGGAAACAGGTCATAGTACATTTATAACTAGTATAGTAATTATTAGCAAATATCCTTTGAGAAAACTCAATCATTGATTAATTAAATTTCACAATGATTTATGTCATTGTAAACTGTAAATGTACTGTGTGTGCTTTATTAATATTAAAGGTTATTAAATTCAATATATATATATACACGCACAGTATATATATATGTATGTGTGTTTGCAGAGTTAAAGTATTATAATAAAGCGGCATGTTAACTTGCGAAGAAGGATTATCAGCAGAGAACTATTTTAATAATATTTTAACTAGTTTTAATTTACATGTATGAAATTGAACTTTGAAACTCAAATTGCGTTTTCCCTCTTAAAACGTATTTATTATGTAAATTAATCATTAAAGCGCTAAACCTTAAAACAAAGAAACGCATTTCTATTGGAAAACTGTTAAGTTCTATTTGCAGATGCATTAGTAAACTCTTTACCTCTGTTCTTTGACGATCTGACCCTTTCCCAAGAGGGGCTGATTATCAGACACGTGGGAAGACCAAATTTAGGACGTAAAGGGTGGAATGGTGGCAAGTGGATGCATATTTCATTACTTCAAAATAAGGAGGAAATAAATGCCTTCGCTTCTCACTTTCTTTTACTCCACCAAGATAAGCTATTTCATATAATATACATAAACTTTTATAAATTTGGGTAATAGACTTTTCAAAAAGCCAAGTTAGGCCTAAACCACTGTTAAAATTCGACTTAATCCTTCAAAATTAATAATATGCATTTAATTTTATTTATACACACAAATGATGCGCAGTTTGCTCCATAATTAACAGTAGTTATTGAAAATGTTATCGTATGCAAAAAATTATCCTACAACTGGGCCCTACGTTACAGACTGTTTGTTTACAACTTTGGATACCTTACCCTTTCCCTAAATCCTTCTCCTTCTCCCCCCCAACCCCTTTTCTTCACCTTTCGACAAATAGGTCATGTAGTCCCCCTTCCTCCAAAACCAAACTCAGTTGCCTTACCTTTTCCCTTCCCTGTAAAACTTTATTAGACGAACATCCTCCTCCTCTGTAGGTTGATAATGATTGTGTAACGGTGCGGAAATGCATCAAATCATTAGAGACCAAATGTAGGAGCATTGGGAAGGCTAGAAACACTTTTAACCCTTTAAGGACTGAAGGCACAAATTGCTAACGTTTCAAATACATGCATTCATAACTTAACCCTACAAAAAAATTCAGGGTCTAAAGCAGAGCTTTCCAAACTGTGTGTCGCCAATACCTCCCAGGTGTGTCGCCAAATTTAGTTAATTATTTTCAATTTCTTTGTATTTTTAAAATTTTGATTTTTGTATCAACAAAATCGGCTACAAGATAAACCACCTACTGAAAAATTATCTGATATTTGATATTTGATAACAAAAAATAATTAGTGTGTCGCCAACGTGAAAAGTTGGGAAAGCTCTGGTCTAAAGGGTTAAAAAAAGATGCGCGAAGGTAGAGTGTTAGATAATGTAGGTCTTAAGTCTGAGGTAGAGTTTTAGACGATGTAGATGTTATAATATTAAATTATGATGTAAATTGCAGACATTTGTGAACCAAAGGTCAGGTCAAATATGAAATACGATAATCATAAATACAATTTAGTAATTTTTTGCTTCATTGTTTTCCTGGTTCAGATTGCTTTTCAGAAATTAAATATTGTTTATTTTACATGAGAAAACATATTTGAAAAATGCAATTTTAAGGCAATCTCTTTAAAGGCGTTTTGTATTCGGCAAAAAGCTGCTGAACTTTTAGAAAATTTAAACCTTTAGCCAAAATATCATGTTCTATTCGTCATCAAACGCTAGAAATTGTCTAAACTTTAGACTTTTTGCCTAAACTTTTTAGAATTTCGTAATCATCTCAGGCATATGACTAAAGTTTAGCAGGTTTTTTGTTTACAAACAAACAGACTGTAACGTAGGGCCATGTTGTAGGATAATTTTTTTGCATACGATAACATTTTCAATAACTACTGTTAATTATGGAGCAAACTGCACATCATTTGTGTGTATAAATAAAATTAAATGCATATTATTAATTTTGAAGGATTAACTCGAATTTTAACAGTGGTTTAGGCCTAACTAGACTTTTCGAAAAGTCTATTACCCAAATTTATAAAAGTTTATGTATATTATATGAAATAGCTTATCTTGGCGGAGTAAAAGAAAGTGAGAAGCGAAGGCATTTATTTCCTCCTTATTTTGAAGTTATGAAATACGCATCCACTTGCCACCATTCCACCTTTTACGTCCTAAATTTGGTCTTCCCACGTGTCTGATAATCAGCCCCTCTTGGGAAAGGGTCAGATCGTCAAATAACTTGAATGACGCTGAATCGACAAAGTCTGAGAGATCCATCCTCTCTACTGAAATGTTTCCTTTGTATTTTCTCCGATCTTTCTTTAGTGTTCCTCTCTGTAATAAATTTGCTGCCTCAACCATTTTCATGTTTGTTTTCCGACAAGGTTTCAAACGAAACAAAGCCAAACCAGGAGGAGATTGTAAACACCAATCGACCAGGGAAGTACTCCTTGGGGAGACATTAGGCAGGAGACAGGGAATGCTGGAACTCCCGTTTCTCCTGTCACTGTCCTCCTTAGCTGATCTTTTTCGGTGTCTCATCTGCTTGAGCACACACTAAAAGTTTTGCTACCACATAGAAATTTGCCATGAAGGTTTTTGTAAACAAGTATAATTAAAAAAATCCACATGCTCAGTAACTTACCTGCAATAAAAGTTTTCACCCCTATTACATGACCCGCCCTAATATACACATACAATTCCTGCATATATATATATATATATATATACACACTTTTATGGGCCTGATATGCCAGGTTAGGTTAATTTCTCCCCCCTCTTCCCCCTTGGAGAGTCTAAATCAGTCTTCCCCCTTGTTGCATAACCCCCTCTCCCCACTTGGAGCATTATTAATCATTCTGCATGCAATTGACTTGCACTCTAACATTTTGCGGGTATACTACTAGCCATGTTGAAATTTACCGAATGAAATTCTGACTTCCCTGAGATTTTATTTTTATACTGGAATTTCTTTATTTAACTCTAACGTAACTACCATATATTCACTTTTTATATTTATAAAGAAATATATTTATAAAAAAATAAAGAAATAAATATCTCAATTTTCTGGAGAAATTCGAGATGCCAAACAGCTTGGAATCAGATTTCATAACATCTTTTTAGTATGTTAAACAGTGGCGGCTCGTCGGTAGACACTGCGTAACTGCACCACCCCTACATTTTTTATTTACAATTGAAATAATCAAGAACAATATAAGGATGAGCTCACTGAATAACTTTTTCAATAACTTTTGAAACTTTTATTCATTGCTCAATGCTCATCCTTTTATTTCAGTAATTATTTCAACCCATTCTTAGAGACAGCACCCCTAGAATTTTTAGTCACGAGCCGCCACTGATGTTAAATTAGGTTAGGTTAGATTAGGCTAGGTTAGGGTTGGTTAGATTCGGTTAGGATGGCAATTAGGGACAATGGGTATTGGCATTTTAAATTACATAAATTTTATTTACACTTTCAGGAAGTCCCTAGAGTTCCTTACAAAATGTACAGTCTTTTCGTTATGCCATTACGAATTAGTAACACGTTTAAAAAATTGGGTATTCATAGTTTTGTTCTACATTACAATTTTATTTTAGTTTTTCACTATTTTTGTGAAAAACTTTGTATTTGTATTTATAAACTTTATATTCAGAAGAAAATAAAAGAATGCAGCAGGCTTTTAAAACAAAAACAACTAATACACTGTACAACAAATTTTCGGTTCAGAAAAAAAATGGGAATAACACTCGGTCATTCTTAATATATCGAGTGTGCTGATTCCAAATCTGAAAATAGTTTTTTTCTATCACGTCACGTTTTTTTGTAATGACTGCTTAAAATCTTCATACCAAAAAATAGGAATATATTGATAAACAGATAGGCTTTATCATATGGAACAGTTTAATTATTGCTATACTTCAACATGTATGCACAAAATTAACATAAAACTCTCGTATTATACTGTTTTCAACTCATTATTTGTTTTTATGCTGGCGTTTGTGTGATGCTTCTGGTTGGTCACGCTTTAAATTCCAGCAGAAATCGGCCAGCATAACAGGACTCCACTTCCCTTTGTATCGGCTCTTCATTGTGGCTATATCCTGGTGGAATTTCTCCCAGTGTTCGTCGCTAACAGCAGATGCGTTTTCAGGAAAGAATGAGAGATGTGAATGCAAAAAATGAATTTTCAATGACATCTTACATCCGAGACGTTGGTATGAGTTGATACGTTGATCCACAAGTGCAGCATAGTTGTCGTATTTAGTCTTTCCTAGTAGACCGCTGCACACGTTTTTGAATGCACGCCAGGCTGCCAACTCAACCTCAACCATCACAGCTTCAAAGTGTTTGTCTAGCATGAGTTGACGAACTTGAGGGCCGACGAATATGCCTTCTTTAATCTTGACATCACTTATTTTTAGGAATTTTTCCTTTAGATATTTGAAGGCAGGCTTATCCTGTTTCAACGCCTTTGCAAATTGTTTCATCAGCCCTAGTTTTATGTGAGGTGGCGGCAAGATAACCTTTTCCTTTCGTACTAGTGGTTCGTGAATAACATTGTGAGATCCAGGTGAGAAATTATCTCGCGGCGGCCATACTGAGTGTGTGTAGTGTTTAGACCTTGCTCGGCTATCCCACTTGCATAAGAAACACATGTATTTCGTATAGCTAGTTTGCGATCCATTGAGAATAGCCACAACCTTCAAATCTGCGCAGATAAGCCATTCATGTTCATTGTATTTTATACAGTCCAGAATAAAAGCAACATTGTCATACGTTTCTCTCAAGACGACTGAATGAGCGATCGGAACAGAAGGCGTTGTGTTCCCATTGTGTAGCAGTACACCCTTAACACTGTACAGAGATGCATCAATGAACAATCTCCACTGATTCGGTTCATAGCACAAACCAGAGCATCGAACAGACCATGTATATCAATGCAATAACAAAGATTGTTCTTCATTGTGAAATATTCCTGTATATCCAAGGAGCGCTTTCGGAATGCTGTAATTCGTAAGTGTTCCGCCAGCAGATTCCATTCTTGTAGACGTGAGGCCAGTAGTTCACTGTGTTGCTTGGTAAGTATTAAATCACGGACCAAATCATTGAGTTCAGGCTGCGTGATGAGATGTTGTTCTTTCTTGGAATCGACTTGAGCTTCATAGTATTTGCCGTCTGATTCCGATTTGTCAGAGTCTGTGTTATCGGTCGGCATTTCAACTGGAGGACGAGGGATGGGTATATCTACAGAATGTTCCACAGGACGCATAGCAGAACGAAGATTTGGGTAGACTATAGCCTTTTTCCCTTTTCTGTTGCAACCTGTAATGTGAGACAATAGACATTGTTGACTACTTAAGATGGCATAATTGTGTAATACATTATGCAGAGCAGGATATGCTAAAATGTGCTAAAAGCACCAAATTTGACGTATATTCAGAAAAATAAAAGATTCAAACCTGTGATGTTCGTTAAACAGAAATAGTAATCAGTTGAATGGTCCAGCGGCTCTCTCCATTCCATTGCGACACCGAATCCCAGACCAGGACCGGTGCCTTTGAACCATGCACATAAAGAGCTTGTACATCTCACACAGCAGATATGAGGCGCCCAGTGCTTGTCCTGATCACCAACTTTGCATGCGGAGTATAATTCATAAAGCTTTTTCACATGAGAAGTCAAGTTCCTTTTATACTGTTTTAATGTTAATGTCCCACAAATATAACAAAAACTGTCTGGCGGAATTTTTGCACTCTCTAGGCATTGTAACATAACATCAACAAAAACCTGTAAAATAAGAAAATGATAGATCAATTTGCAATTTCACATAATATAGACGTTGTCGGTGAAATATACATAATTTGATAGCTGTTATTCAACAATACTCACTTATAGCACCGATTTATGATAAAATATGGCTGACAATTTTGTTTAAATGTTTAATGAAAGAAATTTTTCATAAAATCAAAGTGGAAACACAGAGCCGAACACCACCACCACAGCATATGCTTGACTGAACAAAATGTAAAAGATGCATTCAGAGCAGTGGTGGGCGCGGTACCAAAATTTGGGGGTGCGTTACGCGGTACTGCGGTACCTCAGCATGCCCAGTGCGTTACGCGGTACTGCGGTACTTTTTCAGGTCCCCCTGGTGCGTTCCGCGGTACTGCGGTACTGCGGTACTGCACACAAGAACAACACAAGTAATAGCACATATTTTCAGAAATTGCATATCGGCGATTTCGCACCTGAACTTTCTGCCATAATGGCTAAAAATCGATCTTTGTCACAGAAATGTAACACACGTGCAACCGGCTCAAAAGCAAGCACTGCACTGAGGCGTTGTGATAGGATGGCAACGTAACATGTTCTGAACGAAAACTTAACGTGTCTAGAGTTAGGCTGATGCAACACGCAGCATTCGTCTTACTGTACTCCTGTAATAAGGTTTACTTCAAAAAAAGTGTTAATTTTTTGAAAAGTCGTGTTTGTCGGTACCGCGGAAAGTACCGCGGGAAATTTGAATGCGGTAGCGGTACTGCTGTACTTTCAGCGATCCTTTGCGGTACTGCGTTATGCGGTACCGGTTTGGTAGTGCGGTAGTACCGCAGTACCGCAGTACCGCAAAAAATACCGCAAGTGCCCAGCTTTGATTCAGAGAACCAGTGGTTCTCAAAATGATACAATGAAATAGGGTCATTTTCATAAAATCGATGGGTGATACAAATAAATGAGTGTTATTTTCGCAATCTACGCATATAATTAGCCATAAAAATGACGATCTCATTTCCGTTTTTTTTTCAGTTGTACAGTGATATTAATTCTCATTGGACATATTACTTATAAGATTATTATTAATGTGTTTGCATGAAACATTTCCATTTGACACCAGTCGACTGAAGGCTATGAATCGGTAAATAATTAACAAAAATACAATTCTATGCATTTGCTTTCTTTTATGCAATTAATTCATGCATGATAACACAGACCGCAACAGGAATACAAAGAGCCTTTTATGTCAAACAACTGTTTATTTGTAACCCAGGAACATTAATCATATTATTTGACTTAATTTAAAAAAAATATAACTTAGAACTAAAAATCAGTGTTGGTAGAGTTTTTTCACTTTCACGCTGAATAGCATCAAAAGTCCCAAAAAAGTCCTTCACTCGTTGTAGATTTTTGCTACCTGCTATAACCCTTAGTAATTCTCATACGGTTCCAAAATTTGTACGGTTGAGAAATTCGCCACAGCGAAACGGTTGAATTCCATATTTCGTGTTTTTTTATACCCAAATTTTCTGTTGTTTGCAATTTCAAACATTTAGCGACCTCGGTTGGAAAACGTTCCAAATAAAAATTTTAAATCATTTTCTAAGCTATCAATTTTGTATATAACTTCTGAATCTACTGTAGTGCTAGTAAGAGTTGTTATGGCGCTTTAAATGCAGCGTTCAAAATTTAGAACTTATAGCCTCTTTTCGAGGGTGCAGTGTAAGGGAAGTTTTTCCTTCTTTTGGGTAACAAACATGGGCGTCCAGAGGGGGGGGGCAAGAGGGGGCAGTTGCCCTCCCTTGGAAATTTGTGTTTGGTCAATTTCACTGAAACTTACACGATTATAGTTAATCATAGTATCATAGAACATAAAAAATGGACTTGACTGGTAGAAAAAAAATGCACTGCGACCACTACGAGTAAAAACCGTCATCTCCCCTTATCATAGCCTGCTTTCGTTCGATGCTAATACTAAGTACATAAATTTAGCACCGAAAGCAGGATAAGGGGAGATGACGGTTTTTACTCGTAGTGGTCGCAGTGCATTTTTTTTTTCTACCTAATAAAGAACTAATAAGAACTAAGAACTAATAAGTTAGTTTTGCCCCCCTTGCGAAAAATCCTGCGGACGCCCCTGGTAACAAAGCTTCTTGTCAGTTGATACAATAACTCTTTTTAATGATAATATAACTTGTTTACATAGAAGAAATGGTCTTCAAAACTCCTTTTTGGAGCGATGTGAGACAATAGAAAATAATATTTCTATGTATAGAAAGGTGTTTTTTTTTTTATAGTAATAAATGAAGAAAACTTTAGACGCAAAATTATGTCAACATAAGATGGATAGGGCGTAATGTTACGTTACGTTCAAAATATGTGGAAATGTTTTAGTTGGTTGTTAGGAATTGCTTAATCGGTAAATGAAATGAAACGCTATTTCCATAAAATCTGACGTGATTTCGGTTTTCTTTGCAAATGGAACTCGAGACCTGGTACTGTATTTTTAATCATGTAAGTCCGTTACAGTTGTCTCTCTCATGTAGTTATTGTAAATCAATAGTAATATAAAGCCTCCTCTCCCCATTAGATATAATGTTGGATTTTAAACATTATAGGATTATGGTTGCTCGTTTCTTCCCAATTTTCAAATGAGTTTTCGTGTAGGCCAGTAGTATGGGCGAAAAACGGGAGAGTGCAAGAATGTTGCAATGATGCAATGCAATGGTGAGCAATGTTGCAATATGTTAAGCAACAAACGGGGAACGGTAATGTTACAAGGGGCTATGCAACAAATGGGGAGGGGTTGTGCAATGAAGGGGAGGGGGTTATGCAGCAAATCCATGCTGCAAAGGGGGGAATGGGGTTATGCAACAAATCATTGCTGCAAAGGGGGAGGGAGGGAGCTTCGGGCCTCTTCAGGGAGAAGGAGGAGGGTCTTTGGGGGAGAAGGTGGGATATCCTCTCCCCTAAAAGAGAAACCTACCCTAAGCCTTAACCTAAAAAAGGGAGAGGAGAGAGTTCTTTATTCCACCGGAGTCCATCGCATAATGAGCGTCCAGGGGCCAAGCAGCTGTTATATCGATGGTCTGGAGTTACCACTTAATTTAAATGGTGGTGTCTGGTAACTCTCCTTATATAAATAAATAAATAAATAAATATTTATTTATAGATGAGTTTCCAGAGACTCCTATATAATTTAATTATATGCAGGGTTACCAGGCTGCAGGCTGCACCATTTATTTTAATTACTTATTTATTAAATATAAAAGAAAAACAATAATTATTTTAATTAACTTCTCCGAAAGTGACTATTTACTTTTTCCATTCCTCTGTGCACGAGAAAGTTAGAGAGAGAGTGAGGCGTACTTTCTCTTAGATGTGTACATACGTAAAGTGGAATTCTCGGCTCCTTTTGAATAAAAAAATGTGTGTACATGGCTAAAGACACACACACACACACACACACACACACACACACACACACACACTTATTCTACTTGCTGATCTTGGATGTTTGGTATTAGTGTTATATAAGACTGTGTGGTGTTAATTAAATCGTAGGGCTAATACAATACAGTCTTATATACATATATATATATATTATATATATATATATATATTATATATATATATATATATATTATATATATATATATATATATATATATATATACTGTATATATATATAAATAAATAAACAATCAAAATAGTAAATTCTATGCACAACTTGAACGAACAATATGGGGTTGTTTATAGTGGGTATGTGTGCACTAAAAACCTATAAGAAATACGAACGAAGAATATGGGGATGTTTGTGGTGGGTATCTGTGCTCTAAAGGCCTATAAGAAATACGAACGAAGAATATGGGATATTTGTGGTGGGTATGTGTGCACTAAATGCCAAAGATATACAAGTCTACTGAGAAGTCTATTATTTTTATAAAGAAATTTCAACGAAATCAAGAAGAGGATTCCTTAATTCATTTATTTTCAATTTAAATTATATCGTACCTTCACGCTAGTGTATTTAATTAACAATAAAAGAAAAATATACACAAAATAATAAGTATACACTTTAAACGCTGTAAATATATATATATATATATACACTAGGGTGTTTCATACCTATAGGGTAAAATAAAAATGAGCTTGGAGTTTTAATCCACACGTTTCTCCGTATTCTAAAGAACAAGAAAACACGTTTGTGCAAGTTTGAACCAGATCGCGCTGCATTTAGAGGTCCCCAACTTTGACGACTTTTTGTCAGTTCATTTCTCGCCTGCCTACAGTGAAGACGGTTTTCTTCGTCACTTGAGCGGTTCGTGTTGTATAGCCTATTGGACAACTATGGAGGTAATTATATATGCTACTAATTATCTCATTTTACTGTGGTATTGAAATTTATTATTATTTAATTTCTGTCATTTTACTGTGGTAGTGATATTTATTATTAATATTACATGAAATTAATTAGTCTGTTGCATATTGGACAACTAAGCTGGTAATTATTTATGATACTAATTAATGTAATTTTACTGCGGTATTGAAATTTATTTAATTAATGAATTGTCAAAGAGAACGTAGTGTACACGTATCAGTTTTATAAATAAAGAAAAGCAGTAACTGGGACTCGAACCAGTGTCATAGCCGTTTGGCGGCATTGCTCAAGTCGGCGTACACAGCACGCTATCCACTCCCTAGATGGTGTAGTGGATAGCGTGCTGTGTACGCCGACTTGAGCGATGCCACCAAACGGCTATGACACTGGTTCGAGTCCCAGTTACTGCTTTTCTTTATTTAATTAATGAAATTAATTACGATGTGAAATTATTTCTGTGGAATTATTTAGTTTGTTTTCTTTTCCAGGTGTCTACCAGAGCGAAAACAGAAGTGTTTCTTATTGGCCAGACGGATGCGAACATCACATCAAGTGGCCTTCCAACTCAGTTGCAAGTACTCAAAAAGTACTTTTACCACCAAAAGGAGCAAAAATTTGGACGTACTAAATGCCTGAACCTGTGCCTGGATGCCTGTCTCATATTTTGGGAGAGAGCGAGAATCCCCATGATGCGTCGAGATTCGGCCTTGAGGAAGATGGAATCCCTTCTCAAGGAATACGACCGGCTTGTGAAGCACAAGTCACATAAAGCAGAGTCCTTCCGAGTGAAGGAGGCGATGTTCAAGGAGGCAATAGCGAAGGAGATCATGGACATTGCTCATTCACAGGCTAAGGAAATGATGAAGAATCAGGAGGACATCCACTTTCTCGACATGCAGCGTGAAGATCCAAATTCCTGCAGCATGGGCCCTGTTGACATGAAGCTTCACTATGAGGAGATTAGGAAAAGGAAGAGTCTGGACAAGATTAAGGAACAACAGGAGAAGGCCAGGAAGGAACAAGGAGCTGCAGAAGATACGGGGGCTTTAGTGATTTCAACTTCGTCAGAGACTGACTCAGATGTCGTTGACCCAACCGTGGAAGTTTTTCCATCCTCCTCCAAGGGAAATACCAAGAAGCGACGCAGGAATCTGATCTCACAGGATGTGACGACTACCTACGATCGGCTGAATATTTCGTACCGCGATTCAGCTATGTCGTACGCTGCAGCGGCTAAATCACTAGGTTTTGACTTGGATGAACTGTCCATTTCTGCCAGTACCATGTACCGCACACGCAAGGCTCTCAGGAAGGTGGCTGCTGAAAGTTATCAATCCGACGAAGTTTGTCCTGGTCAGCCTCTTGTCTTGCATTGGGACGGTAAGCTCCTACCTGACAATGAGCAATGGAAGGAGAGCGTTGACCGGATCGCCGTCCTCGTCTCTGGCGACGGCAAGGAGAAGTTGCTCGGCGTTCCTAAGGTGACGTCCGGAACCGGCGAGAAGATAGCGCGAGTTTGCTTAGATTTGGTCAAGGAACACAGGATGGAAGAGCGCGTGCGGGGACTGTCTTTCGACACGACAGCGTCGAACACCGGGATTCATATCGGGGCCTGCGTCCTGATTGAGAAAGGTCTTGGCAGAGAACTCATGTACTTCCCCTGTCGGCATCACATCTATGAAGTCATCTCAGCTCCGTCTTCAAGCGTGCATACGGCCCTTCAAGTGGCCCCGATATACCCGTTTTCAAGAGGTTTCAGGCACAATGGAAGTTCATCGACCGGTTGGACGTGCGGCCGTACGATTTTGCTCAAGTCAATGACTCTATGAGGGAACTGAGGGAGAAGTCAGTCCTGCTGGTGAGAGGGATGGTGAGCACGTCGCATCAGCGCGATGACTACAAGGAACTGCTACAGTTGGTTCTCATCTTCCTGGGAGAAGCAAAAGTGGTGGATTTCCCTCTCAGAGCCCCTGGCGCTTACCATCACGCTCGATGGATGGCGATAGCCATCTACTCCTTGAAAGTAATTCTACTGAAGAAGCAGTTCAACATGTTGAGTCACGAGTTGGAAGCTCTGACAGCCGTAGGTCTCTTCGTGTCCCTCGTCTACATCCGAGGTTGGAATCGTGCTGCAACCTCAAGCAAGGCTGCCGCAGTTGATCTGGAATTTCTGCGTGCTTTTCTGCGTGACGGGCGAATCCATGTCGGGATATTCGTGTGTTAACGCTGCGCAAGAAGCCATGTCTCGACACTTATGGTACATCTCTGAGACTCTTATTGCCATGGCGTTCTTCGACGCAGATGTGGCAGATGAAGAAAAGGCTCAGATGGTCGTCAGTTTGGGTAAGCCCGCATCGAAAAAGGAACTCAAGCGACCCCAAGGGAAGAACGTCAGGAATCTTGCCTCGAAACACCTGGCGGAGTTCGTGACAGGAAAGACGATGGCTTTCTTCCATGCATTCGACTTGGACACAGAATTATTGAAAAAGCCAGTTGCCGAGTGGACTGAAGTAGAGGGCTTCAAGCAAGCAGCGGCAACTGTTAACAAAATCTCTGTCGTCAACGATCGGGCCGAAAGAGCCATCGCGCTCACCAAAGAGTTCAACTGTTCTCTGACGAAGAACGAAGAGCAGAAGCAGTATTTGCTCAAAACTGTGATGCAGCATAGGGCGAAATACCCGAATAAAACCAAGAAGGATTTCATGGACAAATGATTCGCAAGAAATGGTTATGTTTTTTGTATCTTTGTGAAAATGTGTAGTGAAATGGTACTCGTTTGTTGAATAAAAATTCATTGACAGATTTTTGTTTAATTTTTTCCGTTTATGATCTGCCAGAGCATCAAACTGGGGACCCGTAAACTTTAAACTATTGAATTAATACTTCGGTTTATCAGTCTCCTCAGCAAATGGAACAAGGGGATCCATGTGGATTAAAATTTTTCCAAACTTTTAATTTATGAAACACCCTAATATACACACACACACTCAAACTCAGAATGGTCCCTCGAGAAACTTATATGTTAAACAGACTGTGCATGGAACAAGGCACTCTTCTGGGAAATTACATCCACTATAGTTCGAATAAGTATTGATAAATGACAAATACTATTGTTTTTCTTTTTTATGATGGAAAGTCCTAGGTGGGCACCGGGTTACACGCTAAAAATTTATTTGCGAGTAACCCAGTGCCCACGTTGGGCTTTCCATCATTAAAAAGAAAAACTATAGTATTTGTCATTTATCATTACTTATTCTAACTATAGTGGATGTAATTTCCCAGAAGAGTTCCTTGTTCCATGCACGTTCTGTGTTTAATATGGTGCGAGGGCAATTCGTCCCCGGACAATTCGTCGCCGGACAATTAGTCCCTAGGACAATTCGTCCCCGGACAGTACGTCGCCTACAAAATTAATTTTTAAGTTTTAAATTGTAATATGACCTTAAGTACTCGTCGCCCTCAAAATAAAAGTAAGAGACACTCGGCAACTTTTTCTTCATAAAACCTTCATAAATTAAAAATTATTATTTAAGTTAGGCTTTAAAACAAGTAAAAACCTTCTAATATTTACTATTTTTAAAAAATCATGCTTAAAATACAGTTTAATGGCTACAAAAAATATAAAATAAAAGCATAAAATGGATTTAAAAATGACACTCGGCAACCTTTTTCTTCATGAAATGAAATTAAAAATTGTAAATGACACTCGGTAACTTTTTTCTTAAACGTAGGTTATTTTAGGTTTACCTTTAATTTTCAAGTGGCATTTATTTTTAAGACGTCAACCCATCAGCATGGCTAGTTGTACGGTTATTAGTTCGGAGAAAGGAAAAAACAAACTTGTGGATAAAGAGAACTATATTTACACGAGAAACAAGCAAAATGCTGATGGATCTGTGATCTATTGGAGGTGTGAAAATCGTGCATGCAAAGGTAGACTACATACCGACGCTGAATATAATGAATTGAAGTTGATTGGTAACCATAGTCACGCAACGACAGCTGCCCAAATAACTGCTAGAGTCGCCATTTCATCTATTCAAAAAGAGTCCATTTCAACTCAAAATCCCCCTCGTTCAATTATAGCTAATGAATTAGGAAATTTAAATGATTGTGCAATTTCTGAAATTCCTAAGCTTTCACATATTAACCGTAATATTAGGCGATGGAGGCAAACTAAGACTAACCATCCTTCCATTCCAATTTCAAACGTTGGATTTTCTGTTCCAGTAGAATATTCCTACTTGGAGAATGGTGCTAAATTTTTGCAATATGACAGTGTCCCGGAAGATTCAAAACGAATTGTACTTTTCGCGAGCGATGAAGCCCTTGATCAATTGAAATTGTACAAGAATTGGGCTGGCGATGGAACATTTAAGTGTGGCCCTAGTATATTTTTTCAATTATATGTCATACACATACAAATCGGTAGCTTTAATGCCCCAAGATTATTCGCACTGCTCTCAGACAAAAGCCAAGATTCCTATATTCGCCTTTTTGAAAATGTAAAAGAATTGTTAGAGGATGATGGCCCGGAAAATATTATTTTAGATTTCGAAAAAGCTGCCCACAATGGATTTTTAGAAGCATTTCCAGACGCAAATTTGTCTTGTTGTTTGTTTCATTTAGGTCAAAATGTTTATAAGCATGTCGTTCAAGAAGGCTTCAAATCGAGATACCACGAAGACGACGCATTTAGTCTAAAAATCCGCTGTTTTGTTGCCCTTGCTTTTTTGCCAATGGGTGACGTAGTTGATGGATTTGAAGATCTTGTCGACGATGATTATATTCCCCAGTCTTTAGTCACTTATTTCGAGAATAATTATATTGGACCCACAAGAGGAAGAGGTGCTAGAAGGCGTCGTCTCGAGCCCCCATACCCAATAAGAAGTTGGAATGTACATTCGCGATGCATGGCAGAAGAACCCCGTACCATAAACGGCTTAGAAGCTTTTCACAGTGCCCTGAATCGTGCGGTGAGCGCAATCCACCCCAATATATGGACTCTTATAGACGTGCTACGACGCGAAGAAGGTTTGGCGAGAAGCAAAATGCAGAAATTTCTTCAGGGGGAAGTCGTTTTTAAGAAGAAAAAATACAGATCTAGATAGTCGTATACTAAAATTAATAGAAAAGTATGACTCGATAAATAAGCTTCAGTTCTTAAAAGGGGTTGCCCATAATCTCAAATTTTAAATGCCTTTTATGCTTTCACTTTATCTGTTTTTTAATGTTTGTTACTATTAAAATGTATTGTATGTAACTGTATGTAATAGTAAATATTAGAAGTTTTTTACGTTTTCTAAAACATAACTTAGATAATAAATTTTATTTGTACGCGGCGAACTGTCTGGGGACGAACTGTCTGGGAACGAATTGTCCTAGGGACGAATTGTCCGGCGACGAATTGTCCGGGAACGAATTGTCCGGGGACGAATTGTCAAGGGACGAATTGTCCGGACACCGTTTAATATATACAGGGTGTCCTATAAGTCCGGCATCATAGGAGAAATTCATATTTTTCTATTTCTACAAACCATAACTCATTTTTTTCTCTTTCTAAAGGCCATAATGTCTGTGAGCAAGGAAGAACGAATCCAGATAATTCTACTCATAGGAAATCGGACTGCATCCAGACCGCGAGCCAATAACACAGAGTTGTGTTAGCAGACTTGTTGCAAAGTTTAAGGAAACAGGATCCATAGAAGATAAACCACGCAGTGGATCTTCAAGGAGGTCCACTGACGATGATACAGCGACTGCTATCCTGGCTCATTTTAACAGAAGTCCCAATAAGTCTCTTCGGCGATTGTCCGCCAAGACAGGAATGTCGAAAAGTAGCATCCATCGCATTCTTCAGGCTCACAAATGGCATCCGTATAAACTTCAGATCCTACAGAAATTAAGCGAAGATGATCCCGACCGGCGGATGGAATTTTGTGAATGGGCTACGGAGCAATATGCTCGGGATACCAATTTCCCGTTCACCATTCTGTTCAGTGACGAGGCTGTTTTTTATGGAAATGGTGAGGTAAATCGACAAAACACCCGCTACTGGTCTCAAAACAACTCTCACTGCTATACCTCTTCAAAGGAACAATGTGCATCTCGGGTGATGGTATGGTGTGGCATTTGGAAGGATCGCATGATAGGCCTCCTCTTTTTCGATGACCATGTTACTGGAGTCACCTACCTACGTATGCTCAATTAAGAAGCATTTCCCAGTGTCTTGAACGAAGAAGGAAATTTCCCAACATGGTTCCAGGAAGACGGCGCTCCTGCACATTACAACGCCCAAGTAAGGGAATACCTGTACCAACAATTCCATGGTCATTGGATAGGACGTCGAGGGCATGTGGAATGGCCAGCTAGAAGCCCGGATCTCACGCCACTAGATTTTTATCTCTGGAGCCACATGAAAGCGCTGGTATACGCAGAGAAAATTAGGAGTGTTGAACATTTGCGGCAGCGCATTATTGAGGCATGTAACACCATTACTCCTGACATCATTCACCGTGTGCTTGCTGACTGGGTATCACGTCTGAATTTGTGTATTGAAAACAATGGTGGACATATTGAGCACGTTCTGTAAATAAAAGCTTTTGTTTTGCCTTTTTTATTATTTTTCTTATGATGCCGCACTTATGGGACACCCTATATATATATATATATATATATATATATAGGGTGTCCCATATCTTATTCATGATGTAATGAACTTGTACATTTAAAAGAAAAATCTTACAAACATACTGAATAATTATTTAAATACTAAAAATTTTAATTCCTACAACATTTTAAATCTCTAAACTTGTCAGCGATAATTTCTTTCAACATAACTTTGTGCTGCCTTTTCTCGAATAAAAAAAAATCTAACGGTATAAACTCGAAACAGGTGAATCGCCGACCAAAAAGGTTAACCTTTGCAGTTAACCTGACATACATATCGTCTGAAAAGTATTTTTCGTCTCATTTTAGTTCAAATATTATTATTGTCATTGTAATTACTAATGATCTTAAAACAATTTAAATATATATACATAAGCATCACGTAATTGTTTTCCATGAACAAATTATTTATAGGCTAAATTAGCCTTTGATTAAGTAATGAATTTCCTTATCATATTTCCATATGCAACATATATATATATATATATATATATATATATATATATATATATATTATATATATACCGGGTGGACGAAAGAAGCTGGACACTATTGTTTTTCCTACAAATTTCAAACTAGTCAAGCCAATACACCCAAATTAGTACAAGATGTAGCCAATAGTGTAGTTATCATGTGCTAAAAATTTCAAAGGAACTCATATAAAACTTACCCTATTGAAATCGATGTTGTATTGGCCCCCAATTTTCTTGAATTACGGCCAGTACTCTCCTTTTCCACTGATCTATGGATGACTTGATTTTGTCTTAGGACACCATAGGCCAAACAACCTCAGTTGTTTGTCTAAGTGCTTCCAGGTTTGAAAATAGTTCCCTGCGACTATGGTACACCAATGACTTCAGCTCATTCTACACGGAGTAATCCAGAAGATTTAAGTCAGGAGAATTTGGTGGCCATTCTTAACTTTTTATGAATTCAGGAATGTTTGCCATCAAAAATTCTTGGGTTGCCTTGGCTGAATAAGATGGTGCATTGTCTTGAACAAAAATAAAATCTTCGTTCGGGTACAGTCTTGGCATTCCGGTAAAACTTCTCCGAGGTGTTCTCTCTAATTTCGCGAGTTCATTTTTGTTTTTTGTGGATCAGTAAAAGCTAATTTGGTTTTCCATTGTAAGAAACACCACAAGATACCATTAGTTTCTTGGAAAATCGTGAAATTGGATGATAAAGACGGTCTAGGGGGGATTTCCGATTTTGAAGTTAATGCATTGACTCGGTTGTTTTGTCGATTTGTTGATACAATTAATGTAAAGTCGGACTGATCTTGAAAAAACATGCGTTTAATGTCTGCTAAATTATGGGCGCAGTCACCTTCACAAAATCTCGCTGTTTGTTTCGTCAAATTAAATTTTTTACAATTAAGAAACGGCGAAAGATAATTAACTGAGGTTCTCAGCACATGATAACCATACTATTGGCTACATCTTGTACTAATTTGGGTGTATTAGCTTGAATAATTTGAAATTTGTAGTAAAAACAAAAGTGTCCAGGTTTTTATCGTCCACCCGGTGGACAGTAGCAATAATAAGCTAAATTGGCTTTCCTTCTCCCCGAATTGTTCATTTTGACAAATATCAAGCTTGTCACCCGCCTTAGACCTACAGTGTTTAACGTTGAATCCGAACTACGCTCCAGCACGGACGGCTGAAATTACAATGTCATCGCCTGTACTCGATCTCTCAACCTCCTATCAACACCCCAACGTGTTAACCACTAGGATACACAGGGTGCCCATTAACTACCAGCCCAACCAGAAATTCATTTTATATATAAATCTATTTTATATTTTATTTTTCTTTGCGTGGAATTTATGTGGTAGCTTCTTCATAGTTGTGTTAAAACTTTATATTGTCTCTTATTGAAATGAAATGAATGAATGAAAAAGAAAAAATTGAAAGGTTTGTTATTATTATTATTATTATTATTATTACGTGCGATGATTCCTCATTTCACGAAGATTACGCTTATTGCCCCTCCTCTCGAGTTGATCTGATAAAGTAATGAGTCGGCTTCTTTTACTCTCCACCTCACATAGGTACACCCGGCTCATCGGGGATTGTATGTACCAAGAAATTGCAGTCATCGCCCGGACTCGAACTCTCAACCTCCGATCAACAACACAACGTCTTAACCACTAGGATACATAGGGTGCCCATTTATCTACCAGCCCAACCATTCATTTTCACGAATTAAACACAACTTAATCACACTCCTGTGCGAGAATTAGCAAGTAGAAAGTCAAGCCGAAAAGATGAATCAAAGTTGAGGATCGAATAGTATGACTGCAAATAATAATAATTTAAAATATTTTCGTGATAGAGATTGCAAGTGGCAAATGTTGATCAATGTTGCAAAGGGGTGAGGGATATTGCATGAAGAGGTGGGTTCCAAAATGGAAAAACCGAGAATAGCATGGGCATAAATAATATTGCAAATATTTGACCAATGAGGACGTCCAATGCGTGGACCCGTTATATCGGTGTTACGATTGGTACACAAAATTTAACATAGCCCCGCCCAGTTACACTGACAACCAATCATCAAACTTACGAACCGCCTATTAGTTTTTAGGTAGTGGTGCTTGGGGAACATGCATATAAAAGGAAATATTTTCAGCTGGAAATTACAAGTCATTTTTACCAAAGTGACTTTCACGCAAAGTGACTTCGGACCATCTACCATTTTGGAGGAAAAGCACAAACATCATTATAAAAAACCAAATATATTTAAAAACTTAGTTACATCAATATGAAGTCATGGCTCCCTTGTTCTTGAGGACCCCCTGGAGCCGTTTGGGCATGGAATCACTGAGCTTCCTGAAGTAGTCCAATGTCATCTCCTTGCACCACACCTTTATCAGCTCCGCCTTGAGGTTCGCGAGGTTAGGAGTCTTCTTCTCTGCCATGATCTTCTTCATGTAATGCCAACAGTTCTCGATGGGGTTGAGATCGGGGCTATTGCCAGGCCACTCTAACACCTTAATCTTCCGCTCATTAAGCCACTTCGTCACCTTCTTGGCCTTGTGACAGGGGGCACTGTCGTGCATAAAAATCTCACTGCCGTGAATGGCCAAGTGGTTCAACAAATGGTCGTTAAAAACGTCAATATAACGGTCACGTTCATCATCACATTCTTGGGAAGGAAGTACAGACCCCCATTTCCCTTCTCACCAGAAAAACACCCCCACACCATCACTGACTCAGTCGGTACCGTGTAG
Organism: Bathynomus jamesi; assembly: GCA_023014485.1. Lineage (NCBI taxonomy): Eukaryota > Metazoa > Arthropoda > Malacostraca > Isopoda > Cirolanidae > Bathynomus > Bathynomus jamesi. The sequence goes on from JAJOZX010001257.1 coordinate 339,186, forward strand.
GCCGGGTGGTACCGACTAGCAGATGACGGGCGTCGCACCTTGGCAGATCGAATCTGGAACACCTGGAACATGCTTTCATCTGAAAACATCACCTTCCTCCACTGTGCCGATGTCCAATGAACGTATTTCTTTGCAAAGGCAACACGCTGCTTCTTCATGCGGTCGGTGATAAGTGGCTTCTTGGCGGCGGTACGGCATGGTAACCCCAAGTCCTTCTGCAGCCGGTGCTGGATCGTTCGAACAGACATGGCTTCCAGCAGCTTGGGATGGTTCTTTTTCAATTGAGACGCTGTAAGTCGAGGGTTCTTCAACACCTCTCTTTATGAGGTTATCCGTGGCCTTAGACGTCTTCCTTCGCCTTCCACCACCGAAATTGTGCTTCGGTACGACGTTGGGTGGTAGGCCTCTAGCCGCCGCCACCAGCTTCATGATGGTCGACTTCGCCCGACCAGTACGCTCGCATATCGTCTTTATCGGGACGTTTTCTTGCCTCCACGCAAGAATACGGGCCTTCTCCTCAACAGAACAATACTTCCCAGGCATGTCCACTGCACTTTAAGAAAAATAAAGAACACAAACGACTGCACACAAAAATCCAAGAATTCTGGACGCGGTACGGCAGAAACACAACACCCCCACGTCACCTCTATCTAAACACTGACGAGTTTTGCCTCTGCGGTAGCATAAAGGGATCGACTAACAACATGCCAGATACTTCCAGACAAAATGTTTTACTCGGTAGCGTGAGAAATGCAAATCGATTTCAGACCGCTTTCTCAGCGGAATATCGCACGAAGGTCCGAAGTCATTTTGCGGCGGGTGTAAACATTCCCTCCGTCATGAATCAAGAACATTACAGTTTACCGGATTTATCTCAAGATGGAGACATTGCAGCGGTGTCTACAATTAATTTTTTTAACGCAGCCGACAGGGATGGATTACTTCCAACCCAAACCGTTGATGACATTTGCAATGACGCTCCATACGATCTGACGCAAGGGACTGCCGTAGAAAAGTAAGTAATTATGTGCCTGTAATTTTATTTTTTGTAGCCATTTATTCGCGAACTTATTTATTTAGTGTGCCTCTCATTAGGAGAAAGAGCAGTGTTCTGGATTATTTCACCATATATATGGAGAGCTGTAGCAATTCATCTCATCACATTAAAAATGCTTCATTTAAATAGCAGGTGTCCGCAATTATAGATTAGTTAGCAATTAATATTATGCTAAAGTCCTGTTTTGATTCGTTGAATTATTTATAACAATCCTTTGCAAGTTTTAAATAATTTTATAATTTCCATAATAAATGTTATTCGGCATTTTATCTTAAAGGAACTTCTCTGAACGGTTCGAAGATATCTTCACATTGTAATACTCTTACTATATGTATATTCTGCATATGTTTTAAGCAATTGGGGTTTTATTAAAAAAGAATCAGTATGAACTAATTATTTATCCTTTCTCTAAAGGTCCGATGAGGATTTGACACGTGTTATACAATCTTTTCGTTTTGAAGAAATGCATGTTGTGGACCTGAATACGGAGGTAGAAGTTTTACCTAGCAGTCAACCCAGTGATTGTCACATCATTAACGAAATAATGTAAGTTTTTTTTCTTATGTTTCGATCTTTTTTTTTCTGGGAAGACACAATGTATTTTCATCAATTTATTAAAAGAAAGAAATCCTGTTTTTAGTACAATAACCATCTTAAGCTATAGAATATACAAACTAACATTATTGTTTACAAATATATATATACTGTACACGAACAAAACATCATACTATACAACGAGTACGCACAATCAGAAAAAGGCTTTTTATCTGTATGCATACCATTTCGTCGTTTCGTTGGGTGCGAGACAGGTCGAATAATTTTTTAAAAATTATAAATTCTTTACCACGTGACATGAATGAGAAATGAAAGTCAGTACAACCCACAAGTATTACAAAAACATCCTTGTAGACGGAAGGGATTGCATAAAATTTCGGGGATATGCATCTCATCGAGAAATTTTATAATAACAGCGTCACTCCAGGGTTGAGTGCCGAGTGAAACAAAATAGTGCATGCTGTCCCTATTTCTAAAATAGATTGCAAACCAATGAATCCCTTCACTACCAACAACAACTGTGTTCAAAATAAGACTACCGCAATCTCTCGTAGTTGGCAATTTCAATGTTTCATTCTTCGCAAACACACCGATAAATTTGGAACGTGTGATTCGTTCACTATTCATTACTCTGAAGTGTATTTGCGTCCATTTTAAAAGTCAGTGACAATGCCCCTAAATCTGTCTACTTCTATTATGGCTTGTGACTTGAGATATACTAGTACACTAATAGGCGCGTCTAAAGGCTACGAATTCCAATCTGACTAAGATGTTTCCACTCTGTTGTGGACTTAAGTGTGTATTTACAATAGCAGATAAGTCAGGTGTGATGTCAAACGGATAAAGGTTAAATTGATCGATGAATTCTTTCTGCGTTACCCCAATCGCGAGCTCATCACAATCAACTGCAATATAGGCAAGATTACTATATGCTCTCGCGCAAAGCGGGAACAGCGCGTCTGATGAGTAGCCCGTATCCAATGTTCCTCTCAACGCAACGCCATTAACGTATATAGTTATATTTTTAAGGACGAAATTCTCGAATTTAAAGGGATTCTTTTTATATTTTCCATTCACCGAATTGTGTTCCTGCATTCCAATTAATATCCCTTTACGTAGATTTACCAGGGCGATGTTTTCTATCTGTTTGGATGCCAACCCTGCTGGCACCGTGTATAATTGGTCCGTACTCTGTGAATTGGGTATTTTAGTGTGGCTTGTATTAAATTTTTCTCAATTTCTATATATTTTGCTGAACTTAATTTCAATCGCCGTACGCGAAGGTATGTTTCCATAATGTGAATCACAACGGGTTTTGCTCCCTCTTCTTCATCAGCATCCAGATTTAAACAGATCTCACGATTCGTGCGGGTGAGCTTTACTGTATTTTTATATCCACCCGATTCACAAGCAACTTCTCTTGGAATGTGAAGTCTGTATGCAGGCGTCGAAAACACTCATATCTTCTTTTAAGAATTTTTAAATTTTTCCTTTATACTACTTTCGTCTTTAGCTTGATAATAGCCATCGACACTTAAAAAGGTGTCCTTCGCTTCTTTGGAAAAGTTGAGGACATTTTCCAAATAGGCTCGTAGGAGATAGTACCCCGTTCCTGCCGATATGTTGAACTGATTTAAATATACATCACACTGGTTGAATAAGGAGTGCAGAAAGTTTGTTTCAGGGTATACGGCATATTTGTCATCGCTCAGTAAGGGCCTGAGCTGGGTATCACGAATTCTATAGGGGTACTCGGGGAACTAATTGTGTTTAAGGGGTTAATTGTAATAAAGTCACTGTGTTCCATATAAACTTGAGTTGGGGGCACGTCAAAGAGGGACAGCTCCGATTTACAACATTGTGAATTACATGGATGGATGAAGTGTGCTATGAAAAGTTAGAAATAGTGCCTCCTCTCTCGACAACTACTAAACAAACTACGATTCATGAGAGCAATGTCTTCAGCTTATATCAGTCAAAAAAATGGTCAACCATAGGTTTCATTCGCTTAAAACACTTCGTTTTTTATATCCATTTACTTTTAATGCCACGTGGTGGTGATCCCTTCTTCCGGACATCCCTCTTCTTTTTCCCACCACCACGTATTTCTCTCTTTGCATCTTTCACGATTTCGTCCCGTGTACGCTTTAAGTGTTTTTTCAGAGTTTCCTTAGGTTTAGTTCCAGTCAATAAGTCTTCTGCCGTGTTAAGACCTGATTGTAACGCTTTCCTCCCGAGGTATCTGGCACCCCTCCCTCTTCAGCAAAGGGACAGCCGTACGTAGTATGGTTGAAAAAATGGATCCAAGTCCACTACCACGCTGGTGTCTCACCACTCGATAGACTGAATACGACGAAAGTGTAGCTTCACTGTTAAGCTCCCATCACCGAATGGGAAATTTTTTCCCTCAATCGTTCTTATATACTGTATATTGAGATATTGGTTAATAGATTATTCGCAACATTCACATAATGTGGTTTGTCATATGTAATGCTCAAACTCTTCCCTCTATGGTTGGGAATGTGAGCAATGCGTAGCAGGCTTGCCTGGGTATCCTAAAGAAATTGATGCTTCAATATATTGCTGTAAATATAGCACATGTCTGGGGGTTTATAGCCATCGCCAATTTCTCCAATTTTATCTGATACATTAGGCTGGACAAGAGTGGATCTTAGGGTCTTTGTTAGCCTTAGCTTCTGTAGATCTGTAGATCCTAAAATCAAAGGCTAACAGAAATATTAAAGACAAAGGACTGTTCAAAATTATAACCGAGGGGCGATATCGATCAGCCTTCCAAAGAGATACCTTTCATGAGGTATAACATGACTTGTTAGCCCGAGAGAACGGAAAGAGGAGGGCGTTAAAAGAGGAGAATAAGGGGTTAAGTAAGTAGCAAAACCTATCATTCGTGGGTTAAAATTCATTCAGAAAAAGAGAAAGAAAGACTCCCCATCATCATCCGCCGGCCATTGCCGACAAGTCGAAAAAAATAGTCGAAGAGAATAGGAAAGGTGTGAAAGATGAAAAGAAGTAAAATAAGAACGCTTATGAACCATGCAAACACAGTCTTAAGTAACTGTCATACCATACAAACTACATACATGTAAGTAAAGAGAGTTACAGACATGCAAGTAAGGAGAGGATAAGAAACAAAAGTATAAAGAGTATAACAAAAAGTGGGTTAGTTTATGCTACGAGCTACATCTACGTTCGTGTTAGTTTAATTTTTTTTTTAATAATAATTTTATTACTTGCATCACACGCTGGCATGTCACAAGCTGCCATTAATCGTCAACAGACTCATTCTCGACCACCATCCCCAGAGCTCCTGTTGCTAATTTTTTTTTTAAACAACGTTAATATTTTTAAAATGCCTATCTAAATGGTTCTTAAATACAGGGTGTCCCAGAATTAACTATCTATTTCAATGAAATCGGACAAATTTTTTTAAAAACACACTTTTATTTATGTTTATCATGTTTAATATGTGTTAAAAATGTATAAATTTCTAAATTTTTTCATAATTTTATTTTCATAATTTTTTCATTATCTGGTCCAATGAAAGACCGTCTGAAGTCATAGAATGGCAAAGAGACTCTCCAAAAGTTAACGTGTGGCTTGGAATGACCAAATCCAAAATTTATGGCCCATTCTTCTTTGCAGAAGCAACTGTAACAGGTACCGTCTACCTTGATATGCTTCAGCAGTTTCTCGAACCACAGCTTCTTGATGATGGCATTCTTGATAATGTTGTGTTTCAACAAGATGGAGCACCATGTCATTATGCTCTAATTGTTCGAGAATACCTCAACAGACGCCTTCCGAATCGGTGGATTGGACGTGGAGGACCTCGACCTTGGCCTCCGCGTTCTCCGGATTTGACACCCCTGGATTTCTTTGCATGGGGTTTCATAAAAACAAAGGTTTATCGCCAAAAGATCAATAGTTTATTAGCTGAACTTAAAGAACGCATCCAGTTGGCAGTGCGGGAGATAACACCTGAAATGCTTCAAAATGTGTTTCGCAGCGCTGAGGATAGATTTGAAATTTGCAGAGATACAGACGGTGCACATATTGAAACTTCTCAATAAAGTTTTGACTTATGATTTATAAATCTATTTGTTTTTGTATCATAATTTAGTAATAAACACAAAATTATGTCAGTTTTTATTAAATTTGTCCGATTTCATTGAAATAGATAGTTAATTCTGGGACACCCTGTATATGAACGCTGGTAGAGTTCACGACGGGCGCGGGAAGATTATTCCATTTATTAATTACTTTAAACGTAAAGAAGTTTTTAGCGATATTAGTAATGAAACGTCTGCCACGTAGCTTAAATCTGTTATTACGAGTATTGCTATTATCAAAAATGAACAATTTGTCAAAATTGATTTTATTAACGATTTTGTAAATATCAATAAGCTCCCCCCATAATCACCTTCTTTCTAGTGAATGCAAGTCTAACTCTTTAATCCTATCTTCATAAGGCTTGTTGCGCAATGGCGGAAATAGTTTCGTGGCGCGAAGCTGAACCCTCTCTAACCTATCAATATCCTCACGCAAATACGGGAACCAATACTGAACGGCATATTCTAAATGAGGCCTGACTAGGGACTTGTAAAGGGGCAATATAATATTCTTCGATTTAAATTCGAAATTACACGCGATGAAGCCTAACATCCTATTAGCTCTTGCGTAAGACTCCAGCCACTGGTTCCTATCTTTTAAGTCCTTAGAGAAGCGTACGCCTAAACCTACTTCCTCGTCAACTCTCGCTAACTCTCTATCATCCATCGTGTACGTGTAATTATTGTTACGAAAACCTATATGCAAAACTTTACATTTATCTACGTTAAATTGCATCTGCCACTTATCCGTCCAGTCCATAATCCTATTTACATCGTCTTGGAGCCTATTTCTATCGTCCTCGTTAACAACCTTACCGCCTATTTTAGTATCGTCCGCGAATTTTGACACGTTACTATCAATCCTTCATCTATGTAGTTAATGTAAATTGCGAATAGCAATGGGCCTAACACTGAACCGTGTGGGACACCGCTACCTACATCCAACCACCCCGATTCACTACCATTAAAAACGACCCTCTGTCTCCTACCACGAAGCCACTCCTCTAACCAGTTAGCTACCTGACCACGTATACCGTGCGCTTCAGCCTTCGCATTTAATCTTATATGCGGAACTGTATCAAACGCTTTTTTGAAATCTAAATAAATAACGTCAGCCGCTTTATGCCTATCGTATTCGCTCAATATTTCGTTATAAAATTCAAACAAATTAGTTAAACAAGATCTATTGCGTCGAAACCCATGCTGACTACTATTAATCAAATCCCTACTTTCTAAGTGATCGATGATACAATCCCTAACTACGGATTCCAAAAGTTTACCGACAATTGACTTTAAGCTTATGGGCCTATAATTGCTAGATACAGTGCGGTCGCCTTTTTTAAAAATGGGCGTGACGTTAGCTAATTTGAAGTCTTCAGGAATAATCCCTGCTTCCAGTGACTGATTAAAAATCTTCGTTAAGGGGCTTACGATAACGTCTGTCAAATCTTTCAGATGTCTAGGATAAAACGCGTCAAGGCCTGGAGCCTTGCTAACTTTTAACCTATCGATATAATGCACAATCTCACCCTCGTAAACAGTTATTTCATCCAAAATAGTCGCGCTGCTAAATGGAACGATATCGTCCACATCGCGGACATTATTGACGTCTTCTACAGTAAAAACTGTCGCAAAAAGGTTATTAAAAATACCCGCCATCGCCTGAACGTCAGAAGCCAAAGCGCCGTTAGCGTCCACGAGAAGGTCTATATTATCTTTTATCGGCTTACGATTATTCACGTAATCGAAAAACTTTTTTGGATTATGTTTACTATCCGCAGCTATAAGTATCTCTAATTTACGCTTAGCATTCCAAACTGATCTTTTAACCTTAACCTTAGCTACCTTATCATTGCTCTTATTAAGTCTATACACTCTATTACGCTCGTTTATGAACTCGCCTATTTCCCTAGTCCACCACTTGGGCTTACAATGATTTCTAGCGCGCTTGGGCCTACGAGGAATAAACTCCCTTTCGATATTCACGAAACTATCTTTAAACGCATCCCAATGCAAATTTGCGTCATTACCCATAAATAAGTTATCCCAGTCCACTTCTCTCATCCTATCCGCAAAACTATCAAAATCGGCCCTACGAAAATCAGGGACTTCTATTACGTTATTATCCTTAATGTTTTCTATCAATACCTTAAACCTAATAATTTGATGATTACTACATTCTAAACTCTCGCCTACTTCTAAACCTTCAACTATATTTTCGCCGTTCGTCATCACTACGTCTAAAATATTGTCACCGCGCGTTGGTTCTGTAACCATCTGTCGTAAAAAATGATCTTCCATGAACTCAATCAATCTCAAACCCTCATCGTTACCAATAAAAGTCTCGTAATTAACGTTAGGGCAGTTAAAGTCTCCGACTACTATATCACGATTATTAATAAAGTTAGCAAGAAGTGTGTAAAATCTAGTATCGGTATCGAGGGGTTGAACGGGAGGTCTATAAACAACAACAAAATTGAAACCAAGACTACGCGCCCTAACTTCAACGCATATCGCATTAATTGCTGCCGGAAAATCTATCTTAACCTCGATAGGCCTAAGAGAATTACGAATGTACAGCAAAACGCCGCCACCAATCCTATGTAACCTATCATTAGTAAAGAGTTTAAAACCCGCTATATCAAGTTCTCCCAACAAGTCCCGAGTCACGGTATTTAACCACGTTTCAGTGATAGCAACTATATCGTAGTTGCCGGAATAAATTACCGCCTTAAATTCGTTTATTTTATTTCTAATACTACGCGTGTTACAGTAAAAGTCGTTTAAGCTATTTTTTACCAGGGGTCGGCGTTTTAAACTATTTTTCACGTCGGGCCCGCGTTTCCCAGACCCACAACGTTTAAAGAAGGCTTCGACCTATACAGCTTTCGAACGTTTTCGTCAATTAACCTACCTGCCTAGCATTACCTATTTCATTAAAATGCAGCCCATCTTTTATAAAAAGACTAGGATCACTGAATTCGGACCACAGCTTTACGAAAGGTACATTTTCCTCAGCACAAATCACTGCTATTTAGTATTAAAAAATATTGTTTTTGACGTAATCCTAAGCCCCAAACCTTGCCTAGGGGTAATACCTAGAACTAAAGACCTATCTGACCTCGGTTTCAGGGAACTAATTAACCACCTATATCTCTACAAAAGGTCAGGCACTCTCGTATCGGGCCTATACAAGTCTTTGCCCCCTACCATCGTCACGAACAACGAGTGACAGGAGGCAACGTTAATCCTATTCACTTCGTCTCTAATTCTGTCAACCTTGGCCCCTGGGAGACAGACCCTCCTCTTCTTGGTTGGATGCCGTTCAACGAACTCTTTATCCATATGGCGCACTAAAGAGTCCCTAATTAAAATAGTTTCCCCCTCGTTCACGTCCCTATCCAAATGGGCGAAAGGGTTCGAAACCTCGATAGGAGGGGATTCCAATCACCTAACGTACGTGGCCTAGCTCCACCCTTAACTTCTCTAAATTCCTCCCCATCTACTAATCTCGGACCAACCTTAACCACTTCCTCAACTCTATCCAACCTTCCTGATAAGCTACCTATAATAAAAACTAGGTTACGCACCTGACCCTTCAAATCACTAACGTCTTCAACGTTAGTATTAATCCGGCTTTCGTCAACTGTAGACCTACCCCTGCCCTCAACAATTGCAAGACTTTCCGTTACCTCACGTACACTACGTTTTATGTCAACTATTTCCTCCCTTAACTCACAAAAAAAAAACGATCTCTCGGTACTCGCCACAGGACCGCCATTATAATCCCTAAAATCCGTATACCACCGACTTATCCCACACCTAACACACGACGCTTTTCGCGACGGCATTGCGCAAGTTAAATTAGTAAATTTAACTTAAACTTTTGACGGTTATAAAGCCGGCACTGTATGAAAACTTCTAAATCGCTAAAAACCACTAATACTCAATTACTTAACTATAACAATGTGCATATAAACGCAAGTATATAAAATTCAAAACTTTCCAAAAGTAAAGTTATTGGCAATATCCGAAAATAGAAGCAATATCAAAGAGCTCAGGAAATGTGTCCGCTCAGTACAGAGTCTGGCTGACGAATGATAAGAGTATGTGCAGGGTTTTCTTTGTTTAAGATTTCGTATACTAAATCAGCCGTAAGGTTTGAGTTTTTTAAACTTACGTTTAAGTCTCTCACAACATCCTCAGCCGCACCATAACACCCCGGACCTAGTGTTAATATTGTACTGTAATACCGTGCATCCTCAGTCCGGCCGATACGTACAGTTTCATCCCGAGTTACCCCGGCTTTTTCACACTCATCAAAGGTCTCTAAGAATCGTAAAAACGGGATCTTTATTATCAATACTTAAAAAGAGGGTGTCCAGCTGAATTTCGCAAATCCCCACCTCAAACGAATCACGACCCAATTTAATAGGCCCATGCCGTTCTGTTACAAAGTTAGCCAGGGTGTTGTTAGGATGTACAGACAGGGACGAGGAGGACGGTAGTGTCACGTAGAAATGGTTAAGTGCCATGTTGCATACTATTTAAGCTTCATTATTCCATCAACTTTTATATAGGTGTTGAAGCTTTCTGTGTACCCTAGCCATTTCATTAGGTATATTTTTCTCTTTTCTGAACCTTTGCTTCCTAAAATTTTCTCAATTTTAAACACATTTTTTCCTAAATTAAATGTAACTTTCTGCAATTCCTCGCGGTTAAAGCCTCCTGCGATTTCTTCCTCATTCAAATCTTCACCGTAATACATCATCTCGCCTTTAGGTCTCATGGCCCTAACTTTAAAAATCTCACGTGTCCATCCTTGCTTATATCCCTTCGCGAATTTATTTCCCGAACGCGACAGCCTTACATAATCATTCATTTTGAAACGCGCAGAGTGTGGTTGTTGTGTTTTTCCATCTCTTCTCACATCAGGCTCTGGGCGCGTACCTCTTTCTAAGATCTCATTAGCTATTGTCCCAATCGTGCGATGGTGTGAGCGGTTGTAGGATGAGGTAAATGATTCCAGAATGTCTAGAAATCCGTTTGTGTTTTTATGTGTAAAATATCGGTGCATGCGTTCCTTTATGTCACGTTGACCTCTTTCAGCTAAAGATGCCGTATGTATAGAAGTGGTAATGTAGTAGCTGATATTAAACTCTGTCAATATGTTCTGAAAAGCTCGGCCTATAAATTCTTTCTCCATATCCATACAAAAATAGCCAGGAACCATGTTTTCTTTCAACATCAGCGTTTTGGTGGCGATAGCAACTGTTTCAGGCGATTTATTTTTCAGATGAATTAGCCACAGATATCTAGAGAATATATCTATTATGAATAGGATGTAGCGGTAACCATCGTTATACACTGAATATCTTTGCATGTCTATTTGGCAAGCAGATTTAACAGAGTCAATCGAAGATGTTGTCATGGCTGTTTTAAACCTTTTTCTCACAGGCCCATGAAGTGTATAAGCGTCCTGCTCCCGCAAAAACCTCTCAACATCTTTTTTCCCTACTCCATCATTGTAAACACTTCTGTACAGTCTCTCTACCCCTCCGTAGGAGGCTGGGCTAGAAATGTCATAATAATGTCTTCTTAATATGTCAGCCATTTGCTTATTTTAAAGGCACGTGGGTAGGGTTGACCGTTGTTTAACCGCTTCTTTCTCCTCTTCAGAGGTGTTACCGCCGGGGGTGATGGCATTTTCAATTGTGCATGTGCGATGCATGTTCCAAGTCTTTTAACCTGTTCAGATTTCCTATCATTGCTTTGTGGATATTTATCTGTTGTAGCCTTGCTTTAATATGCTTCCATCTTGATGGGGATGGCCTATCCCACTTTCTCACCTGATCATGGACGATGTCTACGATATTCGATCCCTGTACCTTTGCTCCTTCCACAATGATCTCACCTGTATCGGTCCACTGTATGTTGGGATCCTCATTCAATAGATTATAAAGACAAACCTTTATTCCTCAATGAATGTGGGAGGGTGCTTTTTAATACACGCTCGATATGTTGTGGGGCCGACCCGTTAATCTTTGGTTGGCCAGCTCTATCGTCGGACACAGGCCCTATGTCACCATCCCCATCGTTGTCCGTGCTGTGCCTAATAACCACGGGAATCTCTGTCGGATTCTTATAATTTTCGAACTCGTGAAGAAATTTCTGCAGAGCTTCTTGGTATAAGATTCTTTTCTCATCAGGTGACTTTTCACTCTTTAATAGGGCCAACAATTCGTTTTCCATTCTTTTAAGCCTACTTTTACTGGGTTCTATAACCATGTCTGGATTCTTTGAACTTTGCAATGAAGCATACACCTCGTGTGGAATCACTACCACTTTCTTCATTATATTAATCTAGTCAGAAAAGGACCCAAAACTGAAAATAAGATGGGGAGGAATGACCCTCCTCTTTGTATAATAATTCGTTTTTTCTTCCCCACAGTTTGACTTTTACGAGCGAGAGCACGTATTATGTTCTTGTAACGGCGTAGGCGAGCCTTCTGGGGGGGTTTCATTGATACATTACTATTTATAGCGTTAAGACCGACTTTTTAACATGCATCTGTGAAATCTGAGTCGATATTTTTAGCAAACATCTGTTGCATTGCCCGTGGCAGTCGATGACAGATTTTTATTAATTCATGGTATTTCTTTAGCCTATTTGTCATTCTGGAATATAAAACGTTTCAGGCTCGTTTGGGAATATATTCTTTCTAAGAACCACCCTAAACGTGTTTCGCGAGTGAAGGTCACAAAGCAAATATCCGTAACGCTGACTTGGAGCTTCTTCATAAACATCCAAAATCTCCTTACGCTGATTCGGGAACAATTGATTGGCTAATACCCCAATTTGTGACACATCTCTACGCTACGCTGCGCGAATAAGATGAGATATTGTGTATTTAACGACATATTGTGCATGTATCTATTTTTGAAAAATAGATTCTGATTGATGAAGAATACGCTTATGTTAAGATGGTGGGAGAACACTGTAAATATCTCGGCAAACGTTTTATCTATTTCCAACATGAGATCGTCAATTACAATGGCTGTATGTTCATTTCCCTTTAACGAATTAACGTCATATACACCTTTGTGGAACAAAATATCATCTTGCTACTCGTTGAACACTTATTTATACGTCGAATAACACCATAAACTTTAAAGAAAAGGGAGAGATGTTCTCAAAATTTGTGTATAATGATTTTAATCATAAACACAGTTTTACCAGATCCTGCAGGGCAAGATATAATACATGTGGATGGGCTCGTGCACCTGAATTTTTCTACAGAATCCATTTCTAACCCGTCACAATCCTAAGTGGACCATTTAAAAAATATAATAAGAGTAGAATATAAGGATCATCATTAAATATTTGTTTTTCTCTTCTCCCACAGAACCGTGAATGACGATGAGGTACAGCACCCCATCATCGATATTACAGATGACCCCGAAGACAATGTAGTTACTGTCACAGACTCCAACCCCATTGCTGAGTCCACACCATCGACACCTGTAGCACGCGACATTTCAAAGCGGAGGCATGATGAGCGTGCCAGGATTGCACCGGTTGTTAGACCCCCAGTAATAGAGCCCCATCCCTCTAATTCTTACGGCACAAACCCCACAATAGTACCTTCCTCAAATATACCCCCTTATTCCTGATCAATTCCGGTTACATCCTCCACATCAGCAGTAGCAGCTTCTCGTTCTGTAGAGGATGGTTTAACACTCGAGTTGGTGCGGACCGCTACTCCCAACCCAGCGTTGACTAGAAATCGGTATATAGTCAGCGTTGATCCTAGATCCATGTATAGCAATGGTTTTGAACACGGACTACGGCGCAAAGTTGAACGTGTTGTAGAGTTTGCCCTTCAGAACCGCGAAGAACGTGAAGTCAGAACGCGGCTGAACTTCGGGTTCGGGTCAGATGACGGAGATGTAGATGATTTTTGGGTAGTAATACCATTCAGACGCATGGCAGCTGTAGATATACAGTATATATTAGGCCGTATAATGCAGGCCTCTCAAAGTAGTATAGCTTTAAATATAGAGAACTTCACGGTAAATATTGACCGTGCATTCCGTGTTGCGGGTCATAGTGTCACACCTTATACTCTTAACTTCAATTCTCAGGCTATTTATAGACGGCATATAAACGTCGATCGTGGTTGCGCGGCTTTATAGCAATAGTCTTAGCTCGTATGTTTACTGTACTAAATACACGGACCCAAAAAATTTGGCTGACTACGTTAGTGGAGCGTGACCGTAAACTAGCTGTACACTATAAACTTGAGTTTGACTGTAATATGGGTCCTGAGGAGCTGAGAAGGGTAGAGCAGGAAATGAATGTTGGTATAGTTGTATTTGGAATGGATGATCGTCGTAAGGCTGTGTATGTTTTTAAAAGTTGTGTGAGATCGTACAAGACCCTTACTTATTTTAGAAAGGATATTTCCCTTACAAATTCCTTACTAGCGAAACTTTAAATTACGTATGACTACCTCCACCCAAACATTACTTTAATTATGAATGCATGAGTGCAGATGAACATGAAGATTTTGACCGATACTACAACAGTTTTAATGAATCTTATCCTTATAATATAGCTGATGAAAGTGAGCGTTATTGTAATTATGGGCACAAGGCTATTTACTGGCTCATATACATACAGCAGCAGACAGGTGTATAAATAAAGCATGCCGCAATACGTGGGAAGTACCCATTAAATGGTCGTGTTTTTTGGGTTGAAGGTCTAAGCGAAAACTGTGCCACTGGTGAGAAGACTGTGTGCTCCTTTAACGGTTGCTGGTAGTGTGGAGTCGTAGGAGATATCCACGGTAGATCTCTTGCCTATAGTCTTGCGTAGACCCGCACCAGCGATCAATTTAGAGGCTCCCAGTTCACTCACAAAGTTTGTGGGAGCATGAGTATGATGCACGGATGGAAACAGATGGAGAGAACCGTGAAGAAATAACCACGATCAAACGTTCAATGGTGGTGGATCCTCTCAAATGCGTTGATAGCTTGTTAGGAGGGAGTACAAATCCCTTCGAGCTATACTTTCCGCCTACGGAGGGCGTGAAGCTCCATTACTACTACTTCTGTTCTTTATATCCCTACGTGATGAAGAACAATCCGTACCCTGTGGGAGGGAGCACCTGAGGAACTGGTGGAACCTGACCTGCCCACCATCGAGGTGTTCTCAACAAATATGAACGGATACTATTTAGGCCTTTCTTTCGTACATGTGCTCCCCCGCGCGATTTATGGATGCCGATCTTATGAGCTTGTAATCGATAACGACGGCTGTTTCCCCTGTATGTGAAGTGCGCAGAGGAGAACAATGGGGAATGTAATCATACAACCAACCAGCGTAAGATCAGAGGTGTATATACAACCCTAGAGCTTGATCTGGCTGTTCGCCATGGCTACAGAATATTGAAGATACATGAGGTGTGGAGGTTTCAGAAGCTACCCAAATTTTTCACGTCATATATAAAAGCTTTTTTGAAGGATAAGGTAGTAGCTTCAGGATATCCGCGAGGAGTTGGTAACGTTGAATATACGCCTTTTTTTCATCCTCGGTATCATGACCGTGAAGGGATACAACTTGACCGTTCCCAAATTGTAAAGAACCCAGGCAAGCGCTTTAGTGCAAATTTGTGTCTGAAAAGTGTTTGGGGAAAATTTGCACAGGAAACTGGCAAAAGGAACGTTCATTTGGCACAAAGTTATAGTGAAGTCTGGGATTATTCCAACGCTCCCGATAAAGAGGTTATGGAGATCGAGAATGTAGGTAATACTTACATAATAAAGTACAACAATACCAAATTGGCTGCAGATACCTCACGGGTTACAAACGTACCTGTAGCTAGCTTTACAACGGCCTATGCACGCATCAAATTTTGGGGCCTATTGTATTCTCTTGGGGGGAGGGTTTTGTACGCCGATACAGAGAGTGTGATATTTACAACGAGGTAGGGTGAATACATGCTTGCGGAATCCGACGATTTCAAACATTCTGTCGAGAATGAATCGGTTTCGCGTGGGGACTCGAACGTTATTATCAGATGTATTCTTGCACATTAGTCATATATCAATGTATGGCTGATCGTTATTTTTACACAACGTACAAACAATGGCATATGAGGGGGCATCACTAATCTGCTCTCTTGTACCTACACCTGCAGGTATTTTTTAACGGTCCTCACCCCACTTCTCAACTATCACGAAGACTCTCTTCATCTCCTCAACACTTATATAAATAACATTGTACTTGAAACGACTTGTAGACAAGCACACTCTGGTAAACGCATAGTTAATGTCACCGTTTCACGCCTGAACACGCGCAATGACTTCGTCACGGACACGTCGTACACGGCATTGAGAATGCTTCTCAAAGGAAGTTCCATCGTATTCGCATACGCCGACTCTTTTGTCCCAACAGGGCCAAAAACATATGGGGTACGGGTGAGGGTGGGGGAGGATATGAAATATATCGTGAAGGCTAAGGGTATCACGCTCAACCAGGCGAATCGGCGGGTCGTCAACTTTGATTCTTTGAAGAATCTAATGTACTTGGATGATGATGAGGGCGACCAGTCATCCCAACTAACTGTAGGGACCCACAATTTTCGGCGCAGAAGTTGGAGGGCGTGAAGGAACTTAAGGTGACGCAGGTGCGCCGTAACACCTGTCGGAATCGTTGCGAAGTGCCTTGAACCTATGATACCGTACCCTTTGGATACCATAATCTATGATATGTCTACTGTTAACGATATGTTTATTTATTACACGTATTTGTAAATATATATACACCTCGAATATTTCGTTTAAAAAAATCGTGTTTCAATTAGCTTTTCACTAATTTCTCCTTTGTGTGTGTGTGTGTGTGTGTGTGTGTGTGTGTACAGGCAAAAGTTCTAAGCTCCGCCCACCTGTATGATCGGTCACGTGACTCCTGCTACTACCTGGGCATATCTCTACCGTGCGTGCTCAGTTGACCGCTGCAAGTCTTGGGTTTCAGACGTGTATTTCCCCACATAGACGCAATATTAAAGGTAGCCATTACTATTTTTCGTGTTCGACGTTTATGAAGTGGTATTCGGCAAAGTGTGAATATAAGGTTACTGAATGGCTCCCTATTCCACCCTCCTTTGACACTTTTAAGGCTACATTGTACCTCTTGTTCCTTCGCACGATTCAAATACATAATTTCACCGCTCAAGTTATGAAGGCCATTTACATAGAGTATAGGTATCCCTTCGTTCAATACAATTTTTGTGCCCACTTTACATTCGGTTGGCAAGTTATCTTTAAAAACAGCTAGAATACAATGAAAGGCACGCACAAAGAGGTCATCGTTAGGCACCACATCATTATTAAATACAAGTTTATAAACACTCCTTTCCAATCGAGGGATTTTTATTACAGACCCGAGCTTTTCAATCGTGAACTCTTCTTCACAACGCACAGCGGCAATTGAAATAATCTTCTAAGTCGTAACGACAGCTGCTCATTATATAAAGAAACAATTCTTCAGGGTGAACAGTGTCGGCGAGCTCTTCCCTGTAACTCTCAAGTCCTTTGTATCAAATTTCAGGATATTTCGAAGAATCTAAACCTTTTAAATAAGAATCCAGCAATTGACCATTCTCACCTTGTTCATTCGGATCAAGTGAAGATAAGCAACTCCAGCCTTCTTTAATTAGCCTTATAAGGCTAACTAACGAAAATATCACGACCTAAGGCTAATTAAAGAAGGCTGGGGGTGCTTATCTTTACTTGATCCGTTCATTCCTACATTCGATAAACCCATCGAGCAGAGCGGTGTATGCGTATTCAAGTACCGTGTCAAAATAAATCATATCCTTAACACGCGCATTTAATATACGCTACAGCTTGCGGAATCCGACGATTTCAAACATTCTGTCGAGAATGAATCGGTTTCGCGTGGGGACACGAACGTTATTATCAGATGTATTCTTGCACATTAGTCATATATCAATGTATGGCTGATCGTTATTTTTACACAACGTACAAACAATGGCATCTGAGGGGGCATCACTAATCTGCTCTCTTCTTGTACCTACACCTGCAGGTATTTTTTAACGGTCCTCACCCCACTTCTCAACTATCACGAAGACTCTCTTCATCTCCTCAACACTTAAATAAATAACATTGTACTTGAAACGACTTGTAGACAAGCACACTCTGGTAAACGCATAGTTAATGTCACCGTTTCACGCCTGAACACGCGCAATGACTTCGTCACGGACACGTCGTACACGGCATTGAGAATGCTTCTCAAAGGAAGTTCCATCGTATTCGAGGAGTGCATGTCCATTGGGCTCAAGCTCTGAGATGACTATGAACCAGGGATGGGCGGATCGGATCGACAGGGGGAGTGAGCCACACCATAAGCTTTTGAATCGTGTACGGGTTTATTCTAGCATGAATCACGCGAGTACTTGTGTCGGAAAATTGGCCGGTATAATGGGTACATGTGGTAATTTCAACTGTAATGTTTTATCGGAATGCGCACTAGACGTTCTCCACACATTAACAATCCGGTGCACTATTTGAGAGAAACATGTGACCATATTTATCCTTTTTGTTTAACAATCGATACTCGTCTCTAAACTCTATTAAAAACTCAGACAGGCCTTTAGCCACAACCTCACTGCAAACCTCGTCATGATATATATGAATGTAGTGGTGAAAGTAGTTTATCTTGTTCATGATGAGAAGGTTTACATTCTCAGCCGCAGGGTACGCGTAGTCGGTATGATGCAGCAGGATATAATACCGCCTGTCACACCACTCATTATCCATATCCGTTGCTTCTCTTCTGCATGAGTCTTGTTGATGAGTTGTTTCTTCCACCTCACGGTATATGTACGCTTTTATACAGTTTAGCCCTACAACATAGTCCATTACATCGTTTGTGTCGCGAAATCCGATAATACTGTCGCCAGAATATCTAGAGTATTTGAACATCTTGTTCCTTCGTGGGATTCAATATAGCCTTAAAAGTCTCAAAGGAGGGTAGGGGGTAGGTCATCTTTCGGTATTCATCACATCTTCGACGTTTATGAAGTAGTATTCGGTAAAGTCGGAACTCGCAATATCAAAAGTAGCCATCACTATTTTTCGTCTACGAGAGAAAATATACGTCTGAGCTCCAGGGTTTGCAGAGGTCAACTGAGCATGCAGGGGTAGAGATATGTCCAGGTAGTAACAGGAGTCACGTGACCCTTTCATTGTACTTACGCTGGGCGGAGATTAGGATTGTACATACGCACGCGCACAAAAAAGAAAATGAAACCTTAATTGAAAAAAATATACGTAATAAATAAACATATATATATATGTATTTTTAACGATATTATATAAATAATGAAGGATTAAGATATCCAAAAGGTACGGTATCATAGGTACAAGGCACCTGGTAACGTTTCCTATAGGTATTAGGGGTTCGAAGGTATGCCTTAAGTTCCCTCACACATCCCTGTTTCTGCACCCTAAAATTGTGGGTCCCCACAGTCAGTTGGGGTGGATGGTCGCCCAGATCTTCCAAGCACACTGACTCGTTGAAGGATCTAAAGTTAATGACTCGTCGGTTCGCATGGTTAAGCGTGATACCCTTAGCCTTCACGATATATTTCATATCCTCACGGCCACGGTAACGCTGAATATATGCTTATTTTTCATCTTCGGTATCAAATCCTCGCGGATACCCTGACGCCTCTACCTTTTCCTACAAAAGAGCGTTTATATATGGCGTGAAAAGGTTGGGTAGTTTCTGAAACCTTCACACCTCACGTATCTTCAATATTCTGTACCCATGGCGAACGGCTAGGTCCAGCTCAGGGCTTGTATATACACCTCTCATCTTACGCTGGTTGGCTGTATGATTACGTTTCCCCAGTGCGTGAAGTGCGCAGAGGAGAACAATGGGGAATATGAGCTTATGGATGTGGTCTATAACGACGGGTAAGATCGGCAACTCGCGAGGGGGAAGCACGTCTACGAAAGAACGAAAGAGAGTCCAAAGTAGCGCTCACTCAAGTTAGCTGAGAACTCATCGATGGTTGGCATGGCGGGGTACGGATTGTTCTTCATCACGTAGGGATATAAAGAAGAGAAGTAGTAATGGAGTTTCACGCCCTCCGTAGGCGGAAAGTATAGATTGAATGGGTTTGTACACCCTCCAAACAAGCTTCCACCGCACTTGAGGGGGGTCCAACACCATTGAACGTTTGATGGCCCTTATTTCTTCATGGTACTGGCCATCTGTTTCCATCCATGCATCATGCTCACGCTCCCACACGATCTTGTGAGTGAACTGGGAGCCTATAAGTTGATCGCGGTTACGGGCTCATGCGAGACTTTCGGCAGGGGATCTTCCATAAAGGTCCGCTGTGACGGCACACTCAGGGCGTGGGCATCCATGCCACCAGCAGCCGTTAAAGGAGTACACAGTTTTCTCACCAGTGGTTGGATCCTCACTTAGACCATTGACCTTAATGGGTACTTCCCCTGTTAGGGCGGGTCGTACTCAGGTGACAACACGAATCTGAAGGAAATCCTACCATCAGGGGTATCTACATTATGTGTTTTTACATGGGGAATTCAAATATGAGATTCTTTTTTGGATAGGATAAATCTAACCTACATCATTTTGTATTTCTAAATTGCCAATTTTACCCTTTTGAACCCCTTTATAATATATTAAAAGATATTAGGTAAATCATTTATATTGACAAGGCCAAATCAACTTTACATATATTTATTAATAGGTGAACTGCATGTATATCACTGGATATAATTACAAAGATCATTCTCCTGACATCTTGAACTTTGCCAGGTTGCACAAATCCTGCTTTGAGTCAGACTTGGACATCAGCTTCCTGCTGGTCTCCTGAGCCCTGATCCCTCCATCCCTCTTTTCCTGTGAGAAGTACTTAGCAGAAGCCTCAGTCACCATTTTAACAACCCTCTCAATGCTTTGTGTGTGGCAAGGCCAGTTGCGCACCTCCATGGGGGTGTTGATGAAGTTTTTCACTTCTGAGGTGCTTAGAGAGCAGGTGAGAGGTGGCTCTGACACACCTTCTGACCAGCTGATCAAGTCACCGATGCTGGAAGCATCACAATTGATGTCAGGTGTCCTTCTGCTCCTAACAGAGGAGTCCCCAGCTGAGTGTGCGGGTCCCCCTCTCCCCTGATGGCCAGGATTCTCTCCACCCCTTCAATCCTCTTCTTCTGATCCTCAGAGCAGAGTAGTGTTTGGAGGATGATTTCACTGTGGGCAAACCAAGCAGATCTTCTCACAGTTGGCATCACAATATCCAGCACCTCCTTTCTCTGGGACTTGAGGCAGTCCAGCTGAAAGAGGATGTGCCTAGGCCCTTCGATCCAGGAGTGCTTGACCTTCACGTTGAACCATTATGGGTAATACACTCCAATGATGAATTCCACAATGAATTGCAGAATCTTCAGGTTCTTTCCTTTAAGTCCGTGCTTTGACACCCAGAGCCTGAGAAGTCTGTTCGCTGTGGTGAGCCAGCGGCTGTGGTTTACTGGTCCTATCTCTAACAGAGCCAGCCTTGCAGGAAGTACTCCATCCCTGACTGCACAGACAATTTTATAGCCATAGTATTGATCAGTTGAGAGATCTTGAATGACCTTGTCAGGAAGCTTGATCAGTGGAGGGCCAACAGAGATTCGGGTAAAGTTTGGATTGATATCAAAGTCTGTAGCAGAATCAAGGAGCTTTCCTATTGGCCCGGATAATTTTTTGTCTGACAGAGTAGGGCCATCAAGGTCAACAATGAGATGGCGCAGGGGAAGTTCAACAGTGTGCAGGTTGCACACCAACCAAACCAGCTTTCTCCCCAGGTGCAGCTCCAGCTTCCGCATTACTCCAGCTTTCACACCAGTGTTGACATTTGTTGAGTCTCCTCCAATGGCCAACAAGGTCTTATCATAACCCTCTCTTTCAGCCAGGCAAACAAGACCTTAGCAATCTTCTCCGCATGTGACTCCTCTTTAGTTGCTTTCTTTGGGGTAAAGTGGAACAGATAGTAGCTGCCAGGCTCACTAACAACACTATAGTGTTCTTCCTTGATCTTTGCGGGAAAAGATTGGTCACTGCCCTCAGCTTCCATCATCACATTGGTCAGGTCAATCCGCCCATCAAAGAGGATGCAAGAGATCCCCCCTCCTCCCTGCACTTCTTCTCGAACTGTTCCCCCAGCTCTCTCATCAACTTCTCCTGTGCTCTCTTGACCTTGCTCTTATCAATCACTTTACTTGTATTGTCTTCTGTGATGATTCCTGCGTCAATCAGAGCTGCTGTTGCTATCGCTGCAGTTGGCCTCAGCCCTATGCCATACCTTACACTAGCAAGGGCAATGTTTTGAATCTCATCATAGTTTTTCTGTACCTTTGCCGAAGCTGCTGGCTCAGGGTCAGTTTGAGGGAAGAGCTCAACTTCAGGAACAAACTCATCTTCATCACCACTTCTCTCCAATTCCAGATCCTCATCACCATCTGCCAAAAATCTCTTAACATCCTTCCTGGCTGCCTTCTCTGCTACTGCAGCACTTTCCTCCTTGCTCCTTCTCCTTTTCTCTGCCTTCCTTTCCATCCACTGCCTTTTCAATGTCCTCACCTGTCTCTTGTGCTCTGGTAGATCAGGACCCACTATTTGGTGGGGTCCCTTACTTCCAACCTTCTCTTTCTGTCCCTTGATGTAGGCAAGATCTTTCACAGGAATCTTTTTCCCTCTGCTGCAGGAACAGTTAATGTGGGCTTGGATAACACAGCCCTCACAGCCTCCCCCCTCACAACTGGTAATCTGACACTTGCAAGTCAAAATATCAAAGAACTTGTCTAACTTGACAATGAACCTCTCTTTGGCATCAAGTTTGCCCTTCCCAAGAGAAAACTTCACTGCCTGATTCCAGACCTCCTTGAGCTTGGACATGATGGTCACTTTTTCATTGATAACAGGTGGCTTGAAAAGAGCATTAGCTTTGCTCCAGTGACAAATCAGACCAGGGTAGATGTCACTCACCAGCTTGTCCACTGGGTAGTTCCTCCTGTCATCTTCACTTTGCTTCCTCAAGTAGATGCCATACCTCAGGATATCGCTCACAGTTGGCCAGACACCAACAGCTCCCGGCCAGTGCCAACAAGATTACTCAGATGAGAACTTGATTTCGTCCTTGTTCTGACTTGAGCCATTTTCTTAATGAGTTCACACTGAAATAAAAACAATAATACAACAGTTAAGTATCCACTACAGACAGGTATTAAACTCTTTTCAGCGCAAAATTCTTGGTTAAAAAAAGAGCTGAAATGGGCAAGAACAAATTTATCTGCAAATGCTAAACACATTATGCTTTTTTGGTTTCAAAATGTTATAAAATGCTAATTTATCTGTTGTCTGTAATGCAAATAACACTGGTCAACAAATTTTAAGGAATTTTTTGTATCTTTAATGAAAGTAGCCGATTCTTATGTATTTTTGCATGCTGAATTTGAAAATGATAGTGAAATTGTTTAATTAGTTCGCGTTTTTAAGATATCATGGTAATTATTGTGTAAGTACTGGTAAAAATTTATCCCACAACATATATGTATTTTAAAGAGCACACTCACTTCAATGTCGTTTCCTCTTAGCCTGTCTCTTGTACTCTGACTGTGTAGTGTCTCTTATTACTGACCAGCAGAAATCAGCCAGCATAGATGAATTCCACTTGCCCTGGTAACGTTTCTCAAGAGCTGAAATCTGCTGATGAAAACGTTCCCCATGTTCGCCACTTACTTCACCAAGGTTTGCCGGGAAAAAGTCGAAATGGGAATGGAGGAAATGAATTTTTAGAGACATGTTACATCCCATTCTTTGGTACGCCTTCAACATATTATCCACCAATTCATCTGCATTTGGAGCTCTGTTGTTTCCAAGGAAATTTTGCGACACTGACTTGAACGAGACCCAAGCTTCTTTTTCTGCGCCCTCCAAAAGTGTATCGAAATGTTCATCTTTCATCAGATTTCGTATATGAGGACCAACAAATATGCCTTCCTTGATTTTTGCCTCACTGAGTCGAGGGAACTTCTGGAAAAGATACTTAAATGCCTTTCCATCCTTATTGAGTGCCTTCACAAAATTTTTCATAAGCCCTAACTTAATATGTAACGGTGGTAGAAGTATTTTGCTTGGCTCTACTAATGGCTCGCACGAAACGTTTTTCACACCTGGCACTAAACGTTCTCTTAGAGGCCATTCCTTCCTTTCATAATGCTGTGACCTAGCACGGCTGTCCCACTCGCAAAGGAAGCAGCAGTACTTCGTGTAACCCTGCTGGAGACCAAGTAACATGCCGACCACTTTCAAATCACCACATATGCTCCATTTGTGAGCGTTGTAGTTTATGTGGTGAAGCAGATATTGCATATTTTCATATGTCTCCTTCATGTGGATAGAATATCCAATTGGAATGGCAGCTTTTTCGTTTTTGTTATGAAGTAGTACAGCCTTAAGGCTTAGCTTAGAGGCATCAATGAACAACCTCCATTCGTCATCTCTGTATGTTATATTTAGAGCATTCATTAAACCAACAACATCTGTACACACCACGAAGTCACCATGTTTGATGAAGAAAGTCTCCAACGTGGATTGCCTAGTGCGGTACATGGATATTTGGACATCATCATGAAGAAGATGCCACTGTTGAAGGCGTGAGGCGAGAAATTCTGCCTTAGACTTCGGTAAGTCCAAATCTCTGATGAGGTCATTCAGTTCGTGTTGGGTGATTTTATGCGGTTCTGTAGACAGTTCACTGGGCACAAAGTCGGTATCTTGTGATGTTGTGGGATGTGCAATGTCTTCATCTGTACTCGTTACAGGATGCTCTTCGTCATCCAAATCGAGGGTGTCTGAGGAGGTAGGAGGATTGGGCACAGGTATGTCTTCGTTATGGGGCACAGGTCGAATGGCGGATGGAACATTAGGATACTTGAGGGTCCATTTTTTCTTCTTACTAATTCCACGTAATGGCGGAACCATGCAGAATAAACAGTCATCCACGTGGTTACTTTGTTCTCTCCACACGACGGGGATGCCGAAGCCCATTGACCTCGGTTTCCCATTGTACCACTCAAGTAATGTAGTTGCACATGTAATGCAGCATATATGCGGCGCCCACGTTTTGTCCTGATCTCCTAATTTGCACTTAAAATAAAGGTGGTACGCTTTCTTGATGGCAGGTGTTAACGTCTTCTTTTGCGATTTTAATGTTACTTTGCCGCAAATATAGCAAAAGTTATTTGAGTCATTAACGCATTTACGTGGCATTTTGCTTATAACGTCAATGAGAAACTGATCGCAAGATTACGCTTTAACACGCACTACACTCTATATGTCATGAACTAACCACAGGTGCAAATTACGAGGAAACACTACAAAAGCACTATGTCAAAATGTGAAATAACGTGTCACCACAACAAGCGTCACTCTAGAACTGAGCTAAAGGGATTTACGATGTACTCAAGATGGCGCCAGACAACAAGGTTGCCAAACGAGCACATTCTACAGTGTTGGCATATGTTATGCTTCAATGATATATTCATTTCAATTGGGAAATAATGAAAACAGGGCACCCGTGTATCTTCTAAACGCGAACCAATCATGCAAAATGAAGGTCATTTTCGGATTCAGCGACGTCGAATTACTAAAGAAATGATGGTTTCATCGAAGATACATTTTGGCTGTTGATTAGTGTAATTTGTTCATGTACTCTAAAAAAACTAAAGAAACACATCCTAAAAATATTCTTTAGAACATTGAAATAGGCCTCATACTGCTCAGTTGTACTAAAAATGAACCACCTAATTTTAGCTCAAATCAAAGTTGTTAATTAAATTTTGCTCAATGTATCACTATAATATGCGTAGAAATAGCTTTTTCTAAAATATAACAGAATAATACTCACATGTGAACAGTAACAAAAAAAATATCAGTAGATAATCACTAAATCTATCCCCTCACTGCAAGCCGAGGTGGTAAAATAGCTTCATAAATCATGAGTCACTTCAAATATTTCACAAAACGTTTTAGAATGTTCTGAAACGTTACATTCTAGCCTCTGAGAAAGGTGGCTCAGAAAATGGCCTTATGCGCGCCAGAAAACCGTCAAAATATTTCATATACCAAACTGTATGATAATTACAATTAAGTGGAATGGCACACCTTTTTATTTGAGTATTTAAATATTATTATTATTATATGAATTACATTATATGTGTTTATATGAATTAGTTAGAACAATGCTCTATGAGAGATA
Organism: Bathynomus jamesi; assembly: GCA_023014485.1. Lineage (NCBI taxonomy): Eukaryota > Metazoa > Arthropoda > Malacostraca > Isopoda > Cirolanidae > Bathynomus > Bathynomus jamesi. Next base: position 365,294 of record JAJOZX010001257.1, read on the forward strand.
ACGTGAGCAGCCATGATAGAAAACGTGAGAAGACATATTCTGGGGTAACTACAATAGTAAAATAATCAACAATTTAATAATAATCAACTGCAAAATGATGTAGGTTAGGGTTATCAGAATTAAATATTTTCTTCAGAATTGTGTTCTATACACCAAAATATGTCATTTGAACACCCCTCTCCATTGATTTAAAAAAAATGCATAGTATGACCCGCCCTATTCCCCTGTGTTGCTGGCCTGTTTTATGTATAACCCGGTCTGTTGTTGTATGTGTATGAGCCAGTAAACAGCTTTGTGGCCATAACTGCGGGGATTGTTTCTGTGAATGACGGCTAAGGTGTCTTTACGCATGAAGTTTTTCTTGAACACCGTCAAAGATAATGAGGCGATCGTGGTTGCGACTTGCAAAAGATCGCATTTGAAACGGGCTATGTACATCCTTCTAAAGTCCTGGAAACATACTCTAAGCACGCGCACATCATTCACGCAGTAACGCTCACATTCATCAGCTATATTGTATGGACTAGTTTGTTGTAATAGTGGTCAAAATCTTCACGCTTACTATCAGTTTTAATGACTCATGTTGATGTAGTTAAAGTAATATTTGGGGGAGGCAATCCTACGTAATTTAAAGTGTCGCCAGTGAGGAAAGTGTAAGGGAAATACCATTTTGAAACTTCGTCGGCTACATCCATCACCTTGGGTAGCTTGTCTATTATTCACGCCTAAAGTATCTTTGAACATTAATACAAATGCAGATAAGAGGTAGTTTAGTTTGTTCCCCCTTTTCAAGGGGTCGCCTGTAAATATCTCCGATGACTCGTGTTCAAGCAATTCCTTATAAAGGAACTGTGTGTCAAATTTTGCCCGGTTATGGGCTAGAATATACACAGTAATCTTTTTGAACTTCTCCGCTAATTTGACAATATACAGTAGGATACAAAGAGTTTCACAGGGCTGTCGTGTGCAATCGTTTAAAAACGTTTGTCCGTTTACCACATTTGTGACACTCGTCACACTCGACATCCATGCACTCATCACAGATAGTCTGGCTTACGAGTAGATGTGGGATAACCTCTTTGGTTTCAGTGTTTGTTGAAGTTTCTATATCGTAGTACACGGTTATACAGGGTTTATTTTTAGACTTAGCATCTTTCATATAATATACATGCTTCATTCTATCCGCCTTATATTTTTCATATGTAGAACAGTGAATTTCATCGCATTTATGTACAAACTTACCCAAAATATTCTTCATATGAAACATGCCACATTCACAGATTCTCTTTTTTCTGCAAGTCCTAATTGACTTGTATGGAGCTCAAAGCATTTATTATTGAACAATATGTCTGCACACGTTACATTCCCTCTCCTCTGTTTCAACTACACGACTTTCACATTTGGGGCTTTTACACTGTAAGGAATGCTACATGGTATGTGAGCAATGTTTCACTACTGTATATCATCTGCAAACTCGAGACATCCCTTAAACAAATCATGATGCCTTCCATATTTTCGACTTTTATCATAACTAGCTTAGAGAGTCCTTATTTTAGGATTGTCAGGAACATCGTATCTCCCCATCTGTAATATAAGAAGAGGTCTTGTACGATCTCTCACACAGCTTTTAAAAACATACACAGTCCTAAGACGATCATCCATTCCAAATACAACTATACGAACATTCATTTCCTGCTCTACCCTTCTCAGCTCTTCAGGACCCATATTACACTCAAACTCAAGCTTAAAATCTGAAGCCAGTTTACGAGCACGCTGCACAACCGTAGGCAACCAAATATTTTTGACCCTGTTATTGAGTAGAGTAAACATATGGGCTAAGACTACTGCTATAAAGCCGCAACCACGATCGATGTTTATATGCTTTCTGTAAATAGACTAAGAATTGAAATTAAGAGTATAAGGTGTAGCAGTATGGCCCGCAACCCGGAATACTCTGTCAATATCGACCGTGAAGTTGTCCATATTGAAGGCTGTACTACTTTGAGAGGCCTGCATTATACGGTCCAAGATATATTCTATGTCTACAGCTGCCAAGCGTCTGAACGGTATTACCACCCAAAAATCATCTACATCCCCGTCATCTGACCAGAACCTGAAGGACAACCTAGTCTGGACTTCACGTTCATCACGGTTCTGAAAGGCAAACTCCAGAACACGCTCAACTACGCGTCGCATTCCAACACCGTTGCTATACAGGGCTCCAGGGTCAACCCTGACCACGTACCGATTTCTAGTTCGAATGTTATACCTTCCTCCATAGCACGAGAAGCTGCTGCTGGTGTGGAGGATGTACCGGAATTGAACAGGTATAAGGGGTTATATTTGAGGAGGGAGTTTGGGGGTTGTGTCGTAAGACGTAGAAGGCTGGGGCTCTATTCCGGTGCATCCTGGAACGTTTTATACAAGACGTGGAAGGTTCTTCGTCATCGTGCCTCCGCTTTGAACTGCCACGTGGTGGAGGTGTCGCTGGTGACGGTTTTCACCGGGGTTGGATTCTGTAGCTACACTGTCGTCGGGGTCTTGCGTAATATTAATGGAGTACTGTACAATGTCGTCATTGACGGTTCTGTGGAAGAAGCAAAACACAAATTTTGTTATATTTTAAGTGCTGCTCCTTATATTCTTAAATGATCCACTTAGGGGTGTGACGTGTAAGAGATGTGAACCTAAACTTCTACAGATTCCAAGCCCATCCACATTAGGGCGGAGCGTTTTTACACTTTTTCCGATTTTCGTTTTATAATAGCGCGGAAAAGTGGCTCTTTCACGTCAAAGTGAGTGTGTAAAATCTCAGAGATCTGCAATAATATCTTCTGCCTCCGCACGCGCGTTGAAAATCCAAAAAATGCGCCAAAATACGCATTTTTTTCAATATTTTCTTTTAGTTTTAATTTTCATCCTACCTTCTTGTAATAGCGAGGAAAAGCATCCTAATGGTTTATTTTAGATTAGTTTTAAATATTTTTGTCCTGCGATAATTTCCTCTGCCTCCGCAAACGTTCCAAAGTACGGGAAAATTTACATAAATAGCGTATTTTATAATGACGCTATTATGGTCAACTTCGGCCCAACACCACAGTTTATTCGTTAATTATGTATTAAGTAATGCAATTAACAATTCATTATATCTAGGCTGACCATACGTACCGTTTTGAACGGGACAGTACCGTTTGTTTTATATTTCCTGGCCGTCCCGTCGTTTTAATAAAAATGTCAATTTTGTCCCGGTTTATGTACTTACTTTTTCATGAATACAGAATATTACATAACCCCCGTCCCTTTTTTGCCATCCCAATGTCCCGTTTTTGTCTCAAGGAAATATGGTCAGCCTAATTATATCATATTTTAGTAATTTAATGAAGTTTATATATTTGAGCAATATTGACAAAATAACCCAGAACTCACCACGTGGAGGTGGCTGCATTTCGAGTTCCTCCCTGCCCGACCCAACCACCTGTATTATCGGACTTAAAAAGTGACTACAGTGTGTAACTAGCCTGTTTCCATTCTTGGCATTTTCTTTCTGGATTCTAATCTTGCTCTGATAAATCTATCCCTTGCCTCTGAACCGCATACTGCAGCTGAAGCCTCTGTTACCAGCTTTATATGCCGTTCAACCGCTTGGGTGTGGCAAGGAAAGCGTGGGATGAAATCAGGTACATCTCCTGATGAGATAAAAGTTCTATCACGCTCCAACATCCTAAGCTGTGTCAGAGGAGGCTCTGGCAGCTCACAAGTTTGCCAGTTAATCATGCTGTAGTACTCACTGCACTGAAAGTTCAACGTGGGCAATTTAAACACTCTCACTGCGGCTGACTCAGAATCTCTTGCTTTAAGGATTCTCCTCCATCCTAATTCTCAGTATGATTCACGATGAAGCAAAACATATCAAAGGAGAACATTCTCAGGATGAGAAAGTTGAATAATACGATCAGAGAAATTCCTATTTATTTCTATACAGAGGGCACTCAACGACCTCGAGCGTTGTATTATTTGATAAAGATGTTTGGCTCCTTGTGTTGCCGAAGAATTTCTCTTGATTCGAAACCACATTGGAATATAAACTTTCATAATATAATCTACGATACACTTTGAAGGTTCTTCAGTTGAAACGTAGACAACCTTGAGACGAAGTATGCGGTTAGCAGTTGTCACCCATCTGGAGTGTGCCATTTTGCCTGGTTTCCTTTGAGCTAGAGAGGGAGTACATTCACCTTCTGACACAGCATCATAGATTTCTGCCAAATATTTCTGATCTTTGCTCCGATCATCTCTGAAGCAGTTGAAGCGGAAGAAATTGTAGTTGACAAACTCAATTGATTGTGAAAAGAGACCTGTTGTTAACTCTTTTCCTATAGGCCCCGTAAAACTCTGACATTGAGGACCAGTTGTTTTACCATCAGTCACTATGTGCCGCAAGGGAAGTTCATTAGTGTGAAGCAAGCAAATCAGCCACTGGAGTGCTCTCTGAAAATGCTCTTCAATACTTCTTATCACTCATCCTTTTGGTCCTGTATTAACTGCTGTCCCGTCACATCCAATGGCTTTAATTTCTGAAGTATCAATCTCATTTGAGCGAAAAAAATCCAAAATTGCAGAACATAGTATACTCTGTGCTGAGCCAGAAGCGGGAGTTACATGCCCAATATAATGCGAGTTTGGTTCTTGAAGCAAAGTGACATGTTCTTCTGTTACATTTTTTTGATAACCTTTACTGCCAACTTTTTCTTGGCCTGCAGTTCTGTCCTTTCTTCCATTGAAATAGATACATCTCACTCTTTTTCTAGCTCTCCTTACTTTGCATCTGTCTATTACTGAACTTAAATCTTTTTCGTTTATAATTCCCACGTCTTCAAGAACAGCCGAAGCAATTATAGCAGCAGACCTGTCTGACACACCAGTTCTGTCACAAGCTATAGCCAATGATGAGGTTGTTCCATGATGAGATTGTTCCATCGATTTGATTCTCTGTGTCGGTTCATAATCAGAATCCGCTCCCTCTGTTTCACTTGATGTTGATGACAGTGTTTCAGTTGCTTGTCCTTTACTGGTAGATGGTTTTGGTTCATACTGTTTCATTCTCTGTTGTCTTCTAGCAATAGTTGCTAGATCTTTACGAGTTTGTGAAACATCAAGAGAGCCTATTGCCAATTTTCTTGTTGTTCTCTAATCTTTAGGGAAGTCTTGTTCAATTGCTGGCACCTTGAGATGGTTTTCACATGAACACTTATTCAAAATTAAATTACCAACATTTCAAAATGAGGCAGAAAACAAATTATTTGACATCAGTGCTTGCAAATGTGAAAATTTTGATGAGTCATTATCTTGTTTCCTTTTTATTGACTTTCGAAGGTTTTGACATTTTTCATGGTAATTTTTAATCATTTGAACGACACGGTTATGAGAAACAGCCTCTATTCCTACTGTTTTCCACAAATCTTCGAGAGTTTTTGAGAGAACCCCCGAAATTTCTGCAACTGTGGGCTCTTTCTTCGATGTCTTCAGATTCAACCTTATTTGATGAAAATATTTCATGACGTCCTTATACATTAGGTTCGAAGGCACCTCTTGTTTAGATCAGCTGGAGCCCCAAATATAGGGCAACTTGCAGAAGTTCTTGTTGCTTGAGCTGGTACTGACAATTTTTATATTAATTACTGTGTTTTTTACAATAAGAAATTACTCCTGCAGAATGCAAGAATATTTTACGTTTTAGAAGTTTTGTATATTACACCAACGTATTATTATGCACTAAAATATGCAGTATGTGTCCACACACGCGTTTTGTCGTGTTCCAAAGATGTATTAACAGCAAGAGCAACACAATCCACATCTTACCCGAAACGTAGCTAGCACAACACTGCTGGGAAGTGAGAGCAAGAAGGCCTGGTAGAGTGTTGTGAGTCATGACTCATCAGTCATCACTCACTGACTCATTGCCGTATATGGCAATGACGAGCAACACACCATATCAGGCTGTGGGGAAGCTTCTAGAACGATGTGGGAGTACTACATGACGTACAAAGTGAATTTACTAGCGTATAGGCTGAATATGCAAATACGTGATTTATGCGGATTTTTCCTTATTTTGGAACGTCTGCGGTGGCAGAAGATATTACTGCAGATCTCTGAGATTTTATACACTCACTTTCTACGTGGAAGAGCCACTTTTCAGCGCTATTACAAAACGAAGATCGAAAAAAGTGTAAAACCGCTCCGCCCTAATCCACATGTATTATATCTGGCCCTACAGGATGTGGTAAAACTGTGTTTATGCTTAAAATCATTATGCACAAATTTTGAGAACATCTCTTCCTTATCTTTAAAGTAATATGGTGTTATTCGACGTACCAATCAGTGTTCATCGATTACAAAGATGATATTTTGCACCACAAAGGCGTATATGACGTTAATTTGTTAAAGGGAAATGAACATATAGTCATTGTAATTGACGATCTCATGTTGGAAATGGATAAAACGTTTACATTTACGAGACATTTACCGTGTTCTTCCACCAACTTAACATAAACGTATTCTTCATCAATTAGAATCTATTTTTAAAAAATAGCTACATGCGTGATGTGTCGTTAAATACACAATATGTAGTCTCATTCTCGCAACGTAGAGATGTCACAAATTGAGGTAATAGCCAATCAAATGTTTCCGAATCAGCGTAAAGAGTTTTTGGAGGTTTATAAAGTAGCTCCGAGTCAGTGTTACGGATATTTGCTTTATGACCTTCACCCGCGAAACATGTTTAGGGTGCTTCAAAGAATGAATATATTCCCAAACGAGCCTGAAACGGTGTATATTCCAGAATGACAAATAGGCTGAAGAAATATCGTGAATTAATAAAAATCTATCAACGATTGCCCCGGGCATTGCGGCAGATGTTTGTTAAATATATCGACTTAGACTTCACAGATGCATTTTAAATAGTCGCTCTTAATATTATAAAATGTAATGTGCCAATGAAACTCCCTCAGAAGGCTCGCCTACGTCGTTACAAGAACATAATACGTAAGTTCGCTCGTAAAAGTCAAACTCTGGGCAAGAAAAAGCGAATTATTGTACAAAAAGGGGGACCATAAATCCCCATCCTATTTTCAGTTTTGGGACCTTTACTGACTAGATTACCACTTTCTTCATTATATTAGTGATTCGCCACGAGGAGTATGCGTCACTGCAAAGTTCAAAGAGTCCAGACACGTTTATAGAGCCCCGTAAAAGCAGGCTTAAAAGAATGGAAAGTGAATTGTTAGCCCTATTAAAAAGTGAAAAGTCACCTGATGAGAAAAGGATCTTGTACTAAGAGGCTCTGCAGAAATTTCTTCATGAGTACGAAGATTATAAATACCCGACAGAGCTCTCCGTGATTATTAGGCACAACGCAAGCAACGATGAGCATGTCGACATAGGACCTGGGACTGCCGTTAAAGATGACCAACCAAAGAATAACGGAACGTAACACATCGAGCATGTATTAAAAAGCAGTCTCCCACATACACTGAGGAATAAAGGCTTAAGTCTTTATTATGAGATCCTCATTCAATAGATTTTAGAGTGGACCGAGACAGGCAAGGTCATTGTTGAAGGAACAAGGGTACAGGGATCGAATACCGTCGACATTGTTCATGATCTGGTGAGAAAGTGGGACAGGTCCTCACCAGCAGGATGGAAGCATATTAAAGCAAGATTACAACAAATAAATGTCCCCAAAACATTGGTAGAAAATCTGAATAGGTTAAAAGACTTGGCGTACTCGGTTGTGACACATGCGAGACTTGCTCCATCACCCAAAACAGTAGCATCTCTGAAGAGGAGAAAGAAGAGAACAAACAGCCAACCATATCCACGTGTCTCTAAATTACGCAAATGGGTAACATATTAAGAAAACGCTATTATGACGTTTCTAACCCAGCCTCCTATGTTGGTGTTAATAGGCTGTACAGAGGTGTTTAAACTGATGGAGTAGGGAAAAAAGATGTTGAGAGGTTTCTGCTGGAACAGGATGCTTATGCACTTCATAAGCCGGTGAGAAAAAGGTTTAAAATGGCCAAGACAACCGCGGCCTTGAATGACTCTATTTGGCAAGCGGATTTAACAGACATGCAAAGATATTCAGTGTATAATGATGGCTACCGCTACATCCTATTCATAATAGATGTATTCTCTAGATATCTGTGGCTAATTCCTCTGAAAAATAAATCGCCTGGAACAGTTGCTAAAGCTACTGAAACGCTGATATTGAAAGAAAACAGGTTTCCAGGCCATTTTTGTATGGATATGGGGAAAAAATTCATAGGCCACGCTTTTCAGAACATGCTGACAGTGTTTAATATCAGTTACTGCACTAGCAATTCTATACATAAGGCGTCCTTAGCTGAAAGAGTTCAACGTACCATAAAGGAAAGCATGCATCGTTATTTCACACATAAAAACACATACAGATATATAAACATCTGGAATCATTGGCCTTATCCTACAACCGTTCACACCATCGCACGATTGGGACAACAGCTAACGAAGATTTAGAAAGAGGTACGCGCCCAGAGCCTGATGTGAGAAGAGATGGAACACCGCCGCCAATCTCTACAGGTTTCAAAAGCAATGATTACGTAAGGCTATCGCGTTCGGGAAATAAATTCGCGAAGAGATTTGAACAAGGATGGACACGTGAGATTTTTAAAGTTAGTGCTATGAGACCTAAAGGCGAGATAATGATGTATTACGTTGAAGATTTGAATGGGGAGCAAATCACCGGAGACTTTTACCAGGAGGAGTTGCAGAAAGTGGCATTTAATTTAGGAAAAACTGAGTTTAAAATTGGAAAAATTTTAGGAAGCATAGGTTCAGGAAAGAGAAAAATGTACCTGGTGAAATGGCTACGGTGCCCAGAAAGGTTCAACACCTATATAAAAGCTGCTGCAATAATGAAGCTTAAATAGTATGCAACATGGCGCCTAACCACTTCTATGTCACACTCCAGTCCTCTTCTTCTCTGTCTGTACATCCTAACAACATCCTGGCGAACTTTGTAACAGAACTCCATGGGCCCATTGAATTGGAACTTGATTCCTACGAATTTGGTGTTTGTGAATTCTAGTTAGCCACCAAATTTTTAACTCTTGAAAATGAACAGTTCATATTTCTGATTCTTAGAAGATTCAATGAGTGTGAAAAATTACGCATAACCTTAGATAACACTATGAGATCAGTCCTGTTCGGTGGGGTACAGTACTAAAGTACAACTGTAACACTAGGAGTCGGTCATTATGACAAACCACGGATATTGTGAGGGGCTTAAACAAGAGTCTTGAAAAGTCGTAGTCGCACCTGACAACCAATTTACTTTTTGAAGTGGTAAACATAGACATACCTCCACCCACGTTGAAGTTAAAAATCAACGATTAGTAGAAATATTAAAGACAAAGAGCTGTTCACAATTGTGGCCGAGGGTCGATATGGTTCAGCCCTCCAAAGAAACACCTTTCATGAGGCACAACATGACTTGTCCACCTTAATGTATCAGTTGAAATTGGAGAAATTGGGTGAAAGCTGCTCATCCCCAGACATGTGCTATATTTAGAGCAATATCGTGCAGCATCAATTTGTTGGGGACACCCAGGCGAGCCTGCTGCGCATTGTACACATTCCCAACCATAGAGGGAAGAGTTTGAGCATTACATATGACAAACCCCATTATGTGAAGTTGCGACTAATCTATTAACCAATATTTCAATATACTGTATTTAAGAACGATTGCGCGAAAAAATGTCCCATTCGGTGATGGGAGCTTAACAGTGGAGCTACACTTTCATCGCATTCAGTTATAATGAACCGAAGGCCGTTCACCGTCTATCGAATGGTGAGATATCAGCGTGGGAGTGGGCTTGGAGCCATTTTTTAAACCATTCTACGCACGCCTGTCCCATTGTTGAAGAGGGGTAGTAGACGGGTGCTAGACGGGGTTTTAACGCGGTAGAAGACATAATGGGTGAAAATAAACCTGAAGAAGCTCTAAAAATACATTTAAAACGTACACGGGACGAAATCATCAAAGATGCAAAGAAAAAAATTCGTGGTGGCGGAAAGAAGAAGATGGCTGTCCGGAAGAAGGGGTTATCAACACTAAACGTAAAAGAACATCAAAAACGAGGTGTTTTAAACGAATGAAGTCTTTGGCTGATCATTTTTTTAACTGATATAAGCTGAGGACACTGCTGTCACAAATCATAGGCTGATTACTACTTGTCGAGACAGGTGGCACTATTTCTGACAGGTCATGGCGCGCTTCATCCATTCGCGTAGCTCACAATTTTGTAAATCGGAGCTGTCCCTCTTTGATATGCCCCCTACACAGGTTTCTATTGAGCATAGTGACTTTATTACAATTAACCCATTAAACACAATTAGTTCACCGAGTGCCCCTATAGAATTCGTGATACCCAGCTCAGACCCATACTTTTTTGATCGAAGCTGCATGCACATGTGCGCTAAATTCAGATGAAACGGACTGCGATGATAGTTACTCTGCATACCCTGAAACCAACTTTCTACACTCCATATTCAGCCAGTGTGAGGTGTATTTAAATCAGGTCAACATCTCGGCAGGAACGGGTTATTATCACCTATGATCCTATCTGGAAAATATCCTCAACTTTTCAAAAGAAACGAAAGATACCTTTTTAACTGCCGAGGGCTATTATCAGACTAAAGACGAAAGTATTATAAAGGATAAATAGAAAAATTCTAAAAAGAAGATATAAGAGTGTTTTGGACGGCTGCATACAGACTTCACGTTCCAGGAGAAACTGCTTATGAATGGGGTGGATATGAAGTTAAAGCTCACACGCACGAATCCTGAGATCTGCATAAAACTGGGACCTGAACAAGAAGAGGGCGCAAAACCCGTTGAGATTCACATCATGGAAACATATCTGCGCGTACGGCGAGTGAAATTAAGTTCGGCGAAATATGTAGATATTGAAAAAAAATTTAATACACGCAATAGTAAATTACCCAATTAACAGATTACAGATCAAACTATACATGGTGCCCGCAGGGTTGGCCTCGAAGCAGCTAGTAAACGATGCCCTGAGGGTTCTACCTAAAAGGTTATTATTTGGAATGCAGGATCACGCTTCAACGAATGGAAAATATAAAAAGTGTGCCTTTAAATTCGAGAATTTCGGCCTTAAAAATATAACTCTATACGTCAATGGCTTTGCGTTGGGTGAGATTATGGATACGCACTACTCATCAGACGCTGTGTTCTCGCTTTGCGCGAGAGCTTACAGTAATCTGGCCCATATTGCTGCTGGCTGTGATGAGCTTGGGATTGGCGTAACGCAGAAAGAATTTGTCGATCATTTTAACCTTATCCGTTTGATATCACCCCCGACCTATCTGCTAGTGTAAAACACACAAGTCCACAACAAAGTTAGAACATCTCTGTCAGATTGGAATTCGTCAACCCTATAGACGCGCCTATTAGTGTACTGGTATACCTCGAATCACAATTTCTAATAGAAATTGACCGCTTCAGGAACGTAGTCAGAGACTTTTAAATGGACGCGAATACGCTCTAGAGAGTAATGAAAAGTGATCGACTCACAAGCTCCAAATTTATCGGTGTGTTTGCGAAGAATGAAACATTGAAATTGCCAACTACGAGAGATTAGTGTAGTCTTATTGTCAATACGGACATTGTGGGGGCGAGGGGATTCATTGGTTTGCAATCTATTTTAAAAATAGGGAAAGAATGTACTATTTTGATTCACTCGGCACTCAGCCCTGGAGTGTCCCTGTTGTTGTACAATTTATCGAACAGCTGCATGTCCCTGAAATTGTTTGGAATCTTTACCGTTTCCAAGGATATTTTAGTAATACTTGCGGTATGTACTGTCTTTCTTTTCTCCTGCACTTGTCATGTGGGAGGGTATTTATAAATTTTTTAAAATTATTTGATTTGTGCGACACTGAGATGAATGATGAATTGGTATGCAGACAGATAAAAAAAGGTTCCCATTTGTGCGCACTCCCTGTATTGTGTAAAGTTTTACGTGTGTATATATAATTGTAACTGTAAAATGTCTCCATAAATGGTAGTCTTATTTAATGGACGCTCGATCTGTAAGCTGAATTGTACTAAAACATGAATTCTACCATTGAATAAATTGAATGAAAAGACAATGTGTTTTGTTCTTAACCACAAAAAAAACTTACATTAGTTCCTCGATGACCTTGTATTCGTTAGTCAGGATGTGAGCCAATACCTCGAACTCTGCATTCAGGCCACTGGGTTGGCTGCGCGGTAAAACCTCCAAACCGCCCTTGATTAATTCCCTTTCTTCAAAGCTGTCGCGAAAAGTAGCTATAACACGATCAAGTTCCGCATCGGTCCTTTAAGGAGAAACTAACATGATTAGTTCTTACTGAATCTTTTTTAATTAAAATCCACTTTTTCATAAATCGAATTGTATTCAGAAAGCCTAGCTCAGTACTAATGCAAACTAGTCTATAATTGAGATACCCGCTATGAAACATTTACAATAAAATATGAGGAGTAAAATGCATTATTACAACCACACCATATATATATATATATATATATATATATATATATATATATATATATATATATATATATATAAATGCAGAAATAGCCACGAACAAAACACAAAATGGACAATAATTAAAAACCTATTGTTTTTCACCAAAACACGCAGAGGGGAACATATATATATATATATTATATATATATATATGAAGAGAGGGAGATAGTTGCAAGGCGTTACAAGTACAGTAATTTACAACTCCTGAATACTTTTATCCTAACTATGCATACTACGCAATGCCTCCCATCATGAGGAGTAAAAATGCATTATTACAGCCACACCATATATATATATATATATATATATATATATATATATATATATAAATGCAGAAATAGTCACGAACAAAACACAAAATGGACAATAATTAAAAACCTATTGTTTTTCACCAAAATACGCACAGGGGAACATATATATATATATATATATATATATATATATATATATATATGAAGAGAGAGAGAGAGATAGTTGCAAGGCGTTACAAGTACAGTAATTTACAACTCCTGAATACTTTTATCCTAACTATGCATACTACGCAATGCCTCCCATCACAGGTTCTCGAGCCCAGGACCGTTTGAACTCTTTAAAGTTTAAGTAATCCTAAAACCCTCCCTGTAGAACTTTCTATAAGTTTATTAAATGTAAATATTTGATAAACAAAATTTACTCTCTAAATACTTAATAGAATACATTAATTACAGAATGCCTAGCACAGTAACCTGTAGTAAACATGCAATTATATGGCAGGACACCGCGATGGGTATATATGGGAGGGGAGAGTTACAATAAGAGAAAATGTAGGATAGGATACCCTGGTCAAATAAGAATCAGTACCCAACTAGCCTAACCGCGGTCAAAAGGAAGATTAGCTGGGTATGCTACGCATCATCTGTCAGCACCAGGTCTTGAACCCGGGAATGCACGCAATTCTTTAAAATTTTGGTAATTCTAAAACCCTACCTGTAGAACGTTTTATAAATTTTTAAGTTATCACGTGCAGGGAAACAAACGTGTAATAAAATTTCTCTTGAAAATGACATCTTCATCGCATAATAAAATTCACTTTCTAAATGACGTTATGATTCAGGAAGATTAGCTGGATGTGTTACGCATCGTCTGCCCGCACTGGGTCTCGTCCCCTATGCAAATATCCTTTCACTTCGTTTTATTACGAATTTTATAAATTAGAACACTTGCACTGAATGAAACGATATATATATACACAGCCCTCCTTTCCGTTTAAATCACAAACTAGTTTCCCAATCCACATTTATTATGGCTTTTTATAAATTAATTAACATTGTCACTGAACGAAACGATGTATACATAACCCGATTCACAAATTAATTTATTTACTTACATTTCAATGTCCACTTCATCGGCTGTTTCTTTCTCTCCGTCACAAATTTCTGCAATGCTTTGTGTTGAAAGTATGGCGTCCCTGTCAGTCACGGTGAAAAGGTGGAGTGTAGCCCCTGCATAGAGATCTCCGTCTTCAAATAATTGCGGAGCAGTAAAACTTTTGAGAATGATTCATGGTGATATATTTCTGTAGTTACTCGCTGATAAATACAGCTGTTGTTGAATCCAGATGAAAATGCCCCCTTTTATATACGCGGTCGTAATTGTAACCACCCCCAATAGCCGAATCGCGAGATTCCTATTGGTCGTCGGTGAAATTTGGGTGGACCATAACGTGTAAGCGTGACTACCAACCAACCAGAGGTCCTGGACTCGTTCTCAAGCTTCGCCCATTGGGCTGTAATTGGACATGCCGCGAATTATGGGGGCGTGTCAAATATAACTTATCCATTCCATAGATTTCTTTCAGAAATGAAACAGATTCGTTGAGAGAGTGAAAGAGAGATAGAGGAGAGAGAGAGAGAGAGAGAGAGAGAGAGAGAGAGGGAGAGAGCGAAATTTTGTTTGGAAAATAAAAAAAAATTTCTGAGGCATCAAGCATACTGACCAGGCGCTGTGCCGCAATCTAAATTCCATCGAACCCTTGCGTCCTTCTGCAGTCCAAAATAATATTATTTATCAATTGTTTTATATATATATATATATATATATATATATATATATATGTACAGTATATATATATTATATATTAGTGATGTAGCGGATGTCATTTTTTTCACATCCGCGGATGCGGATGCGGATGAGGATGTTTGATTTCAACATCCGCGGATGCGGATGCGGATGTCTACATTTTCGTTATTTTTTAGGATATATTCGAGATTTGTTGTGTTTAACGTATATAATAAGTTATTATATAGAGAGAGCTGTAGCTATAACGTAATATAATTGATTAATTGTACAATAATTGCTGTACTTTTCTCTGAACATATAAAATAATATCAAGCATCTAACTAATATAGAAATCAATTAGTGAATTCGTCTGCAAATAAATTCGTTATATTTTGTTGAGTTTCAGCCACAATTAGAAACCATAATTGTGTTACCAGGATGCGGGACGTGAACCCAACTCAAATGCACCCCACCGACCTCTTTCCCCAACCTCCACCCTTATAGAAAGAGATCTTTAATTAGCTTGATAACTATTTATATTACGTTTAAAGTTTTATTAGGCATATTTATAAATGAGTAATTAAAATAAAGTAAACTAAGATGTTCATCGTTTAATGTTCAAACTTAATTATAGGAAGGTTATGCTTAAGGAACATTAATTTTTCTGCCTTTTCTGCTGCCAGTCTGTTTCTCTTTTCATCATATATTAATCCAGCACTGCTAAATAATCTCTCGCTTGGTACGTTTGTTGGAGGACAGGCTAAATGTTTCCTTGCAAGTTTACTCAAGTATGGATAGATATTCTGCGTATTTTTCCACCAACTAATAGGATTGTCACATGCAGCCAGGCGTTTTTCTTGGTGATAGCTCTCGATCATTTTTACTACATCTTTTGACATCGCGTAGGTCTCGTCATTACTGCTTGACTCAAGAAACTGAGAGACAGATTCTGTGATAGATTTGCTTGTTGAAGGTGTTGGTTCTGTCACTGAAACTTTTATTCTTTTGGTGGGTGGCGAAGCGACAGATTCAAGAGATTGAAGCTCTTCAACTGCTTTGCCAAGTGATGATTTAACTCGCTCTAATGTACTAGGTGAAAATAACTTAGCTTTGTAACGTGGATCTAAGTAGGTTGCAAGAGAGTAACTTCATACAAGAACAGCCTCTCGTCTTGTCGCTTGCATCACTTTTGCGCACAATGAACTAGTTCTACTAATATAGTAGAATTTGATAATTTCCGCTTATTAATGACGTTTTATCTCAACGGTCCACATCCGCACGACATCCGCAGTCCAAAGTGCGGATGCGGACGCGGATGCGGATGCGAGAAAATGTGCGGATGTTCCGCGGATGCGGATGCGGATGCGGATGTGACCTACATCACTAATAATATATATATATATATATGTACAGTATATATATATATATATTTGTGTCTTAAAGATAAATTTATATTGAAACATTCTTCCGTATTTGTGCGATATATAATCTATTTTTAATATAATGTTATATTAATGTTTTTTGTAATAAGGTTTAAAAATATATTTGTATCTTAAAGATAAATTTATATTGAAATAGAATAATTAGCCAAAAGAGGAAAAATGAATAAGTTACCCCAAATACAATCTATTTTTATTATAAAGTTATTAACATTTTCTGTAATAAGGTTTAAAAATATATTGGTGTCTTAAAGATAAATTTATATTGAAACACCATAATTGGATAAAAGAGGGAAAATTAATAAGTTACCCCTAATTTAATTTCTATTTTGTTTTAAAAAGCATATTAATGCTTTTTATGTTATAGTTTGAGGATAAAATTGGATAAAAGAGGAAACATTAATATAAGTTACCCCTAATTTAATCTCTATTTTGTTTTAAAATCATATTAATGCTTTTTATGTTATAGTTTAAGGATAAAATTGTGTATTGTGGCGAAAATTTGTTTTTGTATTAAACTTAGTTTATCTTATTCGATTTTTGTTTAAAAGATCGCCTACAAAATGTCAAATTGACCTCGTGGTGCTGCACTACCACGATAAGCTCAATAGAAAAACCATTTGCATTGCTTTTCTTAGAGACCTTGTCGGTCTACCCCTTGACCCCATAAACGTATTTGTTTATGTTTAATAGCTCTGTCTATTGGGTCGTATTTAGAGACCTTGTCGGTCTACCAGGAGCTGGTAAGGAAAGTGGTGGTGGTGGTTGTGGTGCTGTGGAGGTGGTTGTGGTGGTGGTTGTGTAATATTGTTTCGAAGCTTGGTTGTAACCCTCATATCGGTTACGTGGTGTTGATGGGATGAGCTCCTAAATGTCTATACTTAGACGATTGGTGGTGTTTGTGTGGTGGTTGTGCTCGTATATATTTTCTGTTGGGGCTTTGCATGCATCTGTTTATATATATATATATACAGGGTGTCCCATAAGTCCGTCATCATAGGAAAAATAATAAAAAAAGGCAAAACAAAAGCTTCTATTTACAGAACAAACTCAATATGTCCACCATTGTTTTCAATACACACATTCAGACGTGATACCCAGTCAGCAAGCACACGGTGAATGATGTCAGGAGTAATGGTGTTACATGCCTCAATAATGCGCTGCCGCAAATGTTCAACACTCCTAATTTTCTCTGCGTATACCAGCGCTTTCAAGTGGCCCCAGAGATAAAAATCTAGTGGCGTGAGATCCGGGCTTCTAGCTGGCCATTCCTCCCTCGACGTCCTATCCAATGACCAGGGAATTGTTGGTACAGGTATTCCCTTACTTGGGTGCTGTAATGTGCAGGAGCGCCGTCTTGCTGGAACCATGTTGGGAAATTTCCTTCTTCGTTCAAGACACTTAGAATTGCTTCTTCCTCCAGTGACATGTTAATCGAAAAAGAGGGGGCCTCTGATGCGATCCTTCCAAATGCCACACCATACCATTACCCGAGATGCACCTTGTTCCTTTGAAGAGGTATACCAGTGAGGTTTGTTTTGAGACCAGTAGCGGGTGTTCTGTCGATTTACCTCACCATTTCCATAAAAAACAGCCTCGTCACTGAACAGAATGGTGGACGGGAAATTGGCATCCCGAGCATATTGTTCCGTAGTCCATTCACAAAATTCCATCCACCGGTCGGGATCATCTATTGGTTTTTACGTTTTGAATGAATGATTAAAAACTAAATTGAATTAAACCAACACAAAGACTGAAGCTAGAGTCACTGTCCTGGCTGACGCCAGACAATTTGAGGCTCTAACTCATAAAAAGATGAAGAGGTTGAAAAGAATTTAATCCGTTCAACGGCGAACAAAATTACAGTACAATCCTACTCACCAATGAACCTTCGAAAATGAAATAATACTTACAATACTAATTACCTTAAATTAATCTGAAAGGAAATCTTAAATTAGACTAACCTACCAAACTTTATACAAATTATATAAAGCCTACAAATGAAAAATAATTTGAATACAATTGAACACATTTTGACACCTTACGTGGCTAGACGCCCTCGCAAGCAAATAGTTGAAAATTTGAACTGGACGCTTTGCGATCAAATGAGCAAGTGCGTTGCCGCTGAAGGCGGCGACCTGAAGTCCGAAAGACAGTGACGTCACGCCACTATGTGACGAAACCACTTATGTAGATTTCACATACCAACCAAATTAGGTTTGGATTGGGTGTGGTTTGATATTTTAAGATATTTTTTAATACATCTTCGCTTAATTTCTGTAGGATCTGAAGTTTATACGGATGCCATTTGTGAGCCTGAAGAATGCGATGGATGCTACTTTTCGACATTCCTGTCTTGGCGGACAATCGCCGAAGAGACTTATTGGGACTTCTTTTAAAATGAGCCAGCATAGCAGTCGCTGTATGATCCTCGAAGGTCCACTGCGTGGTTTTTCTTCTATGGATCCTGTTTCCTTAAACTTTGCAACAAGTCTGCTAACACAACTCTGTGTTATTGGTTCGCGGTCTGGACGCAGTCTGTTAAATTCAGCAGCGGCCTCTCTTTGACTCCGATTTCCTATGAGTAGAATTATCTGGATTCGTTCTTCCTTGCTCACAGACATTATGGCCTGTAGAAAGAGAAAAATATGAATTATGGTTTGTAGAAATAGAAAAATATGAATTTCTCCTATGATGCCGGACTTATGGGACACCCTGTAAAGTAAACACGCTTTAAATAATCATCCAGATAAAGTAAACAAATCCTTGGTAACGCGCCTGGTTATAGAGTAAAACCCGGCTGATAATGTAAACTTGCCTACGCTTAATGTAAACTAATGTTCACTGGTGTAAATTATGTTTGGTCAGTATTATATAATACGCCGTGGGTGACGTGCACGCTTTTAAATTGTCTTCAAAATTTTATAGATTTAAGATAATGACTGCAAAACGTATACATGTATCATTGACTCTTGATCAGAAATTTAAGCTAATTGAAGAATATAAAAAGGTTGGACAAACAAAGGTTGCTCTTGCTGAAAAATTTGGAATTCGTAAATCAACTGTCACCCAGATATTGAAAAATAAAGAACAAATGGAAAAACAATTCCAACAAGGTGTAGCAAGTGAATCAACAAAACGTAAGAGAGACGGTAAACATGCCGTTCTCGAAAATGCCCTTTTTGCTTGGTTTAAGGAGAAACGGGCACAAGGTGTTCTGCTTAATGATGTGCATATCAAGCATAAAGCTTCAGAATTAGCTGAAAAGATGTCACTGAAGGATTTTTCTGCAAATGATGGCTGGTTTACTCGCTGGAAAAACAGATTCAACATAAAATTTACAGTAGAACATGGTGAAGCTAAATCCGCAGATGTCCCAGCTGCCGACCAATGGATACAAAATAATCTACCGAGCATATTAAAATCCTACGACGAAAACGATATCTTTAATGCTGACGAAACTGGTCTCTACTACAAACTGGTCGAATCGCGTGGTTACATTGAGGCTTCTGAAAATAAAGAATCCGGTCGCAAACAAACAACCAAAGGATAGGATAACCATCTTAGCTTGTGCCAATATGACTGGAGCTGAGAAAAGACCGCTGTTTGTTATTGGAAAGCCAAAGAAACCACGATGCTTTCCTAAAGACCTATCAAAACTTCCTGTAATTTATGAAAATTCCAGCAATGCATGGATGAACAGCACTCTTTTTGGAAAATAGCTCAGGGAATGGGAGGTAGAGCTCATAAAGAAAAAGAGAAGAGTGTGCTTGTTGCTTGATAATTGCACAGCACATCCCCCTCATTCGAAACTTGATTACATTAAGTTGGAGTTTTTGCCTGCAAACACTACCTCAATCATGCAACCGCTTGATATGGGTATAATAAGGAACTTAAAAGGACACTATCGCTCATTCTTACTTTGCCGTATTGTACTAGTTTTGGACAAAAGTGATGCAGTCTCATTTGCAAGTGTTAAAATTGACCTATTGGATGCTGTGACAACCATCGCTGAAGCATGGAATATGGTTCAAGAAACTACAGTGAAAAATTGTTTGGAAAGGCGGGATTTAAATCATCTGGTCTGGCGTCTACTGAAACGGAGGAATCGGATTGTCTTCATAATGTTACTGTTCCCGAAAATATTGC
This sequence comes from Bathynomus jamesi, assembly GCA_023014485.1. Classification (NCBI taxonomy): domain Eukaryota; kingdom Metazoa; phylum Arthropoda; class Malacostraca; order Isopoda; family Cirolanidae; genus Bathynomus; species Bathynomus jamesi. Next base: position 385,557 of record JAJOZX010001257.1, read on the forward strand.
TTGGGATGCGTTCTCTTCTCTTTTGGCCGTAGACGAGAATGCGCCCGTGCATCAAGAATTGAGAGACGATATTCTTATTGCTGATGCAATGTCTTCCAATTCGGAGAAATGTCCGCGAGTGGAAGAAGATGAAGATGAGAATTTTGATCCACCCTCAGTAAAGGAAGTCCACAATGCGCTTCATGTTATACGCCGTTTTTCTGCAGTTGAAGGATTGAATAACCCTACATTATCTCAGCTGGAAGCGGCCTTGAACAAAAACATATTTGCCAGGAAAAAACAAATCAAAATCACAGATATATTAAAGAAAAATTAAACAGTGAATAGTACGAACTTTCGAAAATAATCCATACTTGTTTTTGGTTTAAAGGAATACATTTGTTTAAAGAATTATTTGTTTTGTTCGAAGGAATTGTATTTTATATAGTAAGTTAAAGGTACATATTTTATATGCTAAATGCAGTATTTTTGTTTGCTTTTTTCTTTATTTTCACCCTAAAATTGCGTGAATTTGCGTACCTCCGGATATTACAGTATAAACATACGGTTAAAATAAACTTTAGAGCAGTAACGGAGTGGTTTATTTTAACCGTCGTCCACTTATATATATATATATATGTGTGTGTGTGTGTGTGTGTGTGTGTGTGTGTGTGTCTGTGTGGTAATAGGGGCATTATGGGCGTATAGTCGGGGAGTGTGTGTGCGTTTGTGTGCGCTTTTCAAATGTTCGAAGGTTATTAATATATACAGGCCATTTATGCCTTCTAAGCCAACTGGCGGATTAAGCCAACTGGCTGATTAGGATTAGAATTCTCAAATCGATCCCTGTCTTTCTACACTGATGCCCCACACTTCTAATGTGAGATGTAAGATTCGGAACAAGTTACTTTCCATTTGATTTTAATTTCTCTTTGATTTACTTTATCCTGTTTCAGGTCTTCATTATAAGGGTTTGTTCGCGATAGATTTTTCATTTGCACTTAATGGTTGACATTTTTCACTCGACACTTAAAAATGTTCTATTAGCTTCTTTCATTAATGATTCAAAGTCATGAGGTGAAAATGTAAATTCAGTTGGATAGAAAAATAAATATAAAATTAATCTCTCTCTCTCTCTCTCTCTCGACAATAAATTTTATTTCTTATAATACATGGTGTACATAAAGTCAGGATCTATTTTTGTGAAGCACTTGAAAATTATATGGAATTCAATCATAAAATGATAAAGTGGTAACATTTATTAAATATTTAAGAGTAGGATTCGAAGTGACGGCCATCAGTATTCCTGCACAGCTCAAATCGTTCCGCAGCATTTCGAAACACATTCTGGAGCATTTGCGGTGTTATGTTATCTGCAGCAGTTCGTATACGTGTACGTAAGTTTTCAAGACTCGTAATCTTCGTCTGATAGACGTGCGATTTGATAAAGCCCCATGCAAAGAAATCTAAAGGGGTTAAATCTGGTGATCTCGCTGGCCAAGGTCTGTTGCTTCCGCGTCCGATCCAGCGATTTGGAAAACGTTCATTTAGATAATCCTGAACAATTTTGGCATAGTGACAAGGAGCACCATCATGTTGATAGACGACGGGGATAGGATTGTTAGTACCGTCGTCTATCAACATGATGGTGCTCCTTGTCACTATGCCAAAATTGTTCAGGATTATCTAAATGGACGTTTTCCAAATCGCTGGATCGGACGTGAAAGCAACAGACCTTGGCCAGCGAGATCACCAGATTTAACCCCTTTAGATTTCTTTGCATGGGGCTTTATCAAGTCGCACGTCTATCAGACGAAGATTACGAGTCTTGAAAACTTACGTACACGTATACGAACTGCTGCAGATAACATAACCCCGCCAATGCTCCAGAATGTGTTTAGAAATGCTGCGGAACGATTTGAGCTGTGCAGGAATACTGATGGGCGTCACGTCGAATCCTACTCTTAATTATTTAATAAATGTTACCACTTTATCATTTTATGATTGAATTCCATATAATTTCCAAGTGCTTCACAAAAATAGATCCTGACTTTATGTACACCTTGTATATCGATGAGAAGTCGCAATTTTAGGTGGAAACTTGGCCGTCCTTCTCCGTTATTATATCTCGCTCGAAACGTCAAAATAAGACCTCTAATTAATACTAAAGTTGTTTGTGTAGAACAGTGGTATTTAACCTTTTTCGTACTGTTACCCATTGAGCTAGCCAAAGATACCGTAATGATCCACGTCCCCTTTTTAAATGGCAACTATGAGAAAAGAAAAATTAGGAAAGAATGACAAAAGTTTAGTGGACCATAACTAAGGTTTTTTTTAGACAGTGGCGCCAGCTCATTACCCCCGCAAAAGGCCGATTTACCCCCTGGGGATAATTACCCCCAGCTTAAATACCACTGGTGTAGAGTTTCATTTATATATAGTATATATGTAACATATAAAACATTCTTTTTACTGGAATTACAGTTACTTTTAATATACAATTTAAGTGCAGAGCATAGTAGGGATAAATTAGTATTTCGAATAAAATGCCCTTTTAATTTTATGTATTAAATCCGTGTAAGATGTTTAACAAAGTACAAAGACCTTTGTAAGATGTACGATGTTCCATTTGGTTTCCGAGAATCCATTAAGATATTGCTTTCTCTTTTCCTTTTGTTTAATGATGGCGCGCGTTTATAGAAACATGTCAGCGATTTTATCGATGTAATTATTGTTAGTATATAGAACTACGGTAACCGTAGTTTGATTTTAATCCGAAGATGTGGCTCAACTATCGCTACGTCGTGGCATAGTTCATATACATACCACAGATGGACAGGAAATTCGGAGAAATTCTAGAGGGAAAGATTTAGGGGTTGTAATGACTGATGATGCGAAATTTGAAAAACAAAATAAGATAGCAGTATGTAGAGCTACTGAGAACCTATAAACGAAGGGATAGGAATACAGTATAATGATTCCTCTACTGAAAACAATGATCATACCAAAATTGGAATACTGCTCGTTCCTAACATCCCCATATTAAAAAAAGACATTAAACAGCTAGAAGGGACTTAGAGAAGCTTCACAGCCAAGATCAATGGATGCAAAGGACTAAATTATTGCGAAAAGTTACGCGAACTAAACCTAATTCACTGGAATGGAGAAGAGAGAGATACACCGTTATTTACACTTGGAAAGTAATGGAGAAACTAGTCCCTAATCTTACTCTGAACCCTGTAACTCCCCAAACAACAGTGGAAAGTAGAAAAGGAAGACTGTGTCGTGTTCCGAAATTAAAGGCGAGACAGTGAACATCTTTAACCCTGAAAGAAAATTTTTTTTTTTTTGAGAGGACCAAAACTGTTTAATCAGCTGGCCAGATACGCAAGGAACACGAATGGTGTTGCACTGAACATCTTACAAAGAAGATTAGACGCCTGGCTCTGAACAATCCTCGATGAGGCGGGCGTACCCTATGTGAGGTGGAGAGTACAAGAAACCAACTCACTACTTCACCAGGCCAACTCGAGAGGAAGGACGACAAGCTTGACCTTCGTGAAATAAGGAATCATCGCACAGAACTTTTGAAAGGTTGAATGGTATATATATATATATATTATATATATATATATATATATATATATATATATATATATATATAATATTCCATGAATTTTAGGTCTTCTCTTCTTCCATATCTTAACAGCTGAAATTTCTCGGTGTTAAACTTCTTACTGCTGTCTTCCGTCCACTTGTAGATTCTGTTCATGTCGGTTTGTACTTTGTAGAGATCCTATATCTTCTGGGTTTCTTATTTTTCTAGTGATCTTTGTGTCATCGGCAAAGGATGTTTCTGTGTTGTCTCTGGTGACGTCCTCATCTACGTCAGTTAGCGTGATTATGAAGAATAGTGGAGCTAATACTGTTCCTTGTGGTACTGAGCTGAAGACCTCTGATTCTGTTGAAGATACTCCTTGTACTGTAATGACTTGCCGCCGCATATATATATATATATTATATATATATATATATATATATATATATATATATATATATATATATATGATGTAAACCAACAAGGAAAAGAAAAATAATTCCAAGGACTTTCGTGTATTCAGAAGCACACCTCGTCAGGGAATGACGAGGTTTACTTCTGAATACGCGAAAGGCATTGGAACCATTTTTATTTTTCCTTCTGGGTTTACATCATTCATTCATTTCACGTGTTTAATTGTGAAATTCAGTGTTCTTAAGGATGTCATTAGACGAAAGCGCTTGAGCACCATTCTGTGTTTCCTTTTTCCTTCGTGGTTATTTTCATCATAAGTATTATTTACGTATTACTTTCGTGAAATAGTTCTCATATATATATATATATATATATATATATATATATATATATTGTATATACATATATATATATATAAATAATATATATGTATGTATACACTGTGTGTATATATGTATATATATATACACTGTGTGTATATACCGTATATATATATGTATGTATAAATACACTGTGTTTGTATATATATATATATATATAATATATATATATATATATATATACCTTTGGTTAACCTTTAGTTAACCTTTGGTTAGCTTCCGCCTGAATTGCTCATTCTGACGAAGGTCAAGCTTTTCACTCCACCTTAGACCTACAGTTTAACGTGGAATCCGAACCACGCCCCATCAGCAGCCCAGCGTCTTAACCACTAGGCCACCTAGGGTACCCAATTATCTACCAACCACTTTCTTTATTGTGTGGAAGGATGAACAGCTGGGTTTTGCTGCGCGCCGGCTGCCGTCGGGTCTCGAACACGGGGTCGATGGATTCGTAGTCGGCGACGCTAACCACTACACCACCGAGGCGCAATATATATATATATATATATATCGGGTCGGCAAAAAAAGGGAGACCTCGAACTTTGGCTGTAAAATCCAAAGTTATGGTCAGATTTCAATATTTCTTTCACACCCAAAAACTAAGTAAATTTCCTATATGGTGAGTGGATTTAAAAACTAATGAAACTTACCGATTTATTGAATATTTCTTTATGCCACTGGAAATTCTCTATTTACACTACTACTGCATTGTATGTGCAGATAAAAAGTTACAAAGTACTCAAATATGGTGCTACCTTGATGTTAAAAAAACTGCTCGATATGTTTACCACGAACTTCTGCAACCTTTTTCATTCTTGGACGGAACTCATCAGCTTTATTGATTTGTTCTTGTGGTAGCTCATCTCATTTTTCCAAAAGAAGCTGTCGTAAATGAGCGACATTTCTTACTTTGACCTGATAAATTCTCTGTGACAAATTTTCCCAGAGGCCTTAATCGACAGGATTTAAATCAGGACTGTTTGGTGGCCAAATTTAATACCGCTACCTGGTATGCTTTTGATATCTCTTGTTTTATCGATTTTCATGAGAAGCTTGTCCAAACCTCCTACAGTTGGCTTACGTTAATTAAAATCACTTTAATTATCAACTTGAACCTATGATTAGCAAGATTTTCCTGGAATATTTGCCATAAATCCAATTTCTCAGCTAAAATGCTAAAAGATGGCAAATAAACCATAAAATTACCTAGTACTAACATACTATGGTTCTATGTTTGTATTTGCCGAGATATGAAGAATTTAGGTCTCCCTTTTTTTTGGCCGACCCGATATATATATATACAGGGTGTCCCATAAGTCCGGCATCATAGGAGAAATTCATATTTTTCTATTTCTACAAACCATAATTATGCCCGGGATGCCAATTTCCAGTCCACCATTCTCTTCAGTGACGAGGCTGTTTTTTATGGAAATGGTGAGGTAAATCGACAGAACACCCGCTACTGGTCTCAAAACAACTCTCACTGGTATACCTCTTCAAAGGAACAAGGTGCATCTCGGGTGATGGTATGGTGTGGCATTTGGAAGGATCGCATCATAGGCCCACCTCTTTTTCGATGAACATGTCACTGGAGGCACCTACCTACGTATGCTCAAGGAAGAAGCATTTCCCAGTGTCTTGAACGAAGAAGGAAATTTCCCAACATGGTTCCAGCAAGACGGCGCTCCTACACATTACAGCACCCAAGTAAGGGAATACCTGTACCAACAATTCCCTGGTCATAGGATAGGACGTCGAGGGCCTGTGGAATGGCCAGCTAGAAGCCCGGATCTCACGCCACTAGATTTTTATCTCTGGGGCCACTTGAAAGCGCTGTTATACGCAGAGAAAATTAGGAGTGTTGAACATTTTCGGCAGCGCATTAGTGTGGCATGTAACACCATTACTCCTGACATCATTCACGTTGTGCTTGCTGACTGGGTATCACGTCTGAATTTGTGTATTGAAAACAATGGTGGACGTATTGAGCACGTTCTGTAAATAAAAGCTTTTGTTTTGCCTTTTTTTATTATTTTTGCTATGATGCCGGACTTATGGGACACCCTGTATATATATATATATATATATATATATATATATATATATATATATATATATATGTGTGTGTGTGTGTGTGCATAGATATATACACACACAGTATATATATATATTATATATAGCGCCTCGGTGGTGTTGTGGTTAGCGTCGCTGACTACGAATCCATCGGCCCCGGGTTCGAGACCCGACGGCAGCCGGCGCACAGCAAAACCCAGCTGTTCATCCTTCCACACAATAAAGAAAAGTGGTTGGTAGATAAATGGGTACCCTAGGTGGCCTAGTGGTTAAGGCGCTGGGCTGCTGATGGGGCGTGGTTCTGATTCCACGTTAAACTGTAGGTCTAAGGTGGAGTGAAAAGCTTGACCTTCGTCAGAATGAACAATTCGGGTGGAAGCTAACCAAAGGTGTGTGTGTGTGTGTGTGTGTGTGTGTGTATATATATATAATTTTACATATATATATATATATAATTTAGGGTGTGCCAATTACATAGAAGTGAATTTTTAATTTTATTTTTTTTAAACGACCAGGGTATATTATTGTTCAATTTAATGTAGAAATGCAACACAAAAAAATTGAAGGAGCTGCATCAATATTTAGGACTTGCTCAACAGCATTTAATGTTACAGTATTTAGCTATGTTTTTAGTAATTTGTCAAGTTCTGCACATTATGTTTCTTGGTAAAGCATTCTTTCTTATATAAGTATTTCACATAGGTGGAGTTATAGAGCTACTGAACAAGTATTAGTCACACATTCTCTACACGTCTGTACAGGTTTAAACGTAAACAAACAAGGAAAGCAGCTATGCACCAGTTGGCACACATGACACGTTAGTCGTTGTTCTCAAGCACTGCTGGTGGGTTGTGTTAAACTGTTTTTCTGCTCAGCCACATACAGTAATTGTTCAGTTTTTTTGCTTTTAGTGTCTACCAAGAATGGCAATGAAAACAAGACGCTACAGTGATATTTGGTTAGTTGGTAAATGTGAAGAAAAATTTAGTGCTGCAAAGTTACCATCAAGGCGTGATGTACTAAAAGTGTCATTTAATTTTCATACTGATAAACAAATGAGTCTGAAGGAAAGTGTTAAGAAAACTGTTCGTTTAATTTTGCCGATTTGGGAAAGCACGTATACCTACAACAACTGAATTACATGTGCGTGAGAGAGTTGTACGTCTTCATAAAGAATGGCAGTCACTCAAAAAAAACATAAATAGATCAACATCTACTGAAAGCAAGAAACGTGATATTTTTGGCGAGTCACTGGATGATTTATTTGATATTGCACACCAGGATGCCATGAGTTTGATTAAGATTGAGGAAGATCGCTTATTCTTACAAGGTAAAAGAGAAAAAGGCCGTCGTGGATCAATGATAGGAGTAGACATGAAACTTTCAAAGAAAGAAGCTAGCAGAATTGAGCGATCACTAGCATATGAAAGGCAAAAAGAGAAACAGAAATATTTGCAGGAAGCATATACATCATCAGCAGCAACAATTAATGAATCGATAGAATTAGAATCATCAGGAGAATCATCTGATAAAAGTGATCATGCTGATTTTGATCAAGAGATTGCTCATAAGGCTGTTTTGTCTAGGTGTTCTAACAGAGGTCGTGTTCAAGTTGTTACGCAAGAAGTTGCTGCAGCACTAGATCGAACAAAAATAAGTAGCAGAAATGCTGTTCACGTTTTCTCAGCAATGGCTTCATCTAATTTGCTCAGAGCTCCCAGAAGTGAGTTACAGATTAGCCACAGAACAATTCATCGAGCCAGAAACAAACATCGTGAATCTCTAGCAGCAGAAATTCGAGCATCTTTTGATCCAAAAGTACCCCTTACTCTCCACTGGGATGGAAAAATTATGGATGATTATACTGGAGCTGTTCAGAAGACTGTAGAGCGTTTACCAATTTTAGTGTCTGGTAAAGATATTACAAAATTACTTGCTGTTCCAAAGTTCAATACTGGGAATGCTTCTGGTATTGCTGATGCTTGTCTGACAGAAATAAGAAAATGGGGACTAGAAAATAGAATAGTTGCATTGTGTTTTGACACTGCACCAACTAATACTGGATTGAAAGGTGGGGTTTGCCTTAAAATTGAAACAGAATTAGAGAAAGATCTGCTGAGTCTTGCATGCCGCCATCACATATTTGAAATTATGTTAGAGAAAGTATTTTCTCTGCATGATGCTGGTAGGTCACCTAATATTGAAGTTTTTTCTCATTTCCGTGAATCTTGGCCTCATATTGATAAAACGCAGTATAAAACTCTACTTGATATAAATACTGGTAACATGGTAAAAGAAGAAAGGAGGAAAGGTCTAATTGCGTTTGCTTTTCAGCAGTTGCAGTCAAAACAGCTTCGGGGAGACTATCAAGAGCTCCTAGAACTCTCCATTATATTCCTTGGAGGTACTCCCTCCCAAGGCATCACTTTTCGTAAACCTGGAGCAGTACACCGAGCTCGATGGATGGCACGAGCAATTTATGCCATAAAAATGTGCCTTTTCCAAGAACAATATTCTGTTCAGCACCGTCAAACTGCAATTAGGGGATCCCGCCTCTCCTATGTCAGAATGTTAGCAGATCACTTGTTACGAGTGTCACTGTTCGTCACAACTGTGTACATTAAATATTGGTTTACATGTACGTCATCTTGTGATGCTCCAAGAAACGATCTCATGCTTCTAAAAACACTTGAAGACTACGCTGACAAAGAAGTTTCAACTGTTGCTTTGACTGCATTCTCACGACATTTGTGGTATTTATCTGAGATATCAGTAGGTCTAAGTTTTTTTGACAATAAAGTATCCCATGAAGAGAAGAGAAACATGATTTATAACATGAGAGTGCAACAAGGTTCCGAAGAGCCTCCAAAGAGGATTCCCCCTATAAAAATTTTTCTTCATGTTCATTGGCTGACTTTGTGACAAAATCAACTAAAAACTTCTTTAGTATTTTGGGAATTGATGAAACCTTTCTCGTTAAAGACCCCGCAGACTGGTCCAGTGATGCAACCTACAATGAAGCTCAAGCAATTGTGTCATCTCTTAAAGTAACAAATGATTTGGCAGAACGAGGAGTTGCTCCCATGCAATCCTTCAATGAAAGCCTTACTCGTGACGAGGAACAGAAACAGTTCCTTCTTCAAGTGGTTGAGTATCATCGAAAGAAGTTTGATGAGGCTGTCAAAAATGTTGATTAAAGCTAAGTGTTAATGTTATTGAAAGTAAATGTTTGTTAATTAAAGGTAAATAAAATTAAAGGTAAATTTTTATGTTAATTGAAAGTAAATGTTTATGTTAATTAAAGGTAAATAAAATTAAAGGTAAATTTTTATGTAATTGAAAGTAAATGTTTATGTTAATTAAAGGTAAATTTTTATGTAATTGAAAGTAAATGTTTATGTTAATTAAAGGTAAATTTTTATGTTAATTGAAAGTAAGTGTTTATGTTAATTAAAGGTAAATAAAATTAAAGGTAAATTTTTATGTAATTGAAAGTAAATGTTTATGTTAATTAAAGGTAAATTTTTATGTTAATTGAAAGTAAATGTTTATGTTAATTAAAGGTAAATATATTTAAAGTTCAACATCTTTGAGCAAGTCCTAAATACTGTTCAATTTTGATAAGATTTTGTACATTATGTTTTTGCACTGAATACAAAAAAATTACATCCTGGTCGTTACAAAATTTTGAAGTTGCAATTTTAGGCACACCCTAAATTATATATATATATATATATATATATATATATATAATCTCGGGGATTATTCTTGTAAAAATGCCTTCGCTTATAATCCATAGTGGGTAGCCAAATACTGTACAGTAGGTATATACGTTTTTAAAATTACGGTTAATCAGGCAATTTTATTTTATAATTTCAAAGTATAAAATTTATTTTTATAAAATTATGTGTTTAATTTGGAATTTCTTAGTTAATTAATATTCTTAAAAATTGCAATATTATATTCATGCAACTCGGACGGGGTATATTTTTGCAGCAGATCATAGATTGTGGAGGTTGATGACGTAATGACTCAACTGTAAATTGAAAACTAATGACCATTAGATGCTGCGAAGGAGATTAAACAACCCCATCATTATTCTTATTGTGGCTCAACGACAAAGGGACAAAACCTTCTCTGTGCTGCACAGTTTACTTTTCTCCGTATTCGTCTCAATTGCGGTCGAAATTTACAGATAATTTGTTTTATGTATTAGACTGAAAAGGAAATTTGTTTTCGATATACAGACGATTGCGAAAGTTGGGAGTGGGGATAAACTTGGGCCACATCCACCTGTTTGGGTCCCGATTCTCGTAATCGATTGTACATTGAGAGTCGAATTACTGTCTTATATCCAAACAACATTAATTACACGGATTAGTATTGTGAAATATATAAGATGAAGTTGATAAACGAATGCGTTCATCTTATCGAATGGAAATTGCTGGTGTCACCTGGTGTCAGCTGACACTAGCAGTTTCAATTGGCTACCACGTTTCCATTGGCACCTCCAGATTACGTCAGATGTCTCACCAGTCAGTCGCTGGCTATCCAAGATAAAAACGACACATTCCACAGGCATTCGCTTTGGCTTACTTTTGCCACAGCCTGTTGTCACCCCTTTTCAAACTTAAATTAAAAACTCAAACTCATTCGCGCGTAATTTTACAATCCGTTGATGATCTATTTCTGCCATTTATATACTGCGCATGTTGTCGTTCAGTAAAAGTAGCTTTCATCTCAACAATTCAGGTTTACGTCGTGGCCAATGTCGTAAAACCGCTTCCTGTCGATGAGTGAAGCTAAGCGACAGTGTGGGTGGAGAATAGTTGGATGGTAGACCGTCCTCTGCGTCCAGATTATATGTAGCGACGCGTGGTTCGGATCCCACGTAAATGGGATGTTGCGAAGGAGGGTAAATGATCCAATCAAACAAACAATCTCAACAATTTATGCATATGTTATTGCATATTCAAATTAAGCAATTATAACGTTGTTCAATTGAAGGCAAAATCCTCGCAGTCCCTCTTTTTTCCTTGTATTTGATAGAAAAATCAAGTGCTACTCGTGAACTTAATTACTTACATTCATAATACAAAGCCTACCGCCAAATTTGGAGCCTACATTTAATTAGTGCCTATAATCATGGGAATATATATAATATATATATATATATATATATACAGGGTGGGCCGTAAGTTTCCATACATAGGAAAAATTAAACGTTTGTTTTTATGTTTCAGATACCCTAAGAATATGCGTTTGACGTAAGATCTTGTTTACTGATGAAGCAAATTTTTACGTCAATGGAGAGGTTAATCGGCAAAACATACGTTATTGGAGTAATGCTAACCCTAACTGGCTGAGTCCGACGAAGATGCAAGGTGCCGGTAAAGTGATGGTGTGGGCCGGGATATGGGGTGACAGAATTATTGGACCAATTTTTGTCAGTGGAAATCTTAATGCCGAAAGGTATCTTAACATGTTGCAAGAAGAGATTTTCCCATCCCTGCTAAACGAGGAAGGTAACTTCCCAGTTTACTTCCAGCAAGATGGAGCTCCACCTCATTATGGTCTTCACGTGCGTCGTCGTATTTGGATCAGCAGTTTCCGGATGCTTGGATTGGTCGGCGTGGTCCTGTGGAGTGGCCTCCCAGATCCCCAGATCTCACCCCCCTTGATTTCTATCTTTGGGGGCACTTGAAGGCCATGGTGTATCAGGAAAAGATACGAGACATAAATCATCTAAAGGAACGTATCACCAACGCCATTACAAGCATAACGTCAACTTTGCTAATGCGTGTTCATCAACAGTGGGGAACACGTATTGAAATGTGTTTTCAAAACAATGGCAACCATGTAGAGCATATTATATAAATAAAAATGGTTGTCCATAACAAAATGTTTATTTTTCCTATGTATGGAAACTTACGGCCCACCCTGTATATATATATATATATATATATATATATATATATAATATATATACAGTAAATATATATATATATATATATATGTATATATATATATATATATACACACACAGTATATATATATATATATACAGGGTGTCCTAGAATTATCTGTACAATTTTTGGCTGTTATTAAAAGTCAACCATGAAGTGTAGAAATTCCAGTGTTGTCCCATTTTACAGAGAAACTCATTAAGTTTTTTCTGATAACAAGTTTTGACAAGTTTTTTCTTTTTTGTACGCGGGTGACAGACATTGCTGATTTAAAAGCAAGAATCACAGCTGCTATTGAGCGAATTGATGTGGATATGCTGCAGCGTACATGGCAACATTTGGATTATCGATTGGATGTTTTGCGAATCACTGATGGTGCACATATCGAATGTTTGTAACAACGTTACTTTAATAAAAGAAACTTTTGAAAATACAGATTCTAAATAATCTTGTTTAAGAATTTTACGTATGTTATCAAGAATTTTATTAAAAGATAAAATTGTACAGATAATTTTCGGACACGCTGGAATTTCTAAAAAACTTGTCAAAACTTGGTATCAGAAAAAACTTAATGAGATTCTCTGTAAAATGGGACAACACTGGAATTTCTACACTTCATGGTTGACTTTTAATAACAGCCAAAAATTGTACAGATAATTCTCGGACACCCTGTATATATATATATATATATATATATAATATTATATATATATATATATATATATAGATAGTATTGTGCAAATTAATTGCACTACTTGTTTACGAATGGTGCAATTAATTTGTACAATACGGAGTGCTGTGAAAATTAATTGCACAGTACTGTGTATATATAACTGTGTGTATATATATATATATACAGTGTAAATATATATATATATATATATATATATGTGTATATATATATACATATACACTGTATATATATATTCGCAGATTCCAAATTAAATAGAAGCCATTTACGTGTGAAATATGTATTTAAGGCCCCTTCTCTTACAACTTAGTTTAGAATGTATAGCTAAAAGGTCCATGTGTCACTGTCCAATTCGAGTTGGCATATTCTGCGATAAATGGATCGATTTATCAAGCCCTTTGGTTCTCTGAAATTTAAACCTGATTTCTTGTTTCTTCATAGTCGGCTAATCTCATATATTTCTCTCACTAACTTGATATGAACTTACACACACAAACATATACATATATATATAATATATATTATATATATATATGTATATATATATATATATATATATATACAAGAGAGAAAGAGAGAGATGTAAAAGTCTGTACATAATAACACTATATCGTAGACAGGATATATAAGAGTAATAATAACAGAAAAAATAGACAACGAATGCCATAAGATGAACGCATTCGTTTATCAACTTCATCTTATATATTTCACAGTACTAATCCGTGTACTTAATTAATGTTGTTTGGATATAAGATAGTAATTCGACTCTCAATGTACAATCGATTACGAGAATCGGGACCCAAACAGGTGGATGTGGCCCAAGTTTATCCCCACTCCCAACTTTCGCAATCGTCTGTACATCGAAAACAAATTTCCTTTTCAGTCTAATACATATAACAAATTATCTGTAAATTTCGACCGCAATTGAGACGAATACAGAAAAAAGTAAACTGTGCACCACAGAGAAGGTTTTGTCCCTTTGTCGTTGAGCCACAATAAGAATAATGATGGGGTTGTTTAATCTCCTTCGCAGCATCTAATGGTCATTAGTTTTCAATTTACAGTGGAGTCATTATGTCATCAACCTCCACCATCTATGATCTGCTGCAAAAATATTCCCCGTCCGAGTTGCATGATTATAATATTGCAATTTTTAAGAATATTAATTAACTAAGAAATTGCAAATTAAAAACAATTTTATAAAAATAAATTTTATACTTTGAAATTATAAAATAAAATTGGCTGATTAACCCTAATTTTAAAAATGTATACAGTAATTACCTTGAACATCGTTGTTTTGAACATCGTCGTTTCGCGCTTTCGTCGTTGCTATGCATGCGACTAAGATTTACAACATCATGGTCTTGGTTTTGCTATTTCGTCGGCTTACGCCTGTCAGCATCACCCTTCCCCCTTTTACTGATTCATAAAAGGTTTAAGTTGAACAGTAGACAAATGTTTTGCTTAAAAATAATTTCCAATTTAATTTTTTCGTTCGTATTATAAATTTTCTTGTTTAAATAAAAGGTTTGAATTGAACAGTTTCTTATTGATGTTTTTCCTGTGATTGAGCTGTTAAAAAGTGTGTATTTGTACTGTATTTTTAATGCAAAAATCCTGAATTGACAAAAAAAAAATCTGTGAACGGAACCTATTATTTCCCATAGGTTACATTCCTTGAACATCGTTGTTTTGAATATCGTTGCCTTTTCCACGAACGCATTAGCGACGATGTTCGAGGTATTGCTGTATACCTACTGTACAGTATTTGGCTACTCACTGGGGATTATAAGCGCAGGTATTTTCACAAGAATAATCTCCGTGACTATATATATATGTATATATATATATATATATATATATATATATATATATATAACTTGATATATATAACTTGATTGATGGGTTTGTTCTTAGGGAACTGCAACTTAATAAGGAACAAGAGGACGAGAAGTTGGTACATGTTTATTAGTCAGACGTTTCGGAAATTCATTTTCCATCATCAGCGCTAAAAAATAAAAAAGTGAAAAATATACCAAAGATTTTATACACTATATTTGTACAGTCCTATGATAATAATTTGAAGTTAAAAAAGATTACATAAACTGTAAAGAGGTAAGGCAAGATCCCCTCCCATTTTTTCAAGACCCTTTCCCCCTATTGTTGCAAGATCACTTCCCTCCCGCTGCCACAAGCTGGGGGAATCAACCTAACGAAAAAGAGAGAGAGAGAGAGAGAGAGAGAGAGAGAGAGAGCATCCTTCGCCTAGCTCCGCCAGACGCATAACAAAGCTCTTGGTCTTTGCATTTGGTTTAGAAGGTCCTAATCAACCAGTTGGCTTAGAAGGCTTAATCTGGCTTACAAAGCGTAATTGGTTTGTTCAAGTACACATTATTAGGGTTAAGTTGCCAGATTGCGCTATTTATTTAAGTAAAGCCTACATTCTTGACAGTTGGCTTAGGAGTCTTAAGCAAACAGTCGGTTTAGAAGGCATAACCTGCCAGTTGGTATGCATATATTTATATAATTAAATAATATCGTTTACATATACACAACCAAAAGAATGAAATAAAACACCATTACATCATTCTGCTTATTTAGACGAATTATTGGAATTAATTTCATGAAATATATAGGAAATAAATATACAATCAAATTAATTAATTCTATACACAGTTTAAAAGAGGAATATATACAAATAAAAAATAATAATAGTATAAGAAATACGAAGAATATATATAAAATCGAAAGAATAATAATAGCATAAGAAATACACAAGTTCAACGAAGAATATATATATAATAAAAAAATAATAATATAAGAAATACACAGTTTTAAACGATGGAATATAATCATCAAAATAATATTACAGGAGAAATATATATATGTAAAAAATGAACAATGAATAATCCATATTCATTTTTACATAAGAAACCAAAATCGCCTAAGCGAGTTTTGGATAGAATTTCGATTTGTACTTCTTTATTCATTACTGTATTTCTCTAATTCATCTTTTCTAATAATGACTTATACACTATGACGTCATAAAATAACTTAATTCTCTTTACGTTTCCCATACCTTGTACACTAAATCACGTGCTTAGTATATGGACATCTTCCGTATGCAATGTATGGTAAATTCTTTAATAATAATGCTGTGGTGTTATGTAATATAAACATTATTATTCAACCATATTCATCCATACGTCACATTTTCCCGTCATTAATTTCCCTTGATCATTATCCTATAGAAATTTTATTAAATATTCATTTTTACTCGTGTCAATCTATGAAACGCAAAACTTTAGGCATTCGTTCGAAAACGCAAAAATACGTTCTCGTATTATTTTTTTCATTTATTATTTTTTATTATATCACCTCCCGCATTGAACTCGAAAATGCTTAGTTGTTATCAAATTCCGCGAACTATAGCATAAGTGAGCGCTTCTAAGATGGAAACCTCCTGTCCCTCTGATTTCAAATTTATAACACATTATAACATATTATTTCGTATGTAAATTATCTCGTATGTGCTCATGTACTTGTGTTGTACTAATAACCATATATAATAACCATATAGTATAACCATATAGTATAACCATATAGTATAACCATATATAAAAACACTGTAAGAATGGTAAACGACGTAATGTACTTCAATGAAACTGTAATTAAATGTAATGATTTAATTTATAATGTAAGAATGTACTTTAATAGAACTGTAATGGACAATCATAAGCGAATGTGAAGTAAGCCATAATTGTAATCGTAATTGTAATGAACCAAAATTAATACGTACTCAGTCGTGTACTTAATTTGTACTTATGTACTATTACGAAATGATATCGCCTTCAGAAATGAAGATTCGGCAAAAATATACGATTAGTTTTTATTTTTATTTTTTTTATTTTTATTTGGAATCTTTCAAACATCTGATCATGTGTTTAAAAGGGGGAAACTTAACCTTCAACTGTCTTCTCCCAAACATTTAGGTTTATATTATACATGTATTTGTAAAATTACGGCACTTCATTAAGTCACTTCATTATAGCACTTCATTACGAGCCTCCCTTGTTAGCAGCCTCGCTGCGAGGAGGGGGCAGAGGCCCCTTGCTTCCTTAACCCTATGTGGACACAATTATGAATTTTTTATTTTTTTTTTATTTTTTTAGTATTATCATATCATATGGGCTCATTTTAAACAGAAATAGGATTATTTTAAAATTTATATATATATATTTCTTGTTTTAGTGAAACGTTACAGATCTGTAACATCTGACATCTAAGACTCAAAATTTATATATTACAAATTTGTAAACTATGAACTCTGAGGATATAAATAAGTAACTTTTTCAACAAACTTTATTGACAGGGAAAGAAAATAGTAACTTGTATAAATTATAATCTAAGCAGGTAATATTTTGTAATAAAAAATGTTTGAAAAACGAACTACAGTATGAAAGAAAATAGTTTACTCTTTGTGAAATTTCAAGAAACAATTTTTTTTACCATCAATGCAAAGATAGTCTTCACATTTCTGACATTATATGTATGGACTGCTTTTGCATCCTGGCAGCTTACACTGTCCCCTTTTTTCCTTATAAAGTGGGAAATGGTCCACCATGTCACACCTAATGGCTTTTGGGGGAATTGGTTTACTACCATGACCTGCTCGCTTTTTATTTTCATAGTCCATGTCCACTGATGAAGATGGACAACCTCTTTTTCTTTGCTCTGAAACCTTACCTTCTCTATTCAAGGTATCTGCTATCGAATGTTTGAATTCTAGCAGGGTCAGTTGTTTCTTTTTCGGTAAACCTAAGTCTGTGCAGTCTCTTCTATAGAGTAACCAGCATGTCACTACAGTCATATCAAGGAAATGGAAGAAGATCCTATGATAGTATTTTTTAGACCGCAGTTTGATTCGATACAACCCTATTAGTGAGTCCAGGAGATCCACATCCCCCATAAACTGATTGTAAGTCTTCACTGCATTGGGACAAGAAACGTCTATTTTGCTTTTGCTTGTTTTATCCCATCTTTTGACTGTCTGAATAGGATTTATGGATTCAAAGGTTGATAGGAGTAGGACAGCTTTGGTATCCAGCCATTTTATTACCCTTACAGTACTATCTCCCATGCTAGCCTCTTTCTGATCATAAGCTCCCCTACCTTTCTTTTTCAAGTCTTTATCAGACAAAATAGGGCAACCTTTTAGCCTATTGGCTCGAACAGTCCCAAGGCAGTATATCCTACGTTTTGCTAACTCACATACTAATGGAATGGATGTGAACCAATTGTCGAAATATAAGAGATAGTTTTTGTCTGAAGGAATATTTTGTGCTAACCTAAGTACTATGTTTGAGCTAGCACCTAAATCTACACTGTTGTCCGGTGGGGCAATCATTCCTGTATACATTTCAAAATCATGAATAATACCTTTGCTATCGCAAAGCACAAAAACTTTATAGCCATATTTATGAGGTTTACTTGGTATATACTGTTTCAGAGATGATGCCCCTTTGAACGGTATCATTTGCTCATCAACACAAAGCATTTGATCCATCGGAATGTTATTGTATTTTTGTCGCAAGTGGGATAAAAGTGGCCTCACCTTGAAAAGCTTATCAAAGTTATCATCTCCTGGTTGAACCATTTTACTGTTATCATTGAAGTGAATGTAACTTTTAATCTGCTCAAACCTAACCCGGCTCATAATCTGACATATGTACCCAATACTAAGACTCTGTGACCAATATAATCTTGTACGAGGTAGAAGAACAATAGACATATATATATATATATATATATATATATATATATATATATATATATATATATATATATATATATATATATGATAGTAATAATAATGTTACAGCTATAATTGATAATTTTATGGAATAATAAATAAAAATGCATAGGCAAGGTCAAATGCTTGATATCCTAGGCCAGAGAGGTCATTGAACCTTTGGCAATAAAGAACTAAGCTAAAGGAAAACAATCCATTGAGGTTTATTAGCTGCAAAATAATTTCAATTGAATGCAAAGACTTTAATTTATGTGATGTCAAATAAAAATATAACGAGAAATCACCTGAATCACCACCATCATTCAAATCATCATCAGAGCTGCACTGTTGAGGGACATATTCATCTTCAGAATCACCATCCTGTAGGCGTTCGTCATCGCTTTCTCCCCATTCTCCTCCATCCATGGGTGTTCCACTTCTTCCATAAAAACAACTGGTGTCCATGACTAAAAAAATAAAGCATTTGTTGTACATTCGTCATCAGAAATATTATATATATATACACCGTATATATATGATACATACACATAGTAAAGCCTACAAGATGGCTAAATGGGCTTTTCTTCTTTGAGGCATAAGCCTCGAGGATTGGCCTAGATGACAGAGTCAACAGATATGCTACATCTCGATGAAGTCCAACAAGTCTCCTAATTTTCCACTATGAATATATTCTACTACCTAATCCTGTCCAAGAGCATATATTGAACTAATAAAAAAATCATTCAACGTACCTTTATTTCAATGAAGCACAAAATGAAGCACAAAATGAAGAAAAAAAATTTATGGTACACACCGTCTTCCAGCTGCGTCGAAATACTAACTAAGCGTTGGGATATCCACACTATTTACTTCCGTAGGAGTTGCCAATTCGAGATATAAAATCTTTGAAACGTTACAGATATGAGGATATCGGCACTTAAGTAAAAAGAATTTATTTTCCTGTGAATAACTCATAGGTTTTGAGGCGTTACAGATCTGTTACAAATGTCCATATAGGGTTAACTTAATTTTTTTAGATTCCGGCCTGAGCCATGGTCGAAAGAGGTCGAACCTCTACCCTTGTAAATTCAGAGCACTACCTGTAAATTTTTAAGAAGTAAATTAGAGTAAGAGAAACTTTTTATTTTTCCCCTTGAGTTGGGCTATCTTCAGAAGAACTTAGTCAGTTAAGTCGATAAGTTATAAAAAAAGTCGATAATTTTAGTACCAAGAGAAAGTATCAGAGTACTATAGAAAGAGAAGAATTAACAATTGTCGACCCCATAAAGCGAGAGAAAAGAATTAGAATGTTATAGAAGAAATATCCGTTGCTGCCTCCAAACTAGAACCCCCGTCGATCCGAACCACCCCAGAGGGACATAGAAGAAGGAGGATAACAAGTCTGGCGACCCTGCCCCAGGATAAAAAGAAGATTTTAAGAAGAGGATTTTAACAAGTGGCCACTCTTTGGCCAAGATAGAAATTACCCTGCATCAGGATAAAACCATTTGACCGGCGTGTCACGACTTCCAGTTCGTAACATCCACCCTTGAACCGGTGTGTCACGACTCCAAGTTCTCCACGCCTAGTTTTCATCCAAGAAGAAGTAGCCAGCAAGACGTCTTCAGGACACGTCTCTGAGGATTTCGCCATAGAAAATTTTGTTAAGTACAGAGTTGGTTGTTTTTTAAGAAATTTGTAAACATTTGAAAAGTCAGTATTATTAACAGTTAATATTTAGTATTGAGCCAGAATTAACACAAAACACAGTGAACACTTCAGACACCAGTGATACATTTTTCTTAGTGAAACAGTAATTTTCACAGAGTTAATTGTAACAGAGAGTTAATTGTAACAGAGAGTTAATTGTAACAGAGAGTTAATTTCAAGAGAGTTAATTTCAAGAGAGTTAATTTCAAGAGAGTTAATTTCAAGAGAGTTAATTTCAGAGAGAGTTAATTTCAGTTATTTTCACTATTATATTCAGTATAGAATAATTTCATTTTATGTACCAAACATAATAGTACAATACCTTCGCGTACATTAGAGTGAAATATTGTTTACATTTTATATTTTTGTTTGCAAATTTTTTCAAATTATTGAATTGAATTGACTTGCAAATTAAGAAAGAGAGTGTTTATAGAATTTATAGATTTAGAGAGATACTTGAAGTAATTTTGAAGTCAGTTTTGAAGTCATTTTTTGAAGTCATTTTTTGAAGTAATTTTTGAAGTCAGTTTTTGAAGTCAGAAGGTTGCGCCAAAAGGGACAACCGCCCCAGAGATTTATAGAAATACTTGATAAGAGTTCAAGTTAGACAGTTTAAGTTTCAAGATACTTGACAAGCGTTCAAGTTAGACAGTTTAAGTTTCAAGATACTTGACAAGCGTTCAAGTCAGACAGTTTCAGAATACTTGATAGAGTTCAAGTTAGTTTAAAAAATACTTGATAGAGTTCAAGTTAGTTTCAAGAATACTTGATAGAGTTCAAGTTAGTTTCAAGAATACTTGATAGAGTTCAAGTTAGTTTCAAGAATACTTGATAGAGTTCAAGTTAGTTTCAAGAATACTTGATAGAGTTCAAGTTAGTTTCAAGAATACTTGATAGAGTTCAAGTTAGTTTCAAGAATACTTGATAGAGTTCAAGTTAGTTTCAAGAATACTTGATAGAGTTCAAGTTAGTTTCAAGAATACTTGATAGAGTTCAAGTTAGTTTCAAGAATACTTGATAGAGTTCAAGTTAGTTTCAGAATACTTGATAGAGTTCAAGTCAGACAGTTTTATTCCAAGTCAGTTTTATTCCAAGTCATTTTTATTTCGAGTCCCAAGTCAGTTTTCAATGCAGTCAATTGAATTCAACTTTTTCTTTGTAATTTAAGAGAATTTAATTTAAGAAAATGTAATTTAAGAATTTAATTCAACCTTTTTTTTTGTTGTAAAAGAGAATTAAATTCAACCTGAATTGACCGGTTTGTGTCTTTAGGTTAAGTTTTTTTTTTTGTTTGTTTGTAAGAAGGAAATTGACCGATTTGTCTTTTCTTTTCATGACATTATTGCGTATATAATTATATAAGTAAAATGACATATTTTATTGTTTGTAACCAAAACAGTTTTTACAATTGTTTGTAATGACTTTGATAATCATTGTAATGTATATGTGATAATAATAGTTGTGTAATAATTAATTAATCGATCTTGTCCCAATGACTCCTTTTAAATTACTATGCTGAGGAACATACCGTCCCTCCGTTTTGTTTCAACTCTTTTAATTTTTGTTCAAAGTAGTGTGACAAGCAATCTTAAAAAAAAAGATGTAATTGTCAATTTCAGACTTATACCCCCTGCTTAGTCACTCAATTCCCCCGAATGTCGTACTACAAACTTTGTCTTTTTATTTTATTTTAACACCCCCCAACCCCAGTTGAACCGTGTCAACCAGAGAAATGGTTCAACCATGGTTAATTCCTCTTTGGTACGATGGAACATAACCTCAATTTAGGTTGTGTTTTTTTTATATTACAGTATATGTTTAGTTCATTATAGTTTATAATTGATTTCTATTTTCAATTTTTATATTTTTTATATTTTTTTTTATTCGATGAATACTGAGTAATTGTGTTGGTCGAATTTAATTAATTGTGTCAAAATATCAAATAATTCAAATTCTATCAACATTCAACGAAAGAGTATGATTTTTCTACTTAACATGCAAAAATTATTAAACCTTTCTAATATTTTTTTTTATTATATAAAAATAATTTTTAATGTAAAATTTACCTGAAATTATTAAAAGAAAAGATTGTTCGAAATGCTTTCCTTCCATTTCAATAACTTTTTTATTCTTGGCCGAAACTCATCTAAGGTTCGATTTACTTTTATTTTTAAGAGTATTATAAAATTATGTTTAGCTCATTAAAATGCATAATTGATTTATATTTTTAATTTGTATTCTTAATTTTTTTTAATTCAATTATCGTACCGATACTTCTGGTCAATGTTAATGGTTATATAGTTCATATATAGCTAGGAATGTTACTAGTCGAATTTAATTCCATCTTCAAAATTTAATTTTTAATACCGCTAGATTTACTTTCATTAATTGTAAGGTCCTCTAAGTTCGTTTTTTTTAATTACCTTATACGTGTAACTGATTAATTATGTAAAATCTATAATCCTAATTGAATTTTATTACTTTTGACACATATTCGAATTCATTTATGTTCCGTCCCTCCAGTCACTTTTCCATTAAAACTCGTATGCAAACATCATCATTATAATACATCATAATTATTGCTTACTATATATAAATTCTCGCTCATACATTTATTAAGTTATTTTATCTGTTCCTTAAAGTATATATATATATATATATATATATATATATATATATATATAATATATAATCCTAATCCACCAATGACCCCTAATGATCTAGTTCTTCACGGGATGAACAAATTACTCTCATATTCTACATACTATTGTACCGACTCACTCATCTACAGATGCTTCTTACCAATATTTATAGATACATCTGCACACTGACGTATAATTTCAACTATTCAACTATAAATCCCCTTTCGCCTTTTGAACGTATCACCAACCACTACAATCTGTACCCAATAAACATAAATACACATTTGACCACAGGTCTATACATCATCCACTACGTAATTCGATTGTACCTACAACAGTCAATAAAAACGCATGTATGCACACTATATATACTATATATACTATATATACAAACCTTATGCTAAAATCATTGGATATCACAATAAAACTATTTCATTCCGTGTAAGTGCAAACTATGCTATTTAGTCTTAATCATTTTTGCTTTCTAATATATCTTGCTTATGCATTTATTCAGTTAAATTAACAATCCTCTCAGCTAATCTGTCCCTCGAAATTGTAAGATACACACTTTGCACCTAATACACCCAAATACACACTAGACCACAGGTCTATACATCATCCACTACGTAATTCTATTTTTACCTACAATAGTCAATAAAATTAGTTATGAATTGTACTATCATGGTAACCTTGAAAATCCATGAACTTTAAAATTTATATTTTTCCCTTTTACCTATTCATTATGCATGTAATCTTCCCCACAGAAAAATAAAATTTTGCTAAAAATTTAACAATATCATTCTTTGTCTAACTTAATTGTTTGTCCAAATTAATGTATTAATTCTTTTATTCTGTTTGTCTAAATTAAAGTATTAATCTTTGAATTTTTTATATTTTATAATAACTTATAATAATTCCCTAAGCATAATAACTAACTTGTTCTGTATAAAACTTGTAATGTAAAAAAGAATTCGTCATCATCTAATTTGAATTCATTAGATGTTATTTTCTCAATTGTATTGTATTAATTGTATTATATTATTGTATTAATTAATGCCATTTTAGAGGGGGAACACTGTAAAAAATGAACAATGAATAACCCATGTTCATTTTTACATAAGAAACCAAAATCGCCTAAGCGAGTTTTGGATAGAATTTCGATTTGTACTTCTTTATTCATTACTGTATTTCTCTAATTCATCTTTTCTAATAATGACTTATACACTATGACGTCATAAAATAAATTAATTCTCTTTACGTTTCCCATACCTTGTACACTAAATCACGTGCTTAGTATATGGACATCTTCCGTATGCAATGTATGGTAAATTCTTTAATAATAATGTTGTGGTGTTATGTAGTATAAACATTATTATTCAACCATATTCATCCATACGTCACATTTTCCCGTCATTAATTTCCCTTGATCATTATCCTATATAAATTTTATTAAATATTCATTTTTAGTCGTGTCAATCTATGAAAACGCAAAACTTTAGGCATTCGTTCGAAAACGCAAAAATACGTTCTCGTATTATTGTTTTCATTTATTATTTTTTATTATATCACCTCCCGCATTGAACTCGAAAATGCTTAGTTGTTATCAAATTCCGCGAACTATAGCATAAGTGAGCGCTTCTAAGATGGAAACCTCCTGTCCCTCTGATTTCAAATTTATAACATATTATAACATATTATTTCGTATATAAATTATCTCGTATGTGCTCATGTACTTGTGTTGTACTAATAACCATATATAATAACCATATAGTATAACCATATAGTATAACCATATAGTATAACCATATAAGCACACCGGACAAAAAATTAGTCACCCCTCTCAGAATGTACCTAATAACGTGTGACGGCGCCTCTGGCCTTGATAACCGCACGAATCCGGCGAGGCAGAGACTCTACGAGGTTGTGCATGTACTGAACATCGATTTGCTGCCACTCGTTCATCAGCCGGTCCCGAAGTTCCGCCAGAGTCCTGCGCTTCACTTTCTGTTTCCAGCCTGAACAACACCTTCGACGCATTCAGGATTAAATTACACGTTTCCAATCTGCCGCAGTCCAGTTTTTGTGCCTCTGAGCCCATTTATAACGTGCCAATTTGTCGTTGGAGAACCTCATTGGTTTCTTGGAGAAATTGTTCTCTGGTTTGAAAACGATTTGCAGTTACTAGACGAGAAACATGGCGGCGGCCCCTATTGTCGAGAATTGTTTTCCGGCCACAGTTACGCCGTCGATTTTCAGTTGATTGCGAACTACACCACTCTTTGTAAACTCGCTGGACAGTACGCGTTGACACACCAAAAAATTGGGCTACTTCAGACATTTTGTGTCCGTGGGCTCTGCCAAACACGATGGCTCCTTTTTGCCACTGAGTAACGTCTGCCTCACGACCCATTTTGCAGACTATATCCAACACACACTTTGTTCTTCACCACCTCACGAAACAGATCTGATCCTGTGTGCTACGTCACCGCTACTTGTCACTTACCAATGCTACATCAGCGCCCTCTGTGTGACCTTGAACTTCCTACTATCGGTGCTATTAGGGGTGACTAATTTTTTGTCCGGTGTGCTTAGTATAACCATATATAAATATATAAAAACACTGTAAGAATGGTAAACGACGTAATGTACTTCAATGAAACTGTAATTAAATGTAATGATTTAATTTATAATGTAAGAATGTACTTTAATAGAACTGTAATGGACAATCATAAGCGAATGTGAAGTAAGCCATAATTGTAATCGTAATTGTAATGAACCAAAATTAATACGTACTCAGTCGTGTACTTAATTTGTACTTATGTACTATTACGAAATGATATCGCCTTCAGAAATGAAGATTCGGCAAAATATACGATTAGTTTTTATTTTTTATTTTTTTATTTTTATTTGGAATCTTTCAAACATCTGATCATGTGTTTAAAAGGGGGAAACTTAACCTTCAACTGTCTTCTCCCAAACATTTAGGTTTATATTATACATGTATTTGTAAAATTACGGCACTTCATTAAGTCACTTCATTATAGCACTTCATTACGAGCCTCCCTTGTTAGCAGCCTCGCTGCGAGGAGGGAGCAGAGGCCCCTTGCTTCCTTAATTTAATTTTTTTAGATTCCGGCCTGAGCCATGGTCGAAAGAGGTCGAACCTCTACCCTTGTAAATTCAGAGCACTACCTGTAAATTTTTAAGAAGTAAATTAGAGTAAGAGAAACTTTTTATTTTTCCCCTTGAGTTGGGCTATCTTCAGAAGAACTTAGTCAGTTAAGTCGATAAGTTATAAAAGAAAAGTCGATAATTTTAGTACCAAGAGAAAGTATCAGAGTATTATAGAAAGAGAAGAATTAACAATTGTCGACCCCATAAAGCGAGAGAAAAGAATTAGAATGTTATAGAAGAAATATCTGTTGCTGCCTCCTAACTAGAACCCCCGTCGATCCGAACCACCCAGGGCCATAGACGGAGGGGTTAACAAATATATATATATATATACATATATATATATATATATATATATAAATATATATATATATATAATTATATTAAATAATTAAATATATAGAAATTAAATATACTGCAAAACCCTCAAAATACATTCACTTTATTGTCTACTGCGCTTATTTAAAACACTAAACTCGCAATTGATGGAGTCTACAGTTACATCATTGTTGCTTTGCACTCTTCAATAAATACGATTTAACATTATTTCAACGTTCAAGTTATAGGGATGCCTATACTCGATGTAAAGGGCCTCCATTTCATTCAATACTATTTTTGTGCCCACTTTACATTCGATTGGCAAATTATCTTTAAACAAGGCCAGAATACAATCAAAAGCACGCAAAAAGAGGTCATCGTTAGCCACAACATCAATATTAAATACAAACTTATAAACACTCCTTTCCAATCGAGGGTTTATTCTTACCGATCCTAGCTTTTCAATCGTGAACTCTTCTTCACAATTCATAGTGGCAGCTAAAATAATCTTCTAAGTCGTAACGACAGCTGCTCATTATATAAAGATACAATTCTTCAGGGTGAACGGTGTAGGTGAGCTCAGCCCTGTACCGGTTAAGTCCTTTGTACCAAAGTTCATGATATTTCGAAGAGTCTAAACCTTTAAAATAAGCATCCAGTTCTAGACCATTCTCGCCTTGTTCAGTCCTACACTCGGTAAACCCGTCGAACAGAGCGGTGTATGCATATTCAAGAACCGTATCAAAATAAAGCATATCCATAATACGCGCGCCGAATATAGGCTTCAGCTTGCAGAAACCGACGATTTCAAACATTCTGTCGAGGATGAAATGGTTTCGCGAGGGACAAGAACGTTATTATCAGAAGCATTCTTCCACATCAGTCGTATATCAATGCATGGCTCCTCGTTATTTATACACAACGTGCAAACAACGTCATATGAGGGGGCGTCACTAATCTGATCTGTTCTTGTGCCTACACCTGCACGTATTTTATAACGGTCCTCTCCCCACTTCTCAACTATCACGAAGACTCTATTCATCTCCTCAACACTTAAATAAATAACATTACGTTTGCTTGCTTGCCTACAAATCGTTTCAAGTACATAGTTAATGGTGCCGGTTTCACGCCTGAACACGCGCAATGACTTCGTCACGGAGACATCGTAAGAGGCGTTGAGAATGCTTCTCAAAGGAAGTTCCATCGTATTCGCACGTCCACTCGGTTCAAGCTCTGAGATGACTATGAGACACAGGTGGATGGATCGGCGCAACGTGCGGAGTGAGTCACGCTGATGAAACGTGTACGGGTTTGTTCGAACTCTTGTGTTTCGTGAGGTACACAGGTGGGCGGCTCGCTGGGGGAAACGAGTCACACTGCTGAAGCGTGTACAGGTTTGTTCAAACACTTGTGCCCTTGGATAAACAGAATTTTCCGGTACATGAAACAATACCGGCTTTAATGTTTTATCACTCACCAGACGTTCATTTCCACAAACTAAACATCTTCACAATCCGGTGCCCTATTTGAGAGAAACATAAGCCCATATTTATCCTTTTTGTTTAAAAAGTGATACTCGTCTCTAAAGTCTGTTAAAAACTCACACAGCCCATTAGCCACAACCTCACTACAAAGCTCATGATATACAGTATATTAATATAGTGGTGAAAATACCTAAGATTCTCCATGATCACAAGGTTTACATTCTCAACCGTAGTGTACGAGTAGTCGGTATGGCGCAACATGAAAAAATATCGCTTGTCAACTCATTCATCAACAAGACTCACTATCCATAACCGTTACTTATCTTCTGAACGTGTTGCTTCTTCTACTTCGCAGTATATGTGAGCCTTTATAAAGGTTAGGTCTACAACATACTTCAGTACATCGTTTGTACTACGAAATCCTACAATGCCCTCGCCAGAATTCCCGTGGAGTATTTGAACATCTTGGTCCTTCGCACGGCTCAATGTAGCCTTAAAAGTATCAAAGGAGGGGGAATATGGAGTTTTTCCGTATCCACCACATCTTGGCACTTTGCCGAATACCACTTCATAAATGTTGAACACCCAATATTAAAGGTAGCCATTACTATTTTTCTTCTACGCAGAAGAATACACGTCTGAGCTCAAGGGTATGCAGAGGTCAACTGAGCACGCATGGATAGAGATATGCTCAGGTAGTGGCAGGACTCACGTTGCCGATCTTACAGTGGGCCTGGCTTAGCTTTTTACTGTACACACACACACACACGCGCACGCACGCAGAGGAGAAAATGAAACCTTAATTGAAACAAATATACGTGATAAATAAATATATCAATACACATATATAGAAATACAATCAAGGATTAACGTAACCAAAGGGTACGGTAGAATAGGTAACAGGCACCTGGTAACGCTTCCTATAGGTGTTACGGCATACCTTCGTGCCCCTAAGTTCCTTCACACACCCCAGTTTCTGCGCCCGAAAATTGTGGGTCTCCACAGTCAGTTGGGGTAGCTGGACACCCTCATCTTCCAAGCAAACTAGTTCCTTCAACGAGTCAAAGTTAACGACTCGTCCGTTCGCATGGTTAAGCGTGATACCCTTAGCCTTCACGATATACTTCATATCGTCCGCTACCCTCACCCGTACCCCATAGGTTTTTGGCCCTGTTGACACAAACGAATCTGCGTATGCACCATCACCATACTCATCCTTGATCTCATCAGTTAGCTCTCCGAGGAACTCCCCAAAAGCGGGCTTCTATTCACCTTCCCTCGTTGTGAATATCACGCTATCCGTGTCAGCGTACAACACCCTCCGTCCAAGAAAGTGCAATAGGCCCCAATGTTTGATGCGGGCGTAGGCCGTTGTGAAGCTGGCTACAGGTATGTTTGTAACCCGTTAGGCATCTGTGGCCAACTCGGTGATATTGTACTTTATTATGTAAGTATTACCTACATTCACGATCTCCATACCTCTTTATCGGGAGCGTTGGCATAATCCCAGACTTCACTATAAATTTGTCCCAAATGGACGTTCCCTTTGCCGGTATTCTGTGCAAATTTCCCCTAAAGAGTGTTTAGGCACATCTTTGCACTAAAGCGCTTGCCAGGATTCTTAAAAATTTGGGATCTGTCAAGCTGTATACCTTCATGGGCTCGGTAACACTGAATATAAGCCGTTTTTTCATCTTCGGTATCAACCCCTCGCGGATATCCTGATGCTTCGACCTTATCCTTCAAAAAAGTGTTTATATATGGTGTGAAAAGGTTGGGTAGCTTTTGAAACCTCCACACCTCATGTACCTTCAATATTCTATACCCATGGCGAAAGGCTAGGGCCAGCTCAGGGCTTGTATATACACCTCTGATCTTACGCTAGTTGGCTGTATGGTCACAATCACCATTGTTCTCTTCTGCGCATTTCACGCACAGGGCAAACATGAGCTTGTGATCTATAACGACGGGTAAGATCGGCATCCATAAATAGCGAGGAGGGAGCACGTCTACGAAAGAGAGTCCAAAGTAGCGCTCATTTCAGTTACCTGAAAACTCATCGATGGTTGGTATGGTGGGATCCACCATTTTTTCAGGTGCACCTACCGGGTACGGATTGTTCTTCATCACGTAGGGGTATAAAGAGCACAAGTCGTAGTAGTGGAGTTTCACGCCTTCCGTAGGCGGAAAGTATAGCTTGAATAAGTTTTTGCGCCCTCCAAAGAAACTGTCACAGCATTTGAGGGGGTCCAACACCATTGAACGTTTGATGGTCCTTATTTCTTCACGGTACTGGGCATCTGATTCCATCTGTGCATCATACTCATGCTCTCACACGATTTTGTGAGTGAACTGGGAGCCTATATTGATCACGGTTACGGGTCCATGCGAGGCTGTCGATGGGGGATCTTCCATAAAGGTCACCTCTGACGGCACATTCAGCGCGCGGGCATCCATGCCACCAGCAGCCGTTAAAAGAATACACTGTCTTCTCACCAGTGGCTGGATCCTCACTTAGTCCGTCAAACCAAAAAACACGACCATTGACCTTAACGGGTACTTCACCCGTGTTCCGGGCATGATTTATGTATACCCCGTTCTGCTGCTGTAGGTGTATGAGCCAGTAAATAGCCTTGTGCCCATAACTGCGGGGGTTGTTTCTCTGAATGACTGCTGAGGTGTCTTTAGGCATGAAGTTATTCTTGAACACTGTAAAACATAATGAGGCGATAGTGGTCGCGACTTGCAGCGGATCGCATTTGAAACGGGTTATGTACATTAGGGTGTACCATTTTTGGGTCATTTTCAAAAAGTCAAGGTCCAGGAGTCTAATGTTGTGCCAAATGATGTCCTAAACACGAATTTAACAAGCATTTTCTAATCCAACAAATTTTGAATCCCCCCACCCCCCTTGAAATTTTGCCCATCCCCTTTTCCTAAAAACCCCATATATCTAAAAAACTATCAACTTTATCGAACAATGTTATAGAATACAAATGATTTAGAATCAAACGTTCTATTAGAAAAGTTCATTAAGATAGAAATTTACGTAATTTTGAAAATTTTCATTTTCTTTTGTCCAAGAGCACCTTATTGTATTAATATAAAATAAGGTGCTTAAGTTACATTATTTATGAGTATATTGTGAGTATAATCCAAATTTAAAAATCCTTTTTTACATTGAATTTTAATAAACAAGCATTGTTTTTACTCTTATTGTTTCTTTTCAGACTGCTTTATTTGAAAAATAAATAAAAAATGAGTCAAACAGCTACAAAACAGCATGACTTTATTCTTGGTCGCTTGCAGGCTGATATTATGAGTTCATCTAAAATTGTTTTACCATCCAATAAAGATGTTCTAAGCCATTTTATTTATTTTCGGAGAATGCAGTATAAGGGTCCAAAAGTTACAAAAGATTCTACTGTTAATGAAGTTCTACAGAAGCTACTAATAATATGGCAAAAAGCATGCATTCCTACTATAGATATTAGTAAAAACCCTAAAGGCAGGAAGATGCTGTTAAATCTAGAAGAAATGCATAATAATTTAATCAAGCACAAAAAAAGAGCAAGCTTTGAAAATGAACTCTCCAATTTCATGAAAATTATGGATTCCCTTTTTGACATCTCTTCTCAAAATGCCGTTGAATTAATCCAAAAAGACCGCATGAGAACTGAGCCTCAGAAAGCATATGATATTTCATTCTTAGAAGATCAAAGAACAAAACGAGAAACATGTTTAGGTTTGCTAGATGCAGATTATGCATCAAAAGTACAGCGCAAGTACATTAGATTAGAGAAAGAGAAGAAACGCAAAGAGAAACATAAATCAGTGAAGCAAGTGAGTGCTACAGCCAGAACATCAGAGACCCTTCTTTCTAGCACGACCAGTTCTGAGACAGACAGCTATGAAGAGTTTCCGACAGAACCTACAACAGGACCTTCAAATGCTTCCAGCCCCAAAAATATTCTTGCCTCGCCATTGGTTTCCTCCACTGCAGACAGACTTAATCTCTCTATTGGACAACGGACTGTTTTTGCTGCTGCAGTAGCCATTAGGTGTGGCAAGGATATTGAAAAAC
The DNA here is from genome assembly GCA_023014485.1 of Bathynomus jamesi. Classification (NCBI taxonomy): domain Eukaryota; kingdom Metazoa; phylum Arthropoda; class Malacostraca; order Isopoda; family Cirolanidae; genus Bathynomus; species Bathynomus jamesi. The sequence goes on from JAJOZX010001257.1 coordinate 417,861, forward strand.
TGTCTCTCTCCACCACATCTGCAAGAGCCGCTCGAAAGACAAGAAAACGAAAATATGAAACTTGCATCAAGGATTTTACTCCTGATCACTGCCTAGTACATTGGGATAGCAAGCTGCTTACTAAATCATGTTCAGAACAAGAAGACCGCCTTGCAATACTTGTTACTGGATACCCAAATGTAGAAAAACTTTTATCAGTTTCTGTAATAGATGATTCCACTGGATTGTCTCAAGCCACTTCTGTATTTCAAAGTATTGAAAAATGGAACTTGAAGCAAAATGTCTTTGGAGTATCATTTGATACCACTGCACCCAATTCAGGATGGATGAAAGGTTCCTGTAAGTTACTCGAAGAACTTTTGCAAAAGAAATTGATTTGGTTAGCATGCCGCCATCATGTGGCTGAAAGAGTTTTGTGTGCTGTGTATGAAACCATTTTTGGCCCAAGTAAATCTCCTGAATTTGAGTTATTCAAAGAATTTCGCGAGTCTAAATGGAAGAAAATTAATACGAAATCTACATACAATGTTCTTGATGTTAAATCAAGGTATCAAAGAGGCCTAAAGGAAGAATGTGTAGAATTTATGACCCAATGTTTAAGAAAATCTGAATGCTTTCCACGTGATGACTATAAGGAAGTTGCTGAAACAACTTTAATGCTTTTAGGAGAGGTTTCCAGAGAAAACAGTCATTGGCGGAAACCTGGTGCAATGCACCGTGCCAGGTGGATGGCAATGATTTTGTATACAAATAAAATGTATGCTTTTGCCCACCAAGCATCATATGATGAATCATTGATTAAGAAATTAAAGAGAATGTGTCTATTTAATGCATTAATTTATGGAAAATACTGGCTTTTATGTTCTAATTCACTAGATAGTCCAGCTAATGATTTGAAGTTTTATCATGATTTGGTGAATTACAAGAAGGAAGATAGGGAAGTTGCAAATGCTGCTTTGAAATCTTTTGCCAATCATTACTGGTATTTGACGGAGGAAGTGGTCCCTTTGAGTTTCTTTGGATCGCTAAGTAATGATGAAAAAGATAAGATCGCAAAATCCTTAAACAAATATCCAGTTCCAGAAAATTATGTATGTGGGCAACCTGTTTTTCCCATTTTAAAGGAAGACACAAAGCTTCATCAGCTAGTAGGTCCAATTTCATGGCATTTATTTCAATGCTGTGGTCAAAACCAGACTCATGGATAAAGAAACCAGCATCAACATGGGAAGAGGTCGATGACTACAACAAACTAAAAAACATTCTTTCATCTATTAGAATAGTCAATGATACCGCTGAAAGAGGAATCAAGCTGGTTCAAGACTTTCATGACAAATGTCAAAATGAAGAAGAATTTCAAGGTCTTTTGCAAATTGTGGAAGAGAATAGAAGACTAATTCCTGATCCTAGTAAAGAGACTCTTAAAAGAATGAAACTCAGTAAAGAATAGTTCATTAACAGATAGATTAGGTATTTTTATTTGCAGAGATTGTTTTAATTTAGAAGAGGCTGATTTTTTTTGTTATTAAATATACCATAAATTGTCTTTTCTTATTTTTATGTTTAAAAAGCTCTTATATCAATGATTTCTAATTAGGAAACTTGTTTCTTTTTATTTTTTTGAGGAAAGTGTTGAATAAAGGAAAAAAAAAGATGGGACCTCGCAACTATAGATAAAGTGTTAATTTTTAGCTTTATTTTATATATATATAGTTTTGAGGTTGTCCTCACTTTGTATAGGCTAGTTATAATAAAAACTAATTATGATTTGCATTATAACTAGCAAATACAAAGCCCATCGCCGCGAAGCTGCATTGGGGTGATGCTTCAAAGGTGGCGGTAACACCTTATTTAAGAAGAAGGCACTGCAAGCAAAAAAAAATTTTAATTTAAATTTTAAAAAAATAAATGAAAATTTTCAAAATTAAGTACATTTCTATTTTGATGAACTTTTCTAATAGAACCTTTGATTCTAAATCATTTTTATTCTATAACATTTTTCGATAAAGTTGATAGTGTTTGAGATATATGGGGTTTTTAGGAAAAGGGGATGCGCAAAATTTCAAGGGGGGGGGTTCAAAATTTGTCGGATTAGAAAATGCCTGTAAAATTCGTGTTTAGGACATCATTTGGCACAACATTAGACTCCTGGACCTTGACTTTTTGAAAATGACCCAAAAATGGTACACCCTAATGTACATCCTTCTAAAGGCTTGAAAGCATACTCTAATTACACGTACGTCATTCACGCAATAACGTTCACATTCATCCTCTATATTGTATGGATTAGCTTCATTAAAACTGTTGTAGTAACGGTCAAAATCTTCACGCTCACTATCACTCATGTTGGTGCAGTTAAAGTAATGTTTGGGTGGAGGTAGTCCTACGTAATTTAAAGTTTCGTAAGTGAGGAATGTGTAAGGGAAATATCCTTTTGAAACTTCAGCGGCTACGCCCATGACTTTGGGCAGCTTTGCTAATTTACAAGGTGTGAACAGCAGGGTGTCTTTAAACTGTACATTACCTCTTATCTGCATCTGTATTAGTTTGTTGCCTCTTTTGTTGCCGCCTTCTTCGTCCGCTCTCACTATTTCCTCCAACTTGGCATCAGTCAGAGTTTCCCTGTGCCCTTTAATGAACTCCTCAATTTCCTGCTCGACCATGTCTTCAAACCCATCACCGCCTACAGCCCTGACCACCTTCACGATGTCCTTTACTTCAGAGTCGATCGTAGGGATTCCTTTGAAGCCACGCACACAGTCACTCCACAGTGCCCGCCAACAAGAATTAACCGACTCTGGTTAATGTTGGCAATGTTGAATTCCTTCCAGTATGCCATAACACTCTTGCTAGTGCCGTCCTCCATGGCGTTGCGAATGCGGGCGAAGGTGAGATGTGTGTAAGCTGCCTTAAAGCACCGAATCACGCCCTGGTCGAGAGGCTGGAGGATAGAGGTGGAGTTGGGTGAAAGGAATACTACCTCGACGTCATCGTGTGCGAATTTTATGGCATCCGGGTGGCCTGGTGTGTTGTCAACGACCAGCAACACCTTGAAAGGCAGGCCCAGCTTCTCTAGGTAGCTCTTTACCTCGTTGAAAAAACATTTGTGGAACCACTCAAGGAAAACCATTGCTGTCACCCAGGCTTTCTTGTTTGACTGCCAGAAGACGGGGAGGAGATTCTTATTTTTTTCCCTTCAGAGCACGAGGGTTGGCAACCCTATAAATCAAGCCTGGCTTTATCATATGGCCTGCTGCGTTGCCACACAGCGGGAGGGTGACGCGGTCCTTCGCAGCCTTGAACCCGGGGCCTGCTTCTCAGACTTGGAAATGTAGGTTCTGGTTGGCATTTTCTTCCAAAACAAACCTGTTTCGTCAGCGTTGAAGACCTGCTCTGGGATATATCCATTTTCCTCAACCAATTTCCTGAATTCTTCTGGGAACACACGTGCAGCTGCCTCGTCCGCTGATGCCGATTCGCCAGTGATTTTAATATTTTTCAGGTTGAAACGCTTCGTGAAACTGTTGAGCCAACCTGCACTGGCTTTAAAATTCTTCTCAGAGCTGGTGGATGCTTTGCCCTCAGGAACCTCAGATTTAAACTGTGCATAAAGACTCAGTGCCTTCTCCCTAAGCACGTTGCCGTCGATAGGGACACGTTTCTGGTTCATATCCTCCACCCAGATGTTTAATGCCTTCTGCACCTTCACTAGAGTTACGTCTCTAACCTGGCTAGTTACCTTAGCAGCAGTAAATGAGGCACTTGTAGACACGGTTTCACGAATTTCCCTCTCTCGAATTCTGATGGATCTCACGTTTGATTCGTTTCGCCCGTACCTCCGTGCCACAGCGGCGATCGACATGCCGCCTTTTAATAAGTCTAACACGGCCACTTTTTCTTCCAGGGTCATCACAGAGCGTTGTTTCTTCGCTGTAGGACCAGAGGCAGAGGTTGGCTTGTGTTTGGGCAATGTGAACGAGTATGAAAGAGGTTTAAGCGCACTAAATTGACACACACGAGGCACCTGTTACTCCGACAATACACGCGCGGGAACTGAGACAGAGAGAAGTGGGGTGGTGGGGTGGCACCACCTATTTTTTATATTTTTAATTACTGTATATATTTTTTATAGTATTATTAAAATTAAAATTTTTTATATTTTATATTTTTTTATATTTTTATTTTATATTTTTTTATTTGTTTTTTGAAATTTGGATTAATATTTTCTGAAATTGGAAATTGTAAAATTATAACCCGCGTATAGTTGAAACCGCGTAAGTTGCGAGTCTACTGTGTGTGTGTGTATATATATATATACATACATATATATATATATATATATATATATATATATATATATGTGAGAGAAGTTCAGAATGGAAGTGAGAGGGTGTTTATAGCCCGTAATTAAATTTTTTTTTTGTTTATTTATTGGAATTTTAAATCAATATTATCTATCGCTTTCGTGAAACTCCACAATTTTCAGAACGATGTTTAATATATATATTATTTTTTTCATAAATATTTATGTCCTATTGTTCAGCTATTTACATCGTTTAATTAGGAAATGTTTAGGAAGGTGTTTGCTTATATCGCTTTCACCTTTCTTCATTTCCCTCCTTTATCATATTCCCTTTCTATTTATTCATTTGTGCTGCACATTTTAATGCTACGTGTTACAGATGAAAAAGACTGTAATATTCGATTTAAGCTAGCCTGAGAGTGAGTTAATTAAATGCAGTTTGACGAGATTATAAATTTTGTGTACGCTTCTTGTACTAATTTTCAGAATTTTTTTAGATGAACTTTTTTCTGGAACTGTACGTATATGGGCATTCTTTGGTTTCCGCCCGAATTGTTCATTCTGGCGAAGGCCATTCTTTACACTCCACCCTAGACCTACTTTTTAACTAGGATATATAAAAGAGAACGAGTGAAAGAGATCCCTGCTAGGGCACTCTGGGTAACCATTTATCTATCAACCGTGGAAAGATGTTTACACAAATTTTTTTAGATGAACTTTTTTCCGGAACTGTACATATATAGGCTTTCTTTGGTTTCCGCCCGAATTGTTCATTCTGGCGAAGGTCAAGCTTTACACTCCACCTTAGACCTACTTTTAATCGGGGAAATATATATATATATATAAAGTTTGTTCATTCTGGCGAAGGTCAAGCTTTACACTCCACCTTAGACGTACTTTTAATCGGGGAAAAAAAAAAATATATATATATATATAAAGAGAGCGCGCGAGAGAGATCCCTGCTAGGGCACTCTGGGTACCCATTTATCTACCAACCGTGGAAAGATGTTTACACGAATTTTTAGATGAACTTTTTTCCGGAATTGTACATATATAGACTCGCCTTTCCTTTCGATGCTTTCCGCCCGAATTGTTCATTCTGGCGAAGGTCAAGCTTTTCACTCCCCCTTAGACCTACTTTTAAACGGGGAAATATATATATATAAGAGAGAGAGGGTAATAAACAAACAGATAAACAACATCATCGAGTGTTGCAATACAGTTTAACGGGATCCCCTGGTTGCCCCTACCAACCGTGGAATGATGTTTATACTCCACCTTAGACCTACAGTTTAACACGTTCATTAGGTCACCCTGGCTACCAACCGCGGAAGGAGGCGCCGCCGCCGGGTCTCGAGCCCGCCTACACTCCACCTTAAACCTACAGTTTAACGTGGATCAATAGTCACCCTGGCTACCAACCACGGAAGAACGCGCCGCCGCCGGAGCCCGACGCATATAATCGTAATATTTTATGGGTGTATAGACGGGTGTGTACGTGCCAAAATGAAGCATACACTGTGCCAACTGGCTGATAATGCCTGGAGGCACTGGCTGATTAAGCCGACTGGCTGATTAGGGGCCCTATAAGAAAACGGATCGGCTGAAGTCTTAATATGCACTTTGCTCCTGTCAAGCGAACACCTCTCCTCCTCTCTCTCTCCTTCTCCTCTCTCTTAGGTTAGGTATACCCCTTTGGAGGGTGAGGCCGTCCAAACTTCTCCCCCAAGGAGGTCTCCCGTAGCGGGAGTCCATTGCAATTTGGGGGATAACTCCGCCTCCAAGTTGCATAACCCCTTGTTGCTCTTGCAGCAAACCCCTTCTCCTTTAAGTGGGTGCCTTGCAACAAAGGGGGGTTGGCACTGGCACTGTGGGGTGCCTTGCAACATTGATCAACATTTGCAATTGCATTGCACTCTCCCATTTTGCCCCATGCTACTAACCCTGACTACGTACACGTACCTACTTCTAGTTAGGGCAGGAGTTGGGGTAGCGGTGCGCACCAACTCGAATGTTATACCTTCCTCCACAGCATGAGAAGCTGCTGGTGTGGAGAACTGAACAGGAATAAGGGGGTGTATTTGAGGAAGGTACTATTGTGGGGGTTGTGTCGTAAGACGTAGAGGGTTGGGGCTCAATTACTGGGGGTCTAACAAACGGAGCAATCCTGGCACGCTTTATACCTGACGTGGAGGGCTCTTCGATATGTTTACGCTTTGAATTGGCGCGTGCTACAGGTATCGCTGGTGAAGTTTCGTCAGCGGGGATGGAGTCTGTAGCTACACGGTCATTCGGGTCATCTGTAATATCGATGATGGGGTGCTGTACCTCACCTTCATTCACGGTTCTGTGGAAGAAGCAAAACAAGAATATAAGGAGCAGCACTTAAATTTTGTTATATTTTGTAAATGACCCACTTAGGGGTGTGACGTGTTAGAAATGGAATCTGTAGAAAATTTCAGGTTCACAAGCCCTTCCACATGTATTATATCTGGCCCTACAAGATGTGGTAAAACTGTGTTTATGCTTAAAATCATTAACGATAAGGAGGAGATGTTCTCAAAATTTGTGCATAAAGTAATATGGTGCTATTCGACGATCCAGTCAGTGTTCACCGAGTACCAAGATGAAATTTTGTTCGAGAAAGGTGTATATGATGTTAATTCGTTAAAGGGTAATGAGCGGACAGTCTGTAATTGACGATCTCATGTTGGAAATAGATAAACTGTTTCCGAGACATTTACAGATTTCTCCCACCATCTTAACATAAGCGTATTCTTCATCAATCAGAATCTATTTTTCAAAAATAGATACATGCGCGATGTGTCGTTAAATACACAATATCTAGTCTTATTCGCACAACGTAGAGGTGTTTCACAAATTGGGGTATTAGCCAATCAAATGTTCCCGAATCAGCGTAAGGAGTTGTTGGAGGTTTATAAAGAAGCCAGTCAGCGTTACGGATATTTGCTTTGTGACCTTCACCTGCGAAACACGTTTAGGGTGCTTCTAAGAACTAATACATTCCCAAACGATCCTGACCGCTCTCAAATTGTTAAGAATCCTGGCAAGCCCTTTAGTGCAAAGTTGTGTCTAATCAGTCTTTGTGAGAAATTTGGACAGAATACCGGCAAAGGGAACGTTCATTTGGCACAAAGTTACAGTGAAGTCTGGGATTATACCAACGCCCCCGATAAAGAGGTTATGGAGATCGTGAATGTAGATAATACTTACATAACAAAGTACAACATCACCGAACTCGCCACAGATTCCTCACGGGTAACAAACATACCTGTAGACAGCTTCAGAACGGCCTACGCCCGCATCAAGCTTTGGGGACTACTGCACTCTCTTGGGAGGAGGGTGCTGTACGCTGACACAGATAGCGTAATATTCACAGCGAGAGAGGGTGAATACATGCCAGCTATTGGGGAATTCCTCGGAGAGCTAATTAACGAGATGAAGGATGAGTATCGTGATGGTGCATACGCAGACTCATTTTTATCAATAGGGGCAAAAACCTATGGGGTACGGGTGAGGGTGGAGGATGATATGAAATATATCTTGAAGGCTAAGGATGTCACGCTTAACCATGCGAACCTACGAGTCGTTAACTTTGACTTGTTGAAGGATCTAGGCTCGGAAGATGAGGGCGACCATCCACCCCAACTGACTGTTGGGACCCACAATTTTCGGGTGCAGAAACTGGGGTGTGTGAAGGAACTTAGGGGAACGAAGGTATGCCGTAACACCTAGAGGAAATATTACCAGGTGCCTTGTACCTATGATACCGTACCCTTTGGATACCTTAATAATTGATTGTGTGTATATATATATATATACATACACACATATATATATACATACACACACATATATATACAAAGGGTGAGTCAAAAGTCTCCATACAGAGGCAAAATGGTCATGATAAATAAATGGTAATTTTTTTAATTTTTTTGCAGGTGATGTGCTGAGATGCGTTTGTCCCAAGAAGAGTGTATAGAGATCATTCTTCTGGCAGGATCAGGAAGCTGTCACAAGGTTGCCGAGGATTTTAACAGGAGACACGCCCCCGGCACGCACATCACACACGACACCGTTGCTAAACTCATTGAGAAGTTTAAGAAGACTGGAAGTGTTGCAGACCAACCGAGAAGTGGCCGTCCACGAACAGCCACCGATGAAGGCACAGCGACCATGGTGCTGGCAGCGTTCGCAAAGAGTCCCCAAAAAAGCACTCGACGGATGTCTGCAGAATGCGGTGTCAGCCAAAGGAGTATCGTCCGCATTGTGAAAGAGCACAGATGGCATCCATACAAAATGCAAATGTTGCAGTATCTTAGCGAAGACGACCCGGACAGGCGGCTAGAATTCTGTGAATCGGCAAGAACAAAAGTGGACGAGGACACGGAGTTCTCGGCTGGCATCCTGTTTTCAAATGGAACCAACTTTTATGTTCATGGAGAGGTTAATCGTCAAAACGTACGTTATTGGAGTGATGACAACCCGCACAGGATGAGTCCCTCAAAGATGCAAGGCGCTGGAAAAGTGATGGTGTGGTGCGGGATATGGGGCAACACAATTGTTGGCCCTTTTTTCATTGACCCCAATCTGAATGCCGACATGTACCTAAATATGCTACAAGACACAGTCATGCTGTTCCTGCTGAACGAGGACGGGGGATTTCCAGCGTACTTTCAGTAAGACGGGGCGCCACCCCATTACTGTATCTGCGTGCGCCAGTGGCTGGATCAGCAGTTTCCGGGTCACTGGATTGACCGCCGTGGTCCCGTGGAGTGGCCTCCGAGGTCCCTAGACCTCACCCCCCTTGATTTTTACTTGTGGGAGCATTTGAAGGCCATGGTGTACCACCTAAAGGAACGCATTCGTGATGCGTGTGCAAGCATAACACTAGACGTGTTAACGCGCGTTTGCCATTACTAGGAGGAACGCATCCGTATGTGCACTCAGTGTAATGGTGCCCACATAGAGCATATTTTGTGACTTACAAGTGATTGCATAATAAAGTGACCATTTTGCCTATGTATGCAGACTTTTGACTCACCCCAAATATATATATAAAGAGTATATATATATATATATATATACAGGGTGGGCCGAAAGTCTTGATCCATAGGAAAATATTTATTTTAATACATAAATTACAACAAATGGTAAATACTTAAAATGAATATCAACTTTAACTCGTAAATGCGTGTCCGTGATACTGTACAGTAGTTCGTACTCCAGTATAAATACTCAAATACTTTTTATTTCAGCCCAGACTTTCGGCCCACCCTGTATATATATATATATATGTTAACCCTTCCGTCTATGGCCTGGTTGGTTGCATAATAAAGTGGCCATTTTGCCTATGTATGGAGACTTTTGACTCACCCTATATATATATATATATATATATATATACTGTATATATATATATATATATATATATATATATATATATATATACAGTATATATATATATATATAATATATATATATATATATATATAATATATATATGTTAACCCTTCCGTCTTAGCCTGGGTTGGTTCGAAGTCGACGGGGGTTCTGGTTAGGAGGCAGCAACGGATCTGTTACATGCAGTAGTTTCTTCTATGCTACTCTCCGAGTTCTTTAGTGGCTCGGAGGATTCTGAGAGGCTTATTAAATTCCCTGAGGGTTCCTCCCGATTCTCCTTGTAACGTATCGGGAGATTTTAATGACTAAGTTTTCTGAAGGGAGCACGGCTCGAAGGAGAAGAAATGCTGAGCCTCGTAGTTTGAATCAGAATAAACGTGGAAGAAATTATCGGGGTTTATATACCCCTATTCTATTAACATCATCATTATTAAATGTTGAAGAGGCTGCATTATGTTTGCACAATATTTGAAAATAAAGTAAATCTTTTAGCGCTGGTAAGGTTTAAACGAATAAACAAAATATTTGAAGATGAAGCCATATTTTTATCTTAAACCGCGTATTTTCAGATCTGATGTTATCATGATCTGCCAAGTTAACTAAAAGTGGAAATTGAACTATGCATCTTTACACTAAAATATGCATATGAGTAAAAATTAAAGGTTTAAGATTTACAATTAAATGCTTAGGCAAGACATGACTTCATCTTTTATAATGAAGAGAGAATGTCTATAATTTATGAACATTGCAAAAAGTTTCTCAGGATTCATTATTAAGCTAAATCTAAAAATGATTAAGAAATTTTAAAAAGAGGAAGTCACCAATTATTTTGCAAAGTAGAAAGCACATCAAAATTTATCCCAACGGAAAAATAACAATAAAAAAATAATAACAGTATCCCCGAGTATATATTCCTAAATGGCGACATAATGTCGGGTCGTACATGCAGTACAATCCCAAGTACATCACTGAGTACGTCGTAATTTTGGTTTATTACAATTACGATTACCAATTAATTCACATTCGCTTATTATCGTTAATTATAGTTTTATTAAAGTACATTAATTACATTATATTACATTATTATCGTTAATTAAAGTACATTCATTATATTATAAATTATTATCATTAATTACAGTTTCATTAAAGTACATTAATTACATTATATTAAAGTATTACAGTTAATTACAATTAAACAGTTAACTATAGCTTTGTTTTTTTTTACAGTGTTTCATATATATAGACAATTAAGATGTTAGGAATATAACACAAAGTACATGGGCACATACGGTATATATATATATATATGTGTTTATGTAAAGAACGACGCTTGTGTAGAAGAACGTTCCGCACAAGATGAGGAGGGAGAACGAACAAATGAAAAATGAGGTAACCACCCGGGAATCGAACCCGGGATCTTCCGATTGCCGGTCAGATATGCTATCCACTACACCATGGGCCTCGATTAATCAGAAGTCGTAATTCTCCTACATACGAGCAGAAACCAATGCCCTGTTGTTTGCAGTTAAAATGTATATATATGTACGGCATGCGAAGGTGCCCCCCTCAGGGCATTAGTTTCTGCTCGTATGTAGGAGAATTACGACTTCTGATTAATTGAGGTCCATGGTGTAGTGGATAGCATATCTGACCGGCAATCCGAAGATCCCGGGTTCGATTCCCGGGTGGTTACCTCATTTTTCATTTGTTCGTTCTCCCTCCTCATCTTGTGCGGAACGTTCTTCTACACAAGCGTCGTTCTTTACATTAATTATACTGTGTGTTGTTTGCAGTTAAAATGTATATATGTATGTATATATATAACATAACACATATTAATGTTTTATAAATTCCAATCAGAGCAAGAGGAGATTTTACGTTTTCAGATGACAATTTGTGCTGTGATCATCGAATTGCGTACACTTGCATAAGCATTTTTGAGTTTATTGCGAGAGGTGAACGCATTTAAAAGAAAAAGTAAAAAGAATACATGTGGACATATTTACATGTACGTAACTATGTACGTAAGCATGATCATCAGGGGACATGTACGAATGCACAAAGTATTGTACACATATCGGTACGTAACACAATAGGTTGTGTGCGTAATATAGACACGAGTAAATATGGACTGATATGTTGATAGGGCATCAGTAGACAAGAGGTAGGAGAATGAATAAGTAATAAAATTAATAAAGTATAACGATCAAGATAAGATATGGACGTATGGATGAATATGGTCGAATAATAATATTTATACTACATAACACCAGACTGGACACAACATATAAATAATGACTTATAGGAAATGAAGTTTTTATTATTATTAAAGAATTTACCATACATTGAATACGGAAGATGTCCACATACTAAACACGTGATTCAGTGTTCAAGGTATGGAAAAAATGAAAGAAATTAAGTTACTTTTTTGACGTCATAGTTATTTACTTTGTACGTACCGTATAAGTCATTATTGGGAGAAATTAAAGGAGACGAATTAGAGAGACAGTTAAGGGACATTCGCTTCTCACAGCGAACTTCTAATGGCTCAAACATGAACACTGCTCAACCATAGAGATGGTAGGTCGCATGGTTGTGACACTGAAAAAAAAAATGGAAAGCAAAAATCGAAATTCTATCCAAACTCGCTCAGGCGATTTTTGTTTCTCGTGTAAAAATGAACATTCAAACATAAAAACCATACAAACATACGTACTGTATGAAGACAATGAATATAAGGATCCATATAAGGATTATATAGGAATTATTCATTGTTCATTTATATATATATATATATATATATATATATATATATATATATATATATATATGTGTGTGTGTGTGGTGTGTGTGTTGTTAACGATATGTTATTTATTACGTATATTTGCTTCAATTAAGGTTTCATTTTTTCATTTGCGTTCGTGCGTATGTACATTTCTAAGCTTCGCCCACTGTAAGAGCGGTCACGTGACTCCTGCCACTACCTGAGCATATCTCTGTCCCTGCGTGGTCAGTTGACCTCTGCAAACCCTTGAGCTCAGACATATATTTTCTCACGTAGACGAAAGTTAGTAATGGCTACCTTTAATATTGCGTGTTCAACGTTTATGAAGTGGTATTCGGCAAAGTGTGAAGATGTCGTGGATTCTGAAAGACTCCCTATTCCACTCTCCTTTGATACTTTAAAGGCTACATAGAACCGTGCGAAGAACAAGAGGTACAAATACTCTACGGCTATTCTGGCGAGGGCATTGTAGGATTTCGTGGTACAAGCGATGTATTGAAGTATGTTGTAGACCTAACCTTTATAAAAGCTCACATATACCGCGAAGTAGAAGAAACAACACGTGCAGAAGATAAGCAACGGTTATGGTTAGTGAGTCTTGTTGATGAGTGGTGTGACAAGCGATATTATGTCATGTTACGTCAAACCGAGTACTCGTACCCTAGGTTCAAAATGTAAATCTTGTCATCATGGAGAATCTTAGGTTTTCTGCCACTATATTAATAGATATCATAACGAGGTTTGTAGTGAGGTTGTGGCTAAAGGTCTGTGCGAGTTTTTAACAGACTTTAGAGACGAGTATCGCCTGGTAAGCAAAAAGTAAAAATATGGGCATATGTTTCTCTCAAATAGCGCAACGGATTGTGAATAAGATGTAATTAGTGGGTGAAAATGAACGAAAATGTCTAGTGCGCCTTCTGGAGAGTGGGAGTGATAAAACATTAATACCGGTATTGTTTCATGTATCGGAAAAATTATCTAAACGATTGCCCAGTATAATGGGGCACAAGTATTTACATGACTCTTTCATGTTGGAACAAACCAGCACACAATTCAACAGTTTATGGTGTGACTCGCTCCCCCCGTCGAGCCGAGCCGCCCACCCGTGTACCTCACCCCTCCGAAACACGAGTTCGATCAAACCCGTACACGTTTCACCCGTGTAACTCACTCCTCCACACCTGTTCCTCGAGTTAAACAGCGCACCGGTTGCTCATAGTCATCTCAGAGCTTGAACCGACTGGTCGTGTACTCCTCGAATACGATGGAACTTCCTTTGAGAAGCATTCTCAATGCCTCGTACGATGTGCCCGTGACGAAGTCATTGCGTGTGTTCAGGCGTGAAACCGGTACCATTAACTATGTACTTGAAACGATTTGCAGGCATGCAAGCAAACGTAATGTTATTCATTTAAGTGTTGAGGATATGAATAGAATCTTCGTGATAGTTGAGAAGTGGGGTGAGGACCATTATAAAATACCTGCAGGTGTAGGCACAAGACGAGAACAGATTAGTGATGCTCTCTCATATGCCGTTGTTTGTACGTTGTGTATAAATAACGATCAGCCATACGTTGATATACGGCTGATGTAGAAGAATGAATCTGATTATAACGTTCTTCTCCCTACGCAAAACCGATTCATCCTCGACAGAATGTTTGAAATCGTCGGATTCCGCAAGCTGAAGCCTATATTAGACGTTCGTGTTACGGATATGATTTATTTTGACACGGTTCTTGAATACGCATACACCGCTCTATCGACGGATTTATCGAATGTAGGAATGAACAAGGCAAGAATGTTCTAGAGCTGGATGCTTATTTAAAAGGTTTAGACTCTTCGAAATATACCGAACTTTGGTACAAAGGACTTGAACGGTACAGGGCAGAGCTCGCCTACACTGTTCACCCTGAAGAGTTGTATCTTTATATAATGAGTAGCTGTCGTTACGACTTGGAAGATTATTTCAAATGCCGCTATGCAGAGTGAGGTAGAGTTCACGATTGAAAAGCTCGGGACGGTAAGAAAACCCCTCGATTGGAGTGTTTATAAACTTGTACTTAACAATGCCGTGATGGCTAACGACGCCGTCTTTGTGTGTGCTTTTGAGTGTATTATAGCTGCGTTTAAAGATAACTTACGAACCGAAAGAGTATTGAACGATATGAAGGCCATTTGTATCGAGTATAGGTATCCGTATAACGTGAGCGGTGAAATAATGTTAAGCCGTATTTACCGCGCAGTGCAAAGCAATAATGATGTGATTGTGGATTCAATTACGTGTGAGTTTACTGTTTTGCGCCGTAGAACAAAGTATTTTGATGTATATTTATTTTCAATATACTTAATTATTTAATATAATTCTGTATATATATATTTTTCCGGTACTAATATGTTGATGAGTATACTCCTTCGTTTGGTATATTATTATTTTTTATTTTCAAAATTATTATTTTCAATATATTTAATTATTTAATATAACTGTATGTATATGTATATATTTTTTTTCCTTTACTAATATAATGATGGTTATACTACATCGTTTTGTATATTTTTTTATTATATATATATATATATATTCCTCGTTCCTATTTCTTATGCTATTATTATTTTTATTTTATTTTTTAATCATATATATTCCATCGTTTGAATGTATATTTATTTTCTATATATTTCGTGTTGATTCAAATAATTCATCAAAATAAACAGAATGATGTAATGGTGTTTTATTTAATTCTTTTGGTTGTAAATTATATTATTGAATTGTACCAAATGGCTGCCTTGTAAACCAACTGACGGATTTCTAAACCATCTGTCAAGAATATCTGAATAGTGCAATCTGGCCGTTGAAAAGTAATATATACATCTGCCTACTAGGTATTCTACGTCAACTGGCTGGTTAAGCTAATTGGCGGATTAAGCCAACTAGCGGATTATGCCAACTGTCGAGAATATATGCCTTAATTAATTAAATAGCGCAATCTGCCAACTCAACCCTAATAATGTACACTTGAACAAGCCATTTACGCCTTCTAAGACGACTTCTAAGCTAACTGGCGGATTAGGAACTTATAAGACAGCGGATGCTCGGATGAACTCTCAATATGCGCTTGGCAGGAGCCGAGCGAAGACTCCTCTCCTTCTCCTTTCTCTCTTAGGTTAGGTATACCCCTTTGAGGGGGTGAGGCCGTGCCAACTTCTCCGCCAAAGAGGTCTACCCCGGCTTGCTGGGGGAGTTCATTGCAGCTTGGGGGATAACCCCTGCGCCACAGTTGCATAACCCCGTTGTTGCATAACATCTGGCAAAATTGCCCCTCCCATTGTTGCATAACATCTTGCAGCATTTCCTTTGCAACATTGATCAACATTTGCAATTGCATTGCACTCTAACATTTTGCATCAATACTACTGAAGCATCATCAGTTATTTCTTTATTATCAACATTTAATTTCTCTATTGAATTTTTCTTAATATGGTTTCCGAGAAGCATGTTTATGATTGTCCAAATATTTTGCATGTCTCCTTTATGTTTGGAAAATTTATTGTTATAATAGTTATATTTTGCAGTTTTAATTATTTTAGTTAATTTGTTTCTGTATTGCCTATATTGTACTTTAGGAATTTTGCTGCTTAATTGCAATTAGATTAATTGATCTCTGCTCTTTATTGAAGTGATAATTCCTGGAGTGATCGATGGATTTGCGACACTTTTGGGCGAAACTGTTTTTCTCCTTAAAGGAAAGCAAATATTAAAAATATGGAATAAGGTGTCATAGAAGAACTAAAACATATGATTTGGGTCATTGATAGACAGGGTTGCCACTCAACTTTTATAAAAGGTACCAAATCAGACAGACAAAAAGTACCAGAAAATCATAAAAGGTGTACCAAACGAAAAAATTGCATAAAACCTACATAATTTTATTAAAACATTGCAGTTTTCTCTTCATCCAACGCTTCATTCACATGACAGTTCCTAATCAACATCTTTTTAAGTAGTTCTTCTGATGGCTGCCATAACTTGCAACTAATACCTTGCAGCAAATTCTTACTGTGTAATAATCCATTGACTGTCTCTGTTTTAAGGCGATATTTATTTTTTGTTTTGATGTTATTAACTAGTGAGAATATTCTTTCAACAGCAGCAGACGAATGGGACAAAGACATTAAATCATTTTTCATGTCTCCTTTATGTTTCATGGTGCAACTTTTACCTTAGCCATCAGGAGCTGAACCTCATTTCCAAAGGTGGTATATATCGCCGCCCCGTCTGCTTTACTACTCGCGTCAGCGAACGCATGTAAAGTAATTGGGCCTTTCAAATTTAGGCTTCTAGGCAAAACAAGTTGGCTCCCTAATTGGATATCTTCGACCAGCTTATAGCATTCTCGTTTAAGTTGATCGTTTAAAGGTTATTTTTCCAAAGTTCTTGGAGGAATAGACGAGATCGAACCATGATGAGACTAAGATAACCCAAAGCATCGAATACTCGCGCCACGTGTTTTAGCACCGTCCGTTTGGTAATTTCCTCCTCGATGAAGGTTATGTTTGTATAATATAAAATGTCTGGTGTAGGGTTCCAGAGAACTCCCAACACTCGAATGTTATCTTCCATACTCGCTTCCACAGAGTCTTCCATAAAGGATTCTTCCAATAAAGGGGAGTTTGAGACCCACTCTCTTAAAGTCAAATTCGCCGAACTTAGGTGTTTCCGATTTTCCTCATAAAACTCCAAGAGTAACGCCTCACTGTCAGTGGAAAAGAGCAAATTATCAACGTAGATTCCGCGTTCAATTTGCTTGCCAGTGGATAATGGATATTCACGCAAATGATGTTAAATGGTCGCGGTCAGCAAGAATTGGCTTGATGTACCCCAAATAACACGACTTTAAACCTATAGGTCAGTAAAGGAGAGTGTAGATTAAATGGCTCTCGGGGATAGAGAAATCGAGTTGAATCCCGATCCCTCTCCACGAGAGATATCATTAGGTAGGCCTTGGCGATATCACTTACGCACGCATAATTACCCACCTTAAATCTAAGGAGGACCTGTCCTAAGTCATTCAGTAAAGCTGGACCCGTATATAAGCAATCGTTCAAACTGGGCCGCCCAACTGAACAATCAGCTGGGCGACAAATAATGCAATTCCGCTTGCTTGGGTACTTCTTGCTATGGATCAACTAATTCGACAAAGTCCCGTCGAATATAATCTTGCAGAGCTGGGCACTTGCGTTTTTTTGCCCGTTTTTTTGCGGTACTGCGGTACTGCGGTACTACTACCGCACTACCAAACCGGTACCGCATAACGCAGTACCGCAAAGGATCGCTGAAAGTACAGCAGTACCGCTACCGCATTCAAATTTCCCGCGGTACTTTCCGCAGTACCGACCAACACGGTAGTACCGCAGTACCGCAGTACCGCAAAAAAAAACGCAAGTGCCCAGCTCTGTAATCTTGTATGACTGCATTGTAACTTTCCAAGGCATTCGGGTTTTTACGTAGTCTAGTTAATGTAGACTGTAATCTACCTTTTACCATCCCATAATTCGATGGTAAGGGCGGGTGGATCTCCCTCCATGGAAGAACAACTTCATATCGACCCTTGTTATACGTCACAGATTTTGAAAATTGCTGTAATGCATATTTGTCTTCCTCGGATGTGGCGTCATGATGAACCCCGATCGCATCCAACTCCCACAACTTACTAAGGTCATCACGGACTTCATTTTCGTCGGATTTCACTCCATTGCAAATTCTTTTCTAGCATTACACCACGAAATTTTGTTACAGTACATTCCTTTATAGCGATTTCATTAGCATTACGTTCATCAAGATATACATTTCTTTTGTTAGTAAAATCATGAAATTTGTTTTACTGCTATTCAGGAAGAGTTTATTGGTGGTTAACTATTTTATTAAACTGATGAATTCTGAATTAAATATATTCTTAGCTGAATTAATATCTTTGCAAGAAAAAGACACAGATGTATCATCTGTAAACATTATGAAGTTCAGTATAACAGACGGGCGTGGAATGTCATTTATATACAATAAAAGTAACAGTGGTCCCAGAACTGGGCCTTGTGACGTACCATGTTTGACAAGCGCTTTACTTGAACAATCCTTATTTATTAATACAAAATGATATCTATTAGACAAATAACTTTTAAACCAATTACTGATTGCTCCTCTAAAGCCGTAACAATATATGATAATTTATTAAGTAGAATATTCTAATCTATTACATCAAACCCCTAACTCAAATCCATAAATATTGTTATCATTATTTCTTTGTTCTCTTTAGCGGTATTTGCAATTTCCATAAGATTTAAAATAACCACTTCCGTTTTATTATTACGGAAGCCTTATTGATTTGGAGATAATAAATTGTAGGATTCTAAATATCGCTGCATTCTACTTTTACAATTTTTCAAAAACTTTGCTGAACACAGATAATGAACACTCCGGTCTGTAATTTGTTGCAAGTTTAGGATCACCCTCTTTAAAAAGGGTTGTTATACAACCAGTTTTTAGCATTGATGAGAATATGCGTTTGGAAATACTTTGATTTATAATTTTAGATAAAGTTACAGATATCAACAAGTTTCAATGTAGCTAGAGGAATGTTATGAATGTTATTTTTGTATTTTTAATTTACCAACAATATTCCGCACCTCAGTAGAGGTAGCAGGAACAAAAGAAAATTAATTTAGTGGGCTGGGTGGCAAATATTCTAGAGGTGAGTGATCATTAATTAGTAATTGTGAGCGAGCGTATTCGTTATTGAAGTAAAATGTATATTTAAAGAGTCTGCAATAGAAGTAAGTAGTGTGGGCGCAAAATGTTAGAGTGCAATGCAATTGCAAATGTTGATCAATGTTGCAAAGGAAATGTTGCAACATTTTATGCGACAAGGGGAGGAGAAATGTTGCAATAGGTTATGCAACAAGGGGGTTCTGCAACTATGGGGGAGGGGTTATCCCCAAGTTGCAATGAACTTCCCCAGCAAGCTGGGGAGACCTCTTTGGGGGAGAAGTTGGGACGGACTCACCCACTAAAGGGGTATACCTAACCTAAGAGAGAAAAGAGAAGAAGAAAGGAGTGTTCACTTGGCAGGAGCCAAGCGCATATTGAGAGTTCAGCCGAGCGCCCGCTGTCTTATAAGGTCCTAATCAGCCAGATGGGGTAGAAGCCTGTGCCTCCAGGCATTATCAGCCAGTTGGCACAGTGTATACATCGTTTGGACAAATGCACGTACATTCCCGACTATACGCCTTCTATCATTACACACGATTATACGAGCCGGGCTCGAGACCCGGTGACGGTACATCCTTCCACGGTTGGTAAATAAATGGGAACCCTGGGTATTCTAGTGGTTGCTGGATTCACCGTCAAGCTGTATGTCTAAGGCGGAGTGTGAACATCCTTCCACGCTTGGTATATAAATGGGAACCCAGGGTATCCTAGTGGTTGCTGGATTCCCCGTTAAACTGTATTGCAAGACTCGGTCATGTTTGTCTGTATTTATTTCCCCCCTCTCTCCCTGTCTCATATATATATATATATATATATGTATATATGGCTTGTATATATTAATAACCTTCGAACGAATTAAAAACAGGCATAAACGCACATACACTACCCGTCTATATATATGCCCATAGACCCCCTATTATCACACAAACACACACAAACACAACGTATACACACACATATATGCATGCAAAGCACTATTAATAAAATATATACGCGCATAACCACCACACAAAAAAAACAGCACAGCACCACAACCACATTTCGTCTAAGTATAGCTTACCATCTCCTAATGACGGCTTACTCCTTACTCACGGCTTTTACTTACCAGCCCCTGATAGACCGACAAGTTCTCTAAATACGACCCAGTAGACAGAGCTATTAAGCATAAACAAATACGTTTATGGGCCAAGGGATAGACCGAAATGGTCTCAAAAAAAGGACAACGCTAATAGTTTTTCTATTAAGTTTCGCATGGAAGAACAGCAAGAGGCCAATTTGACGTTTCATGGGCGATATTTTAAACAAAAAATCGAAAAACAAACTAAGTTTAATGCCAAAACAAATTTTCACTATAATATACAATTTTATCCTTAAACTATAACATAAAAAGCATTAATATGAAATTTAAAACAAAATAGAAATTAAATTAGGGGTAACTATTTCATTTTTCCTGTTTTGGCCAATTATTTTTTTTCAATGCAAATTTATCTTTAATATACAACTTTATCCTTAAACTATAACATAAAAAGCATTAATATAATTTTCAAAACAAAAGAAATTAAATTAGGGGTAGCTTATTAATTTTCCCTCTTTTATCCAATTATTTTGTTTCAATACAAATTTATCTTTAAGACACAAATATATCTTTAAACCATATTACAAAAAAATATTAATATAACTTTATAATAAAAATAGATTCTATTTCGCGGTAACATTCATTTTTCCTCTTTTACGCAACTATTTTGTTTCAATACAAATTTAACTTTAAGACACAATTATATCATTAAACTATAACATAAAAACAAAAAAAGTGTTAGTTAATTTATAAAAAGCCATAATAAACGAAGTGAAAGGGTATCTGCTCAGGGGTTCGAGACTCTGCAACAGGCCTTAGTAGCCCAGCTAATCTTCCTTCCTGAGAATGTCATTTAGACAGAGAATTTTATTATGCGATGAAGGTATCCTTTGAAAGTGAAATTTTATTACGCGCTTGTTTCCTTGTACGTGTTAACTTAAAAATTTATAGTAAGTTCTACAGGTTGGTTTTTAGAATTACTAAAACTTTATAGGTAGGGAATTGCTGCGGTCCCGGGTTCGTTTAGTTTTTGAAATGTTTCATTAAAATAGCATGTACCCTCATTTGTTCGTTCTCCCTCCTCATCTTGCGCGGAACGTTCTTCTATACAAGCGTCGTTCTTTACGTTAATTATACTGTGTGTTGTTTGCAGTTGAAATGTATATATGTGCGGCATGCGGGAGGCGCCCCCTCAGGGCATTAGTTTCTGTGCGGATGTAGGAGGATTACGACTTCAGATTGAGTGAGGCCTATGGTGTAGTGGTTATCATATCTGACCGGCAATCCGAAGATCCCGGGTTCGATTCCCGGGTGGTTACCTCAATTTTTCATTTGTTCGTTCTCCTTCCTCATCTTGCGCGGAACGTTCTTCTATACAAGCGTCGTTCTTCACATTAATTATACTGAGTGTTGTTTGCAGTTGAAATGTATATATGTGCGGCATGGGGGAGGTGCCCCCTCATGGCATTGGTTTCTGCGCGTATGTAGGAGAATTACGACTTCTGATTGAGTGAGGCCCATGGTGTAGTGGTTATCATATCTGACCGGCAATCGGAAGATCCCGGGTTCGATTCCCGGGTGGTTACCTCATTTTTTCATTTGTTCGTTCTCCCTCTTCATCTTGCGCGGACGTTATTCTATACAAGCGTCGTTCTTTACGTTAAGATATATATATATATATATATATGGAATAAATGGAGTTTAATTAAAAAAGATTCAATGTGGATGAATCGTTTAATATGTATCTGCCACGTGCTCGATACCCTGTGACGGTGCTTACTCATCCAATATGATCATTAATAGAAAAATGTATGAGCTGTCAAAATAATTTTCTGTCTACAACCGTATCTTTTCTCCTCATAGGTCCGATGCGGAACTCGATCGTGTTATAGCTACTTTTCGTGACAGCTTTGAAGAAAAGCAAATAGTCGACGGCAATTTGGTGGTTTTACCGCCCAGCGATTTGGAGGTTTGACAGCGCAGTCAACCCAGTGACCAGTAATACGGAGGTCGAAGTATTGGCTCGCATCCGGTCTAATGATTGCCAGGTCGCGTGGAAGTAATGTAAGCTTTTTTTCTTTTGGTTAAGAACAAGACACAGTGTACTTTCATGAATTTGTTAAATGATAGAAATCATGTTTTATAAATTAGTACAATTCAGCTTAAATTAGTTTCAGAATTAGCATCTAGTAAATAAGCTACAGAGAACAAGACTAACATTATTGGGGACAGCTCATATTTTACACAATATAGTTACAATTATATATATATATATAAACACACGCCTAAATCTTTAACAATACATCGAGTACTCACAAATGGGAACCTTTTATTTATCTCCACGCATACGAATTCATCATTCAGCTCAGTGTCGCATAAATCGAATAATTTAAAAAAAAAATAAATCCCTTTCCACGCGACATGTGCATGAGAAATGAAAGACAGTACATCCCGCAAGTATTACTAAAATATCCTTGTAATCTTTGGGGATTCCATTTAATTCCAGGGATATGCAACTGTTCGAGAAATTTTACAATAACAGAATTTTACAATAACAGGGTCACTCCAGGGATGAATTCCCATTGAATTAAAATAATACATTCTTTCCCTATTTTTAAAGTATATTGCAAACCAATGAATCCCTTCGCCACTAACAACAACTGTGTTGACAATAATTCCCCCGCATTTTCTCGTAGTTGGTAATTTCAATGTTTCATTCTTCGCAAACACACCGATAAATTTGGTCACTATTCATTACTCTCTGAAGTGTATTCGCATCCATTTTAAAAGCCAGTGATTACGTTCCTGAAGCGGTCAACCTCAGTTAGGGCTTGTGACTCGAAGTATACTACTACACTAATAGACGCGTCTATCGGGTTGGCGAATTCCAATCTGACTGAGATGTTCCCACTTTATTGTGAACTTAAATGTGTATTTACACTAGCAGATAAGTCGGAGGTGATATCAAACGGGTAAAGGTTAAATTGATCGATGAATTCTTTCAGCATTACCCCAATCCCGAGCTCATCACAAGCAACTGCAGTATGGGCCAGATTACTATAAGCTCTCGCGCAAAGCTGGAACACAGCGTCTGATGAGTAGTACGTATCCATAGTCCCACCCAACGCAACGCCATTGATGTATAGTCATATTTTTAAGGCCAAAATTCTCGAATTTAAAAGCGTTCTTTTTATATTTTCCTTTCGTCGAAGCGTAATCCTGCATTCCACTTAATAACCTTTTAGGTAGAACTCCCAGGGCCACGTTTTCTATCTGCTTCGAGGCCAACCCAGCGGGCACCGTGTATAGTTTGATCTGTACTCTGTTAATTGGGTATTTTACTGTTGCGTGTATACACTTTTTTAAATTTCTAATTGTTTAGCAGAGCTTATTTTCACTCGACGCACGCTGAGATATCTTTCCATAATGTGAATCACAACGGGTTTTGCGCCCTCTTCTTGATCAGGCCCAAGATTTATGCAGATCTCAGGATTCGTGCGGGTGAGCGTTAACTTCATATCCACCCCATTCATAAGCAGTTTCTCCTGGAATGTGAAGTCTGTATAAAAGACTTCCAAAACATTCGTATATCATTTTAGAATTTGTAAGTTTATCCTTTATACTACTTTCGTCTTTAAGCTGATAATAGCCCTCGGCAATTAAAAAGGTATCCTTCGCTTCTTTTGAAAAGTTGAGGACATTTCCCACATAGGTTCGTTGGTGATAATAACCTGTTCCTGTCGAGATGTTGACCTGGTTTAAATACACCTCACACTGACTGAATATGAAGTGTAGAAAGTTTGTTTCGGGAAATACAACATAATTATCATCGCAGTCCGTTCCATCTGAATGGGGTATACGTAGATTAGCGTACATGTGCATGCAGCTTGGATCAAAAAAGTATGGACCTGAGCTGAGTATCACGAATTCTATAGGGACACTTGGGGAACTAATTGTGTTTAAAGGGTTAATTGTAATAAAGTCACCATGCTCATTGGAAACTTGTTTTGGGGTCATATCAAAGAGGAACAGCTCCAATTTACAACAATGTGAGCTACACGGATGGAAGAAGCTTGCCATGACGAGTCAGAAATAGTACCACCTATCTCGACAAGTAGTAATCAGCCTATGATTCGTGAGAGCAATGTCCTCAGTTTATATCAGTTAAAAAATTATCAACCATAGGTTTCATTCGCTTAGAACACTTCTTTTTTAATGTCCTTTTATGTTTAGCGCCACAGCCCTCTTCTTCTTCTCGCTACCATGCATTTTCGTCTTTGCATCTTTGATGATTTCGTCCAGTGTACGTTTTAAATGTTCTTTTAGAGCTTCTTTAGGTTTACCTCCACCCATTATGTCTTCTACCGTCTTAAAACCTGATTGTAACGCTTTCCTCCCGAAGTATCTGTTGCCCCTCTTCAGCAATGGGACAGCCGTGCGTAGTAAGGCTGAAAAAATAGTTCCAAGCCCACTCCCACGCTGATATCTCATCCCTTGGTAGAGTGTGAAAGGACTTCAGGTCATTATAACTCAGTGCGACGAAAGAGTAGCTTCACTCTTAAGCTCCCATCACCGAATGGGAAATTTTTTCCCTCAATCGCCCTTTTTTGGAGGGCGTACAAACCCATCCAAGCTATACTTTCTGCCTACAGAGGGCGCGAAACTCCATTACTACGACTTCTGTTATTTATATCTCTACGTGATGAAGAACAATCCGTACCCCGTAGGTGCACTTGAAAAACTGGTGGGACCTGACCTGCCCACCATCGAGGTGTTCTCAACAAATTTGAACAAGTACTATTTCGGTCTTTCTTTCGTAGACGTGTTCCCCCCTCGCGATTTATGGATGCCGATCTTACCCGTCGTTATAGATCACAAACTTATGTTTCCCCTGTGTGTGAAGTGTGCAGAGGAGAATAATGGGTCATGTAATCACACAACCAACCAGCGGAAGATCAGAGGTGTATATACAAGTCCTGAGCTGGCCATAGCCGTCCGCCATGGTACCAGAATATTGAAGAAATATGAGGTGTGGAGGTTTCCGAAGCTACCCAATCTTTTCACGCCGTATATAAATACTTTTTTGATGGATAAGGTGGAAACATCAGGCTACCCGCGAGGGGTTGAGAGCGAGGGTGAAGAATCGGCTTATATCCAGCGTTACCGTGACCATGAAGGGATACAACTTGCCCGGGCCCAAATTGTTAAGAACCCTGACAAGCGCTTTAGTGCAAAGTTATGCCTAAATAGTCTATGGTGCAAGTTTTCCCAGAATACAGGTAAGGGGAACGTTCATTTGTCCCAAAGTTATAGGGTGTGCGATTATGCCAATGCTCCCGATAAAGAGGTGTTACAAACATACCTGCAGCCAGATAGCGTAAAATTCACAGAGAGTAAGGGTGAATACTGAATACATGCCGCCTATTTGGGAATTCCTCGGAGAGTTGACTGAAGAGATCAAGGATGAGTATGATGATGGTGCATACGCTGACTCCTTTGTGTCAACATGGCCAAAAACTTATTGGGTGCGGGTGATGGCGGGAAAAGAGCTGAAATATATCGTGAATGCGAAGGGCATCACGCTTAACCTGGCGAAACGACGGGTTGTTAACTTTGACTCGTTGAAGGAGCTAGTGTGCTTAGAAGATGAGGGTGCCAACCTCCCCATCTGACTGTAGGAACCCACAATTTTCGGGCACAGAAACGTGTGTGTGTGAAGGAACTTAGGGGCACAAAGGTGTGTCGTATCACCTATAGGAAACGTTACCAGGTGCCTGGCACCTATGATACCGTACCTGTTGGGTACCATACTAACTGAATGTTATATATGTCTATTGTTAACGACTTTTTTATTTATTACGTATATTTGAATATGTAAATGTTTCAATTTGGGTTTCATTTTGTCCTTTGTGTGTGTGTGTGTGTGTGTGTGCGTATGTACAGGAAAAAAGTCCTAAGCCTGCCCACTGTAAGATCAATCAAATGGCCACGTGACTCCTGCTACTACCTGGGCATATCTCTACCCCTGCGTGCTCAGTTCGCCGCTGCAAGCCCTGGATCTCAGACATATATTTGAAGAATTCTCACGTAAACGAAAAATAGTGATGGCTACTTTTGATATTGCGTGTTCGACGTTTATGAAGTGGTATTCGATAAAGTCGGAAGATGTGGTGAATACTGAGAGACGGCGTAGCCATCCCCTCTCCTTTAAGACTTCTAAGGCTACATTGAACCGCGCGAAGCTTGAGGAACAAGATATTCAAATACTCTATGAATATTCTGACGAGAGCATTCCCCGGTTTCGCGGCACAAACGATGTAATGGACTACAATGTAGGGCTAAACTGAAAAAACTGTACATATACCGTGAGGTGAAAGAAACGACGCGTGAAGAAGAGAAGCAACGGGTATGGGTAGTGAGTATTGTTGATGAGTGGTGTGACAGGCGGTATTATCTCATGCTGCATCATACCGCGTACGCGTACCCTGCGGATGAGAATGTAAACCTTCTCATCATTGACAAGCTAAATTACTTTTACCACTACATTCATATATATCATGACGAAGTTCGCAGTGAGGTTGTGGCTAAAGGCCTCTGTGAGTTTTTAATAGAATTTAAAGACGAGTATCGACTGGTAAACAGAAAGGATAAATACGGGCACATGTTTCTCTCAAATAGTGCGCTGGATTGTTAATGTGTTTACTTTGTGGAAATTAACGTCTAGTGCGCATTCCGATAAAACCTTAAAACCGATATTGCCTCATGTATCGGAAATTCCCCGGTATAATAGATACAAGTACTCGCATGATTCTTTCATGCTGGAATAAACCCGTACACGAAACATTAACGCTTGGTATGACTCACTCCTCCACACGTGTCCCCCAGCCAAACAGCGCACCTTCTGGTCATAGTCATCTCAGAGCTTGACCCGACTGGTTGTGCACGATGGAGCTTCCTTTGAACAGCATTCTCAATGTCGTATACGACGTGTCCGTAACGAAGTCATTGCGTGTGTTCAGACGTAAAACTGGTGCCACTACCATTAACTATGACTTGAAACGACTTGTAGACAAGCAAACTCTGGTAAACGTAATGTTGTTTATTTAAGTGTTGAGAAGATGAATAGAGTCTTCGTGATAGTTGAGAAGTGGAGTGAGGATCTTTATAAAATACCTGCAGGTGTAGGTACAAGAAGAGAACACATTAGTGATATCCCCCTCATATGCCATTGTTTGTACGTTGTGCATAAATAACGATCAGCCATGCATTGATATACGACTGATGTGGAAGAATGCATCTGATAATAACGTTCTTGTCCCCACGCGAAGCCGCTTCATCCTCGAGAGAATGTTTGAAATCGTTGGTTTCCGCAAACTAAAACCTATATAAGACGCACGTGTTATGGATATGGTTTATTTTGATACGTTCTTGAATAGGCATACACCGGTCTGCTCGACGGGTTTATCGAATGTAGGAATGAACATGGGAGAATGGTCTAGAGCCGGATGCTTATTTAAAAGGTTTAGACTCTTCGAAATATCATGAACTTTGGTACAAAGGACTTGAGCGGTGCAGGGCAGAGCTCACCTACACTGTTCACCCTGAAGAGTTGTATCTTTATATAATGAGGTGCTGTCGTTACGATTTAGACGATTATTTCAACTGCCGCTATGCGTTGTGAAGAAGAGTTTAAGATTGAAAAGCTCGGATCGGTAAGGAAAAACCCTCGATTGGAAAGGAGTTTATAAACTTGAATTTAATAATGATGTAGTGGCTAACGACGCCCTCTTTTTGCGTGCTTTTGATTGTATTCTGTCCGTGTTTAAAGATAACTTCCCAACCATTTGTAAGGTGGGCACAAGTATAGTATTGAACGATAAGAAGGCCCTTTACATCGAGTATAGGGACCGGCAGACCTTAAGTCGTGAAATACAGTAATGCTAAATCATATTTATTTTATAGTAGACAGCAACAATGATGTAACTGTAGACTCGACTACGTGCGAGTTTGTATTTTAGTTAAGCGCTGTAGAACATAAAGTGTAGGTATTTTGATTTTATATAAATTTTGCTCTTCATATATATAAATATATATATAAATGGGTATATTTTTTATATAAGTTTTATATAAGATTTGGTGTTTATATATACTGTATATAAGGGCGTGTTTGCTCGTACATATATTAAATGGTTATATAGTTTTATCCTGTACTAATGTTATTATTATTTAAGAATGTGTATGTATAGTGCGTTCGAAACGTCTCTCCGCAGTCAACGTGCTTGTTGTCAAAAGTGTTTAACAAAAAGTGTAGACGAGTTGCTCTGTGCCTGCAAAATGGTGGAAAACGCTTTCAACACATGCTGTAAAATCAAAAGGTTATGTAATGAAATCACTAAATCATGGTTGAATGAAAACGTAGTTTTTCAATTTCCTATGCGTTTAACATAGCACTGTGGAGAGACTTTTCGGACGCACTGTATATCCTTTTTTAATGTGTAGTTTTGCTGTATACTATTTTTGAATGTATATTAATTTTCTATATATTTCAGGAATTATTTTCCCTTAACTCGTCTAAATAAACAGAATGATGTAATACTGTTTTATTTATTTCTTTTGGTTGTATATATAAGGGATACTAAAGAATAACTGGGGAGATGGGAATATATATATATATATATAGGGTGATCGAAAAGTCTCTCCGCAGTAGTAATAAGATATTTACTTTATTGAAGTTAGATATTTTGATGAAAATTGCACGATATCGTGAAATCTTTAACAAAATATTGGCGATGTCTAGGCTAGTCTAAGCTAAGTCTTGCTACGTTACTTACTCTAAACAGGTAACAATGATATGTCATTACATTTATAGAATTCTTATATCTCCTTATGTAAAATTTCAATAAAGTAAATCTCTTATTACTACTGCGGAGAGACTTTTCGATCAGCCTGAATATATATATATATGTATATACATACATATATATATAAGTAAACAACCACAGGGAAAAAGGAAAAAAAGAAACAGAATTCCGAGCGCTTTCGTGATATATTCACATTTTCAAGGACATTTTCTTGTCCTTGAAAATGTGAATATATCACGAAAGCGCTCGGAATTCGTGTTTCTTTTTTTCCTTTTTCCCTGTGGTTATTTGCTTATTAATAAGATCACGTGTTATTTTGTGATTTTACTGCATATATATATACATATACAAACACACACAGGGTGTTTCAGGAGGAAAGGTCAATACTTCAGGAGGTGATAGTATCGGTCATTCTGAGAAAAAAGTTCATATGAACATGTGTCTAATTCTGAATGGTTACGGAGAGAGAGCTGTTTGAATCTACAAATACAAAAGCATTGTTAATGGTAATAAAGAAAGAGAAACCAATTACTGTTTCTAACATTTAATGTTTAAACATTGGCATTTTGAATGGTATCAGATACAGAAATGACAAATTTGTTACAGTTTAAAATACGTTTTCGAAAATCCCACCGTCAACCTCAATGCACTTTGCAACTCGTGTGCGAAGATCGCGTCTTGTTTGTCTGAGTTGATCTTGACGTTCCTTTATGCGGGCAGCAGCATCCAAAATGCGCGCGAGCAATTCGTCTCGTGTATCCACCTTTCTTTTGTAAACTTGACTTTACATCCACCCCCACAAACAATAATCTAACGGAGAGAGGTCTGGAGACCTTGGTGGCCATTGAATGGGAACACCGCGTGGGGAGGAAGAGCTGCGCGCGCATCAGATTCAAACAGTTCTATCTCCGTAACCATTCAGAATTAGACACATGTTCATATGAACTTTTTTCTCAGAATGACCGATACTATCACCTCCCGAAGTATTGAAATTTCCTCCTGAAACACCCTATATATATATATATATATATATATATATATATATATATATATTATACCAAATGCCTGGTTACGCCTTTTAAGCCGACTGACGGGTTTCTAAACCAACTGTCAAGAATATCTGTATAGCGCAATCTGGCAGCTCAAACGATATATATATATATATATATATATATATATATATATATATATATATGCCATTCACGCTTTCTAAGCCGACTGACGGATTTCTAAGCCAACTGTCAAGAATATCTGAATAGCGCAATCTGGCAGCTGAAAAGTTATATATACACACATACAGGGGTTAGACAAAATAATATGTACACCCGCCGATTTCGCCGGTTATCTTTACGGACTGCTCAGACACAAAGTAAACGGTCAAATGACTGGCAAACCTATTTAAATGCGTAACAGAGAGTGTATACGTCATGTTATAACCCTCACGTTGTTTTTACAGATCTGAGTGAATTATGAATTAGCAGTTATGAAAGACCTGTCAGACTTCCAAAGAGGGCAAATTGTCGGAGCGCGGATGGCTGGTGCATCGGTGACGAAAACCGCTCAGATGTTCAATGTATCCAGAGGAATTGTCTCTATGGTCGTGTCTGCATACCAAAACCATGGAGAGACAAGCACCGACAAATGCAATAATGGACGCAAGAAGAAGCTGTGTGATCGAGACCGCCGGGTGCTAAAGCGCAGTGTGACAAAGAACCATAAGACCACAGCTCCAAAAGTGACTGCAGAGCTTAACCAGCATCTTGCAAGCCCGGTATCGACCAGAACTGTACGTCGCGAGCTCCATGGAGCTGGATACCATGGGAGGGCTGCAATTGCCAAACCCTTCCTTTCGCACATCAACATTGAGCGGCGCAGAAAGTGGTGTAATGACCATAAGAATTGGTCAATGGACCGGTGGAAGAATGTAGTCTACTCCGACGAATCCTCCTTTACGCTATTTCCATGTTCCGGTCGAGTTTACGTCTGGAGACAGCCTAAAGATGCTTATGACCCCGACTGCCTGATCCCAACCGTTAAGCATGGAGGCGGATCTGTGATGGTTTGGGCAGCAATATCGTGGAATACTCTTGGCCCAGCTGTAGTACTGCATGGTAGGGTTAACGCCCAGGTCTATCTGTCAATATTGGCTGACCAGGTCCATCCCATGGTCCAAACGCTGTTTCCCAATGGCGGCGCCGTCTTCCAGGATGATAATGCACCAATCCACACCGCTGGGGTCGTTATAAACTGGTTTGAAGAGCATGTTAGTGAAGTAGAACGCTTGGATTGGCCTCCACAATCCCCGGATCTTAACATTATCGAGCATCTGTGGTGTCAGTTGGAGCAGCAGGTCAGAAGCCGATTCCCACCGCCGGCGTCTTTGGAGGAACTGGAGCAGGGTTTGCTCGAACAATGGCTCAGGATTCCTCTAGCCACTGTCCAAAAGCTGTATGAATCAATTCCCCGGCGCATTGCAGCTGTTATTGCCGCTAAAGGAGGACCAACTCCATATTAAGAATAAAAACCGCCATTTATCAAGGTGTTCATATTATTTTGTCCAACCCCTCTACGTCTGCCTTCTAAGTCTTCTAAGCCGACTGGCTGAAAGACACTTCTAAACCCGGTGATACTGTGAAGATCTCTTATTATGCGTCTGCATCTCGCAGGCGATGGATGCTCTCTCTCTCTCTCTCTCTCTCTCTCTCTCTCTCTCTCTCTCTCTCTCTCTCTCTCTCTCTCTCTCTTTCGTTCTTTCTTTCTCTCTTAGGTTAGGTATACCCCTTTCGGGGATGAGGCCGTCTCAACTTCTCCCCCAAAGAGGTTAGGTGGACTCCCCCACTTTGCTGGGTTAATTCCCCACCTTTTTTTTGCACCCTGAGTGTTGGCACTTGGGGAGGGGGTTGACACCTTGCAACAAAGGAGATGGGGTGGGTGGCACCGGCACTCATTTCATCAACATTGCAATTGCTCTGCACTCGTCTTGTTTGCGGCCGTACTACTCACGTATGTCAATAGGCCCAAGTTTGGAACACCACGTATGTTCATAGGCACAAGTTCATAATACCTCGTATGCTGATAGGTCTTAGCTTGGCGAGCTGATACCTGCTCCGTAGCGATACCCAAACTGTCTATATTAATTTTAATGATGTAATCCCTCCCTTAGAAAGGAGAGTGTGAGAGTTAAGTATGAATCCAAAATCTAACAAACACAGAAGGTATTAAATAATTTTGTAAGTAAATGTACAAAACTTTTGCATTTTAACTTTTTTAATTTTTTCAAATTCGTTGGTTTTACATCATATGTTGGAGTTAAACTACTGTTTTTATTTGATGAATTTTTCCAAACGAACGGTAAACTTCTCATAACTATCCTATGCATGGTACAAAAGATAAGGACGAATATATATTAACTGATATATTTCTCTGTACTAATACTTATGAGCGCCACTGTATATGTATGTTGTAATCGTATCCCCTTTACAAGTTAATAACGTGTAAACAATATTCGCCCCCAAAGATAAGTATTGTTCTTCTGGCAGGCTTCTTTTACCCAAATAATTTTTTAACTTTGCATTGAATTCTTCGAAGGAAATAGGTTTCGTTACGCTCGGAGCAAAAAAGGACCATCAGTTGCCTAACTATTGTACTGTGAGAGAGGGATGTAACTCCTTGGAATGCATAATTCTGGATATTGGTGTCGATTTTGAGAAGTGCTAGCTTCTGCATCTAACTCTTACTCGGTCAATTCGAAATTTTCATTTGGATGACCTTTTTCACCTTCAGAGCTGATTTCACCAGTATCACAAGGATATAACTGCATTTCCTGGACAAAACTCTTTTGTTTATCTTTAAAGAATTGTCTTTTATGCTTTCTGTTTTCCATTTGTTGTAATTTTGATGTTTTCACTTTGTCCAACTTACCTATAATCATTTTTCGTTCAGTATGTTCATCAATCCAGAACTCCCATTCATTAGTCGGGAATTTCTCCGCCTTAGCGCATTTACACACTTCTTTTACGAGAAACGGAGGTATAGCACTTCCAGCAACAATATGTCAAATAAATTTCTGAAGGAATCATATTTACTTTGATAAGTGCTGGAAGATCTTTTACGCACGGGATATTTTCTAAGTTCTTGTCCCTTCTCAATTGATGTCTTTACTTTAATTACCGTGCTTTTGAAGTCGATTATTGGAATGGGAGCACGGATATATATATCCATCCACTTCTTCCGCGATAATTTCAGCGTATTTCTGCGTGCTAAATGTTGCAGTAATGAGATTATGTTTAAGATAAGCTTTCAATACATCCTCACAAGTTGGTATTTAGTTGCCAGGAAGCTCTGCTGGAGTTCCGAAAACAGAATGCTTCACTTTTTCTCTTGTTATACCAGAAGAGGCCATTGTAAGCTATGCTATTAATCTGAAACAAAAGAAAATAAAATGTTGAATCAGGAAACACATGATAGGTCAAATAAATGATAGGTCACAAATGCACATGTAGGCGCACAAATACACATGATCGGTCAAACACATATGGGTCCTACATTTTAAAATAAGCAAAAAGAATGTTTATTAATGGTTTTTTGATAGACATTGGCATTAATTGAGTTTATTGTTGAGATCCTCATACCTGTGAGGCGAAAAATTAATTTAAGGAAACATGCTAAAAACGATCTTTTGTGGCTTTTGTTCGCAATTTATTTTTTCATAGTTGCCAGCACCGAAATTAATATTTCTAAAAGATATGACTTATTCATTAATCAGTGACTACTCGGGCATCTTTTTCAGTATGTTTCATTAAATTAAATTTTTTCAACCCACCCTAATCTATAACTCGTTGTCCTTTTAATTATAACAATTATCACACTTAACAATTATCACTTATAAAGTATCTAGATTGTTTGTAGATTATTAGTTCTTAAAGAAAAAGAAAAATATTTGGGGTAACCGCCAAAATTCAGATTTACTGATAAAAAGTAATTAAATTTGACAAAATCGGATTTTATAGTATTTTTTTAAATTTTGGAAAGACGTTCCACCCACAAAGTAGGCTTCGGAGTCAATGTTTTTGGTCACACGAATGTCACTTTGCTCCATTCTGGGTCTAGATTTTCTTTAATTTCACTAATTTCTGAACATAATACAAAAAATAATTGCAAATTCAAAATCTACAGGAAATTTCTCATTAAAAAACTAAAATAAAAAATTAGAATTTTAAAATCTTCCGACCTTTAAAGTACCCTTTTCCCCGAACCAATTAACGTTTCGATAATGATAAAAAAAAAAGCCAAGCGAATTGCACTCTTCAATGTAAATAATATAATTTCCCATAAGAAATTGAAGCTTTTCAATTATTCGCACGTACAGAACAAATAAATCTCCAATCTCATATCCACTTTTGCGTCCTCAAACGAATCCTTCCATTCTCTCAATACGTTTTCTCGCGCGTCTATCCCTTCTATACATCTCTTTCTCTCCGTACATGCAATCGCCTGATACAGGATCAATATTTCCTACGATACAATTTCTCTTGTGAAGACACCTCAAACGCTCTAATTAAAGGATTTTGGGATTCCCGAATACCTACAGTCAAGTAAATAAGGCAGACGGCACGCAACCTATCCTTCCATCGCTTAGACGCCTTTCATTTGCATAAATTTTCGACTGAACCACGATGATATATATATATATATATATATATATATATATATATATATATATATATATATATATCACCACAATAACAGTAAGAAGAGTGAGGATAAGTGCTTGAAAAAAGGTTGTACCATATGCTATTTGTATATAAATGACGGTTTTTTTAGAAGCGATTTATGTATATATATATATATACGTACAGTATATATATATATATATATATTAGTGATGTAGGTCACATCCGCATCCGCATCCGCGGAACATCCGCACATTTTCTCGCATCCGCGTCCGCATCCGCACTTTGGACTGCGGATGTCGTGCGGATGTGGACCGTTGAGATAAAACGTCATTAATAAGCGGAAATTATCAAATTCAACTATATTAATAGAACTAGTTCATTGTGCGCAAAAGTGATGCAAGCGACAAGACGAGAGGCTGTTCTTGTATGAAGTTACTCTCTTGCAACCTACTTAGATCCACGTTACAAAGCTGTTATTTTCACCTAGTACATTACGTGTAGAACGAGTTAAATCATCACTTGGCAAAGCAGTTGAAGATCTTCAATCTCTTGAATCTGTCGCTTCGCCACCCACCAAAAGAATAAAAGTTTCAGTGACAGAACCAACACCTTCAACAAGCAAATCTATCACAGAATCTGTCTCTCAGTTTCTTGAGTCAAGCAGCAATGACGAGACCTACGCGATGTCAAAAGATGTAGTAAAAATGATCGAGAGCTATCACCAAGAAAAACGCCTGGCTGCATGTGACAATCCTATTAGTTGGTGGAAAAATACGCAGAATATCTATCCATACTTGAGTAAACTTGCAAAGAAACATTTAGCCTGTCCTCCAACAAACGTACCAAGCGAGAGATTATTTAGCAGTGCTGGATTAATATATGATGAAAAGAGAAACAGACTGGCAGCAGAAAAGGCAGAAAAATTAATGTTCCTTAAGCATAACCTTCCTATAATTAAGTTTGAACATTAAACGATGAACATCTTAGTTTACTTTATTTTAATTACTCATTTATAAATATGCCTAATAAAACTTTAAACTTAATATAAATAGTTATCAAGCTAATTAAAGATCTCTTTCTATAAGGGTGGAGGTTGGGGAAAGAGGTCGGTCGGGTGCATTTGAGTTGGGTTCACGTCCCGCATCCTGGTAACACAATTATGGTTTCTAATTGTGGCTGAAACTCAACAAAATATAACGAATTTATTTGCAGACGAATTCACTAATTGATTTCTATATTAGTTAGATGCTTGATATTATTTTATATGTTCAGAGAAAAGTACAGCAATTATTGTACAATTAATCAATTATACTACATTATAGCTACAGCTCTCTCTATATAATAACTTATTATATACGTTAAACACAACAAATCTCGAATATATCCTAAAAAATAACGAAAATGTAGACATCCGCATCCGCGGATGTTGAAATAAAACATCCTCATCCGCATCCGCATCCGCGGATGTGAAAAAAATGACATCCGCTACATCACTAATATATATATATATGAAATTGTAGGACATTTTTCAAGAATGAGTGAATTTAGAGAAATGAGACGTCTTTCTATGAAGACGAGGCAATGTTTGTAGCATCTATTAATACTCGTAAACAGAAACTGTCATATTGAACTTGATGTAAGTTGCAAACAGGATTCCTGAAATGAGTGAATAACCCTTCTTCATACATGTGCGTGTGTTTCCGTATAACCTACATGATTAAATTGGGAGTCGTCCGAGTGCATAACAGACCTACAGAATGCCATGTTCGGTCCTCTTAGAAGGAGGTTTCTCCCACTTATGCAAATAACGTTTGCGTTGTGACAAACTGACAATATCTACCATGTATGCAGATTTTGTGCGTAGATTATAGTGCCGAACTGCAGCTGGCGAACAAAGGCCCTTTTTGGTCCTGATCGATGCCCTGCGTCGGAAAAATTTCTCCTAGGAAAATAAGACAAAAAGTATGAAAATGATTCACATTCACTGGTATTATTAATAAGATTCTCAAACATATAACAACATTAAGAAATATCTTGTCAAGTCCATTTTAATGATATACTGTAGTACTTCTAAAGCAGTTCAGTAGCATGGGCGCAAAAGGGGAGAGTGCAATGCAATTGCAAATGTTGATCAATATTGCAAATGAAATGTTGCATAAGTTGCGCAACAAGGGGAAGGGGGATGTTGCAAGCTGTTACGCAACTAGGGGGATGTTGCAAGTCGTTATGCAACAAGGGTGAATGTTGCAAGATATTATGCAACAAATGTGGAGGGGGGAATGTTGCAAGAGCAACAAGGGGTTATGCAACTTGGAGGCGGAGTTATCCCCCAAGAGAAAAAGAGAGGAGAAGGAGAGGGAGCAGGAGAGGTGTCCGCATGGCAGGAGCGAACTGCATATTAAGACTTCAGCCGAGCGGCCGTTGTCTTAACATGTTCCTAATCAGCCAGTTGGCTTATCTGGTTGAGTTGCCAGTTTGCGCTTATTTATTTAATTAAAGCATATATTCTGGCTTAAGCCGCAGTTGGCTTATCTGGCTGGCTAAGCTACCAGTTTGCACTATTTATTTAATTAAAGCATATATTCTGACTTACCCGCCAGTTGGTGTATCTGGCTGAGTTGCCAGATTGCGCTATTTATTTAATTAAAGCATATATTCTGACTTAAACAGGCAGTTGACTTAGAAGGCGTAAATGGCTTGTTCACGTGTACAGGTTGAGTTGCTAGATAGAGCTATTTATTTAATTAATGCATATATTCTTTACAGTTGGTTTAGAAATCCGCTTTAGAAGCCAGCCAATTGATATAATTAATACCGTGTACAACCAAAACAATCAAACAAAACACCATTATATCATTTTGTTTATTTAGGCG
Source organism: Bathynomus jamesi (assembly GCA_023014485.1). Taxonomy (NCBI): domain Eukaryota; kingdom Metazoa; phylum Arthropoda; class Malacostraca; order Isopoda; family Cirolanidae; genus Bathynomus; species Bathynomus jamesi. The sequence goes on from JAJOZX010001257.1 coordinate 455,614, forward strand.
AATTAATGGAAATATATAGAAAATAAATATACAGTGGAATATATAGGATCAAAAATAATAAGAGCATACGGACGATGAATATATAATAAATATACAATGGAATATATAGGATCAAAAATAATAAGAGCATACGGACGATGAATATATAATAAATATACAATGGAATATATCATATATATGATCAAAAAATAATAATAACATACGAAACACGAACGGGAAATATATAATAAAAAATATACAAATCGTTGTATTTACTTTGATAAGTGCTGGAAGATCTTTTACGCATGGGATATTTTCAAAGTTCTTGTCCCTTCTCAATTGATGTCTTTACCTTAATTACTATGCTTTTGAAGTCGATTGTTGCATTATAGTAAGATAATATCCCTGTTAAGAGAAGCAGGAAGCCCCCTGATTAAATCTTACAACTATCATACTAAGGTTATTCCTGGATGGAATGATTTTATTGCCCCCCTGAAGAGGGAATCGAAAGACGCCTATGGTTTATGGTGCTTTCATGGTAGACCCAGATTAGGACCAATATACATGAATATGTGTAGAAGTCGGGGTCAGTATAAGGCGGCCATAAGGGGATGTAAAAGAAGAGTCTATTCGAGCATCAAAAGCCTGTGAAGCTCGCATAAATAACGATAATAACAAATTTTGGAAAGGTGTTAAGAATCAAATGGGTGTCAAAAATGTCATCCCTCCGATAATCGATAGGGTGTCGGGGGAGGATGAAGTTGCAAAGCTGTGGAAAAACCACTACTCTAACATTCTTAACAGTGTGAGTAGGGATAATCTTAAGATAGATTGCAGCGAAACGATTGTGGGAGAGACAAGGGAAAATATTTTGATATCATTTTCTGAAGTAAAGAGGTTAATTAAAGAGTTAAAGACTGGTTCTGCGTCAGGGGTAGATGACTTATCGAATGAGCACTTAAAATATGCAAATAACGTGGTATGTCTGCATATAACATTGTTCCTATCAGCCATGCTTGCTCATAGCTATATCCCTGCAGAGTTCATGAGGGTATATATCTTGCCCCTGGTCAAAAATAAGTACGGAGACATTCTGTCCAGCAATAATTACAGGCCTGTTGCTGTCGCTTCCTGCTTCTCGAAACTACTAGAAAAACTCTTGTTACTCCGATTAAATGATTTCCTATGGACATCTCCTAATCAGTTTGGCTTTAAAAGGTCCCACTCAACTGACCTGTGTATCTATGTACTTAAAGAAACAATATCTAAATACATTGACAGTAATTCAACCATTTGTAGCTGTTTCCTTGATATAAGTAAGGCATATGATAGGGTGAACCACAATATTTTATTTGTAAAACTAGAAGACAGGAAGGTTCCATGTACATATTAAATTTATTGAAATTTTGGTATTCCCGCCAATCTTTCAGTTAGGTGGGGCAATGTACTATCCGAGTGTTTTGGCTCCTCTTGCAGGGTGAGACAAGGCTCCTTGCTCTACCCTATGCTGTTTAATGTGTATATTGACGGATTAATTGCTTCACTTAATGAGGCAACAGTGGGATGTTGTATAGATAACACAAGGATAAATAACTTAGTTTATGCCGAAGATATGGTGTTAATAAGTCCCTCTGTTAAAGGTCTGGATCGGCTACTAAATGTCTGCGAAGTGTATTCGCAGAAACATGATATTCTTTTTAATGTTACAAAAACTAAGGTTATGCAATTTCATCCTAAAAGCTGTAATCAGCCAGCTGATATAAGGTTTAAAATGAATGGTGAAGTAATTGAGGAAGTACAAGAGTTTAAGTATTTGGGTCAAACTATTACCAGCTCCTTCAGTAATGACTCGGATATAAGAAAACAATCTCGAAGCCCGTGTGCTAAAGCGAATATGACCATAAGGAACTTTCGTTTCTGTACAAGTGAAGCTAAAGACACTCTTTCGTACTTTCTGTAGTAATATATACGGTCAGCAACTCCGGGTGAATTATAAAAAGGGTTCTGGCAGAACCCTAAATTTGCTCTACAACAGGTCTTTTAGACTCTTACATAAATTACCCCGAGATGCTCAGCTTCGCAAATGTTTGCTACCCGCAATGTCCCGAGCTTCCCGGAGGTAACAAGACGTGTTCAACACAGACTAATGTAAAGAATTAAAAAATCAACGAACCCGATTATCCAAGCTATCCATGAGTCCTGCCATTTATCCTCTAAGCTATGGACTTCTTGGCACGTAAACGTCTGTCTGTAGGTCCACTTAACTTCGACAGTGCAGTATTATTTTTGATCAATTGTATATATTTCTATCCTTAGTATATGAACTCTCATTGTATTAATAATATTTGTCATATGGACTGTATTCTGCCAACAAACCTTTTCATTTTCATTTTCATTATCAATATATTAGTACAGGAAATAGCTACACCTTTATACTGGATATGGAGAAGATCCCTAGACACTGGGGAAATACCGAGCATCTTGAAAAGAGCAAACATTGTCCCTATATATAAAGGAGGGGACAGATCTCAAGCAAAGAACTATAGACCAGTGTCATTGCCGTCCCACCTCACCAAAGTATTTGAAAGAATAGTTAGAGAGAAAATTTATGATTTCCTGGAGACACGGGAAAGATTCAACGAAAATCAGCATGGATTCCGATCAGGTAGATCATGCCTATCACACCTAATAGAGCACTACAACAATATCCTAGATGCATTGGAAGGCAATGACAACTACGATGTTATATACACAGATTTTGCTAAAGCTTTCGATAAATGTGACCATGGTATAATAGGACATAAAATTAAAGACATGGGAATAACAGGCAAAGTGGGAAAATGGATCTACAACTTCCTTAGTGATCGTCTGCAGGTCGTCAAAATTCAAGGTATATCATCATCGGAATCGGAAGTACGCAGCTCAGTACCACAAGGGACAGTACTGGCCCCACTCCTGTTCATTATCATGCTAACAGACATAGACAGCGGAGTAAACAGCAATAGTATAGTGACATCCTTTGCAGACGATACAAAGATCAGCAGAAAAATCAGCGATGGACATGACGTGGAGGCCTTGCAGAGGGACACAAACAAAATATACAAATGGTCAGAAGACAACAACATGTCATTCAACGCCGAGAAATTTCAACTCTTGAGATATGGTAGAAAAGAAGAACTTAAACGGACTGCATATTATGCTCCAGATAGACAGGAAATTCAGAGAAGCATGAAAGCGATTGATCTCGGGATAATAATGACAGATGATGCGAAATTCGAAACACAAAATCAGATAGCGATAAATAAAGCAAAAAGAGTCGCCGGACAGGTTCTAAGAACGTTCAAGAGAAGGGACAGGACAGTAATGATTCCCCTGCTAAAAACTGATTATACCAAAACTTGAATACTGCTCAGTTTTGACGTCCCCACATAAAAAGGAAGAAACCAATAAACTAGAAGAAACGCAAAGGCATTTCACAGCCAAGATTGATGGCTACAAAGAACTCAACTACTGGGAAAGACTACGTAAACTAAATCTGTACTCACTGGAAAGAAGAAGAGAGAGGTACATCATAATCTACATATGGAAAATGATCGAAAAACTGGTACCAAACCTAAAACTAAACCGAATTACCATTCAAACAACACTGGAAAATAGGAAAGGCAGAATGTGTAGTGTTCGCAAATTAAAAGCACGACAAGGGACCTCCTCAACCCTGAAGGAAAATAGCTTGGTTGTCAGGGGGCCAAGACTTTTCAACCAGCTTCCTAAGGACCTCAGAAACGTAACGGGGGTCAAAGTTGAAGTCTTCAAGAAAAGACTGGATGCCTGGCTCAGGACAGTACCAGATGAGCCGGGCGTGCCTGGCTATGTACGGTGGAGAGCGCAAGAAAGTAACTCGCTCCTCCACCAGGCCAGACCTAGAGGCGGGGCCACCAGCTTGACCTCCGTGTGAAGAGAGACCAACACACGAAACAACATAAGGTTCATAAGGTAAGGTTCATATATATATATATATATATATAGAAAGAGAGAGAGAGTTATATTAAATAATTAAATATATTCAAAATAATAATATACGAAACATATAAACAACTGCATATTAGTACAGGAAATATATATATATTATCAACGTAAAGAACGACGCTTGTATAGGAGAACATTCCGCGCAAGATGAGGAGGGAGAAAGAACAAATGGAAAAATGAGGTAACCACCCGGGAATCGAACACGGGATCTTCCTATTGCCGGTCAGATATGATAACCACTACACCATGGTCCTCACTCGATCAGAAGTCGTAATTCTCCTACATACGCGCAGAAACCTCACTTTTTCATTTGTTCGTACTCCCTCCTCATCTTGCGCGGAATGTTCTCCTATGCAAGCGTCGTTCTTTACGTTAATTGTACTGCGTGTTCTTTGCAGTTGAAATGTATATATAGGTGCGGCATGCGGGAGGTGCCCCCCTCGGGGCATTGGTTTCTGCGCGTATATAGGAGAATTACGACTTCTGATCGAGTGAGGACCATGGTGTAGTGGTTATCATATCTGACCGGCAATCGGAAAATCCCGGGTTCGATTCCCGGGTGGTTACCTCATTTTTCATTTGTTCGTTCTCCCTCCTCATCTTGCGCGGAATGTTCTCCTATACAAGCGTCGTTCTTTACGTTAATTATACTGCGTGTTCTTTGCAGTTGGAATGTATATATAGGTGCGGCATGCGAAAGGTGCCCCCCTCGGGGCATTGGTTTCTGCGCGTATGTAGGAGAATTACGACTTCTGATCGAGTGAGGACCATGGTGTAGTGGTTATCATATCTGACTGGCAATCCGAAGATCCCGGGTTCGATTCCCGGGTGGTTACCTCATTTTTTCATTTGTTCGTTCTCCCTCCTCATCTTGAGCAGAATGTTCTCCTATACAAGCGTCGTTCTTTACGTTAATTATACTGCGTGTTCTTTGCACTTGAAATGTGTGTGTATATATATATATATATATATAATTAAATAAATAGATATACATGAAAATACTTCTATGTTCTACGGGGTATATTAAATAATTAAATATATTGAAAATAATAACATACGAAACGTATAATCAATTGCATATTAGTACAGGAAATATATATATATATATATATATATAAAAATAAAGAATTAAATAATTAAATATACATCCTTTATGTTTTTCTGCGCAAACCGCTAAACTTACACGTAATCGAGTCTACATTCACATCGTTATTAGTTTGTACTACACGGTAAAACCGTCGAAGCAACAATTCACCGTTTAACTTATACGGATGCATATACTCAACATAAATGGCTTTCATATTGTTCAATACTATTTTTTGTGCACACTTTACATTCGGCTCGCAAGTTATCTTTAAACATTGCTAAAATACAACCAAAAGCATGCACAAAGAGGGCGTCGTTAGCAATAACATCATTCTTAAATTCAAGTTTATAAACACTCCTTTCCATTGCAGGATTTTTTCTTACCGATCCGAGCTTTTCAATCGTGAACTCTTCTTCACAACGCATCGCGGCAATTGAAATAATCTTCCAAGTCGTAACGACAGCTGTTCATTATATAGAGGTACAGCTGTTCAGGGTGAACAGTGTAGGCAAGCTCTGCCCTGTACCGCTCAAGTGCTTTGTACCAAAGTTCAGGATATTTCAAAGAATCTAAAACTTTTAAATATGCATCCAGCTCTAGACCACTCTCGCCTTGTTCATTCCTACATTCGATAAATCCGTCGAGCGGAGCGGTGTGTGCGTATTCAAGAACCGTGTCAAAATAAATCATATCCGTAACACGAGCGTCTAATATAGGCTTCAGCTTGCGGAATCCGACGATTTCAAACATTCTGTCGAGGATGAAACGGTTTTGCGTAGGGACAAGAACGTTATTATCAGATGCATTCTTCCACATCAGTCGTATGTCAATGCATGGTTGCTCATTATTTATACACAACGTGCAAACAACGGCATGTGAGGGGGCGTCACTAATCTGCTCTCTTCTTGTACCTACACCTGCAGGTGTTTTATAACGGTCCTCTCCCCACTTCTCAACTATCACGAAGACTCTATTCATCTCCTCAACACTTAAATAAATAACATTACGTTTGCTTGCTTGCCTGCAAATCGTTTCAAGTACATAGTTAATGGTACCGGTTTCACGCCTGAACAAGCGCAATGACTTCGTCACGGAGACATCGTACGAGGCGTTGAGAATGCTTCTCAAAGGAAGTTCCATCGTATTCACACGTCCACTCGGTTCAAGCTCTGAGATGACTATGAGCCACGCGGGAGAATACACGTCTGCGCTTAAGGGTATGCAGAGGTCAACTGAGCACGCAGGGATTGAGATATGCTCAGGTAGTTGCAGGACTCACGTTGCCGATCTTACAGTGGGCGGAGCTTAGCTTTATACTGTACACACACACACACACACACACACACACACACACACACACACACACGCACGCACGCACGCACGCACGCAAAGGAGAGAATGAAACCTTAATTGAAACAAATATGTGATAAATAAACATGTCAATACATACACATATAAATACAATCAAGGATTAAGGTAGCCAAAGGGTACGGTATCATAGATACCAGGCACCTGGTAACGCTTCCTAAAGGTGTTACGACATACCTTCGTGCCCCTAAGTTCCTCCACACACCCCAGTTTCAGCGCCTGAAAATTCTGCATTCCCACAGTCAGTTCGGGGTAACAGGTCGCCCTCATCTTTCAAGCACACTAGTTCCTTCAACGAGTCAAAGTTAACGACTCGACGGTTCGCATGATTAAGCGTGATACCCTTAGCCTTCACGATATACTTCATATTAGCCCCTACCCTCACCCGTACCCCATAGGTTTTTGGCCCTGTTGACATAAACGAGTTTGCGTATGCACCATCACCATACTCATCCTTGATCTCGTCAGTTAGCTCTCCGAGGAATTCCCCAATAGCGGGCATGTATTCATCCTCCCTCGCTGTGAATACCACGCTATCTCTGTCAGCGTACAGCACCCTCCGTCCAAGAGAGTGCAATAGGTCCCAATGTTTGATGTGGGCGTAGGCCGTTGTGAAACGGGCTACAGGTATGTTTGTAACACGTGGTGTCTGTGGCCAGTTCGGTGATGTTGTACTTTATTATGTAAGTATTACCTACATTCATGATCTCCATAACCTCTTTATCGTGAGCGTTGGCATAATCCCAGACTTCACTATAACTTTGTGTCAAATGGACGTTCCCTTTGCCGGTATTCTGTGCAAACTTCCCCGAAAGACTGCTTACACACAACTTTGCACTAAAGTGCTTGCCAGGATTCTTAACAATTTGGGAGCGGTCAAGCTGTATACCTTCATGGGCACTGTAACGCTGAATATAAGCCGGTTTTTCATCTTCGGTATCAACCCCTCGCGGATATCCTGACGCCTCAACCTTATCCTTCAAAAAAGTGTTTATATATGGGGTGAAAAGGTTGGGGAGTTTCTGAAACCTCCACACCTCATGTATCTTCAATACTTCAAGGCTTGTATATACACCTCTGATCTTACGCTGGTTGGCTGTATGGTCACAATCACCGTTGTTCTCTTCTGCGCACTTCACGCACAGGGGAAACATGAGCTTGTGATCTATAACGACGGGTAAGATCGGCATTCATAAATCGCGAGGGGTGAGCACGTCTACGAAAGACAGTCCAAAGTAGCGCTCATTCAAGTTAGCTGAAAACTCATCGATGGTTGGTATGGTGGGACTCACCATTTTTTCAGGTGCACCTACGGGATACGAATTGTTCTTCATCACGTAGGGGTATAAAGAGCAGTATTCTTAGTAGTGGAGTTTCACGCCCTCCGTAGGCGGAAAGTATAGCTGGAATGGGTTTGTGCGCCCTCCAAACAAGATGTCACCGCATTTGAGGGGGTCCAACACTATTGAACGTTTGATGGTCCTTATTTCTTCACTGTACTGGGCATCTGTTTCCAATCGTGCATCATACTTAGGCTCCCACACGATTTTGTGAGTGAACTGGGAGCCTATAAGTTGATGACGGTTACGGGTCCAAGTGAGGCTCTCGGCGGGGGATCTTACATAAAGGTCCCCTGTGACGTCACATTCAGCGCGCGGGCATCCATGCCACCATGTCACTGCTGCTGCAGCCATAGCCCCTCCCGTCCCACTGTAGAGTTTTGGGACATTCAGATGTGAGTAGTTTGGGAGTAAAAGAGGAGAGTGCAACGCAATGGTGCAAATGTTCATCAATTTTGCAAAGGGGAGGGGGATTTATTATGCAACAAAGGGGGAGGGGATTTATTATGCAACAAAGGGGAGGGGGTCTTGCAACAATCAATGCTGCAAAAGGGGGAGTGGTTATGCAAAAGGAGGGAGAGGTTATCCCCCAAGCTGCAATGAAGGGGGGACGGAGCTTTGAGGGAGAAGGGAGGATGACCTCCCCCCAAAAGGGTAACCTTAACATAAGAGAGGGAGAGAAAGGAGAAGGAGGAGGGTCTTTGGGGGAGAAGATGGGATATCCTCACCCCTCAAATGGAAACCCTAACCTAAGCCGTAACATAAGTAGGAGAGAGGGGTGTTCGCCTGGCTCCAGCCAGACGAATAATGAAAGTTCATCCGTGCGCCCGCTGCCTTATAAGGTGTAAATTAGCCAGTTGGCTTAGTCAGCCAGTCGGCTTAGAAAGATTAATCTGGCTTAGAAGGCGTAACTGGCTTGTTCAGGTGTACATTATTACGGTTGATTTGACAGATTGCGCTATTTATTTAATTAAAGCATATATTCTTGAGAGTTGGCTTTGAAATCCGCCAGTCAGTTTACAAGGCGTAACCATCCATTTGGTATACATATAATTAATTAATAATATCGTTTATACATACACAACCAAAAGAATTAATTAAAACACCATTACATCATTCTGTTTATTTAGACGAATTATTCGAATCAATTTCACAAAATATATAGAAAATAAATATACAATCCTATAAAAACGAGGAATATATGCAATAAAAAATAATAATAGTAGAAGAAATACCAACGATGAATATATATAAAATCAAAAAATAATAGTATAAGAAATAAGAACGAGGAATATATATATAATAAAAAAATAGTATAAGAAATACAAAACGATGGAGTATAACCATCAATATAATAATTAAATAATTAAATATATTGAAAATAAATATACATCAAAATACATACAATTTATGTTCTACTGCGCTTAATTAAAACACTAAACTCGCACGTAATCGAGTCTACAGTCATATCATTATTGCTTTGCACTACGCAGTAAATACGATTTAACATTAATTCAACCCTCAGGATATAGGGATACCTATACTCGATGTAAATGGCCTTCATATCGTTCAGTACTATTTTTATGCCCACTTTACATTCGGTTGGCAATTTATCTTTAAACACGGATAGAATACATTCAAAAGCACGCACAAAGTCATCGTTAGCCACAACATCATTATTAAATACAAGTTTATAAGCACTCCTTTCCAATCGATGGTTTATTCTTACCGATCCGTGCTTTTCAATCGTGAACTCATCTTCACAATGCTTAGCGGAAATTGAAATAATCTTCTAAGTCGTAACGACAGCTGCTCATTATATAAAGAAATAGTTCTTCAGGGTGAACGGTGTAGGTGAGCTCAGCCCTGTATCGCTCAAGTGCTTTGTTCCAAAGTTCATGATATTTCAAAGAGTCTAAACCTTTTAAATAAGCATCCAGCTCTAGACCATTCTCACCTTGTTCAGTCCTACACTCGGTAAACCCGTCGAGCAGAGCGGTGTATGCGTATTCGAGAACCGTATCAAAATAAAGCATATCCGTAACACGCGCGTCTAATATAGGCTTCAGATTGCGGAATCCGACGATTTCAAACATTCTGTCGAGGATGAAACGGTTTCGGACAAGAATGTTATTATCAGAAGCATTCTTCCACCTCAGTCGTATATCAATGCATGGCTGATCGTTATTTATACACAACGTAAAAACAATGGCATATGAGTGGGTATCACTAATCTGCTCTCTTCTTGTGCCTACAACTGCGGGAGTTTTATAACAATCCTCACTCCACTTCTCAACTACCACGAAGACACTATTCATCTTAACACTGAAATAAACAAAATTCCGTTTACCAGAGTTTGTTTGTCTACAAGTCGTTTTCAATACATTGTTAATGGCACCTGTTTTACACCTGAACACACGCAAGACTTCGTCACGGACACATCGTACAAGGCATTGAGAATGCTGCTCAAAGGAAGTTCCATCGTATTCGAGGAATGCGCGTCCACTCGGTTCAAGCTCTGACATGACTATGAGCCACAGGCGAGTGGATCAGCTCCATGGGAGGAGTGAGTCACACCATAAGTTGATGAATCGTGTACGGCGTTGTTGCAACGTCAATACTTGTAATCCATTATACTGGGTAGGTTTTCCGATACATAAAGCAAAACTGGTTTTAATGTTTTATTACTCCCCAGAATGCGCACCAGATATTTTCGTTCATTTCCACGAAATAAACACATTTTTTCACACTCTGGCGCATATTTGAGAGAAACATACGTATGATCATATTTTTTCCTTTTTGCTTAGCAGATGATACTCGTCTCTAAATTCTGTTAAAAGCTCACGCAGGCCTTTAGCTACAACCTCACTACAAACCTCACCATGATATATATTAATGTAGAGGTAAAAATACTTATGATTCTTCATGATGACAAGATTTACATTCCCAGCCGCAGGGTAAGAGTACTCGGTATGATGTAACATGATATAATATCGCTTGTCATACCACTCATCAACAAGACTCATTAATCATAACCGTTGCTTATCTTCTGCACGTATTGTTTCTTCCACTTCACGGTGTATGTAACCTCTTATAAAGTTTAGTCCTCCAACATACAGTACTTCAATACATCCCTTGTACCACGAAATCCAGCAATGCTCTCTCCAGAATAACCGTTGAGTATTTGTACCTCTTGTTCCTCAAGCTTCGCACGGTTCAATGTATCATGTATCATTCAGTGTCCACCATATCTTTACACTTTGCCGAATACCACTTCATGAACGTCGAACACGCAATATTAAAGATATATTAAGTGTACAGAAGTGGTTACAATGATGGAGTAGGGAAAAAAGATGTTGAGAGGTTTTTGTCGGAGCAGGACGCTTATACTCTTCATAAGCCTGTGAGAAAAAGGTTTAAAACAGCTAAGACATCTGCGGCATCGATTAACTCTATTTGGCAAGCAGATTTAACAGACATGCAAAGATATTCAGTGTATAACGAAGGCTACCGCTACATCCTATTCATAATAGATGTATTCTCTAGATATATGTGGCTAATTCCTCTGAAAAATATATCATTGAAATAGTTGCTGAAGCCACCAAAACGTTGGTGTTGAAAGAAAACAGGGTTCATGGCTATTTTTGTACGGATATGGGGAAAGAATTTATAGGCCGAGCTTTTCAGAACATGCAGACAGTGTTTAATATCAGCTACTACACTACTATTTCTACACATAAGGCTTCTTTAGCTGAAAGAGTTCAACACACCATAAAGAAACGCATGAACCGATATTTTACAAATAAAAACACATACAGATATATAGACATTCTGGAATCATTGGCCTCATCATACAATCGCTCACACCATCGCATGATTGGGACAACAGCTAACGAGATTTTAGAAAGATGTACGCGTAGAGAGCCAGATGTGAGAAGAGATGGAACACCACCACCACACTCTGCGGTTTTCAAAATCAGTGATTTCTTTCGGGAAAATAAATTCGCGAAGTGATTTGAGCAAGGCTGGACACGTGAGATTTTTAAAGTTAGGGCTGAGACCTAAAGGCGAGATAATGTTGTATTGCTTTAAAGTATGATAATAAAAACCCACTCTAATAGACAGAGTTTATTTCCACAACAGTTTGGATGCCCACTGGCATCCTCTTCGTTTTTCTGTATCCACCCGAAGAGGATGCCAGTGGGCATCCATACTGTTGTGGAAATAAACTGTCTATTAGAGTGGGGTTTTATTATCATATTTTGGCATTCACGTAGAAAAAAGTGTTTTTTTTTCATTTATTACGTTAAAGATTTGAATGGGGAAGAAATCGCAGGACGCTTTTACCGAGAGGAGTTGCAGAAAGTGACATTTAATTTAGAAAAAATGTGTTTAAAATTGAAAAAAAATTAGGAAAAAAAGGTTCAGGAAGAGAAAAATGTACCTGGTGAAATGGCTAGGGTACCCAGAAAGCTTCAACACCTTTATAAAAGCTGATGCAATAATGAAGCTTAAACAGTATGCAACATGGCACCTAACCATTTTTACGTCACACTAACGTCCTCCTCGTCCCTGACTGTATATCCTAACAACACTCCTGGCCAACTCTGTAGCAGAACTCCATGGACCCATTGAATTGGATCGTGATTCGTATGAGGTGGGGATATGCGAAATTCAGCTGGACACCGTCTTTTTAAATATTGATTATAAAGATCCTGTTTTTATGATTCTTAGAGACCTTGATCAGTGTAAAAAAGCCGGGGTAACTCGGGATGAAACTATACGTATCGCCCGGAATGGGGATGCACGGTATTACAGTACATTAGTAACACTAGGTACCGGGCCGTTATGGTGCGGCTGAGAACGTTGTGAGAGACTTGAACGTAAGTGTAAAACACTCAAATCTTACGACTGATTTAGTATACAAATTCGTAAACAAGGAAAACCCTGCACATACTCTAATCCTAAAATCAAAGGCTAACAGAAATATTAAAAACAAAGGGCCTTTGAAAATTATAACCGAGGGGTGATATCGATCAGCCTTCCAAAAAGATACCTTTCACGAGGTATACCATGACTTGTCCAGCCTAATGTATCAGATGAAATTGGAGAAATTGGTTGCTGGCTATACACCCCCAGACATGTGCTATATTTACAGCAATAGAGTGGAGCACCAGTTTGTTAGGGATACCCAGGCACGCATGCTACACATTGCCCACATTCCCAACCATAGAGGGAAGAGTTTGAGTATTACATATGACAAGCCCCATTATGTGAACGTCGCGACTAATCTAATAACCAATATATATTTCAATATATATAAGAACGATTGATAGTCCGGTTGCACGGGGTGGGAATCCTGAATTGTTTGTTGTAAAGCAAATCTTGACATATTTTGAAAGCTTATACCACCCCATTCAAGAATCCATCGGGTGTCCACCTGACCTCTGCTTGGCTTTTTCAATATGGCCGCCATTTTCCAAGATGGCAGGCGAAACTGAAAAATCCCATATCCTGGTCAAAACTTGATGGATTTTGATGATCTTGGTGTCATTTCTAGGAGGTTTTAGGATGAAGAGTCGATCTGGAGGGGTTGCAGATACTTTGGGAGTCGTTTTGACCCACATTCGTCAATACTCATGGTCATTGGAGGTCAAACGCCCGCCGAAATAAGGAATATCCCATATCCCGGGCAGTCGTGGAGAGATTTTGGTGATCTTTCTGTCGTTTTTATGGTTTTGGGCGAGACTGAGTAGTTCTATAGGCACATGATAACAGTAGTATATCATTTTGCCACTCCATGGGTCAAGTGAAGGTCATTTGAGGTTAAAGTTTGGCCTTGAAATATGATAATGCCACAGTTGACATCACTGTATTTGCTTTATTTCAGTGACAATTTCTACAATCTAGCTAACTGCTGAGCACTTAACATCTTTTCTGCAGGTAAAACCTGATCATGATGCTTAAATCACATAACCCACATTATATGGATATGGATATTCGGATATAAACCACAATTTATGATGAAGTGCAGGACACATGCATTCTATGGAAGGTTGCAAAGCTACAAGATATGACCTCGTAAGCAAAACAAAGCTCACACCTAAGCTGGGGGATTGGCATTGACAACTTTGATGCAGTTATTCACATTAGGTAACCATTTATTGGGGGCAAATATCAAAAAGCATGGTTGTGTCAGGATCGTCAGGATCATCAGTCTGCTCTTCGTTTGCGTTTTGGGTCAATGGATTGTTGCAATCCAAGCCGCTACCACATGCACAGAACATTGTGCAAGGGATTCCGCGTCCCATGCAGCCGCAGCGACTCCACCTGCATGCTGATTGTGATTCACACCCTCATCTGATTAGCTTAAGAACTTCATCTGGTGCTAAGCATACTCCTTCGCCAACTATTTTTAGGATGAGAACTCTGTTTGTTTGTTTCTCTCTCCCACCCATAATGCACAGGATCAAGTGATGGTGGGTCACACTTTAGTGCATCGAGCCAGTTCGCCACAGTGTAGTGGGCTCTGAGCATATTTTGATGGACAGCTTCAGTTGTTAGTGGGAGAGAATATAGTTTGGGTGCAGCAGTTCCCGACTTCCCTGTCTTTTGAGCCCATACTCGTTGACGACACTCAGTAAGAGATGATGATTTCTTATCTCCATAGCATGCAACAATGAACGCTGCTGCCTCTTTCTCGATATGGTCAAAGCATACATCAAGGGACCCCAGCTTGTCTAGCTTCCGACCCTTCTTGGCTGTGGTAATGGCAGTGGCTTTGCCGATGCCATGTACTGCTGCAACTGTGTCACAACTACTCAAAGCGTGTAGTTTGAGGTTTTCTGGGATGATGTCTTTGTGCTGGGTTACAGTTGCTCGGATGTCCACTGATTTTCTGCCACGCACTGGAGACTCCATAATCATGGGACTGCCTAGTTTCTTAAATTCATAGAAGTGAGTCAGCATTGCAAACACGTCTGTGTCATCACAAATGATGGAGATGCGGGCATCAAAATCTTTCTTAGCTTGTGCGATAGCGTGTTGTGTTATTATCACAAGTAGCGATCACATAGCGATCACATAGTAGCGATCAAAAGCTAGTACTACAGATGCATGAGAAAGATGTTTCGGTAGCCATACTTTGAAGGTTTGGATAAATGTAGCAACTGTGCCACTAGCAGGCCAGTCGACTGTCCACAAAACAGTTGACACATCCATTATAACAACTCTTGGTCGACCCCATGTTCGAGAGGATGTTTCCACTCCCAAGTTCTGCTTGAATGTGGACTTAGCTGCAGCTCTCATTAAGCCATCTGGTTGGAACAGTGCGGGTGGGCATGCCGCAAGCTCTGGTGAGAATACATGGGTCAAGTCAAGTTCGCGTTCGCTCATCAGCAAACCGATGACGCGTGCATAAATAGCTTCTTGGTCCATAACCAAGTGGGCACCCACCTTGATATATTTCGTTTTACTTGCAAAGGTGATGACATGTTTGGAAATGGTGCCATAAAAGCCTTGTGGCTATGATGACTCGTACTGTGCCCGTTGAGTCTTTCCAATACTAACAGCTCTATCGGCATTGACATCTGGAGATGCAAGCTGCCCTGTCTGAATATTGTATAAGTTGCCTCCTGGATGTGACTCTGGATCCATTGCGTCCATGCACTTAGAAAGGGAATCATGAAGTGATTGGCGATCTTCTCCATCATGTTTGATGCGACCACCTGCCTCCTCTTTGTGGTTCAGATGGAATGTTTAAACCCTATTTTACACCCTATAGAACTACTCAGTCTCGCCCAAAACCATAAAAACGTCAGTAAGATCACCAAAATATCTCCACGACTGCCCGGGATATGGGATATTCCTTATTTCGGGGGGCGTTTGACCTCCAATGACCTTGAGTATTGACGAATGTGGATCAAAACGACTCCCAAAGTATCTGTAATCCCTCCAGATCGACTCATCATCCTAAAAACCCTAGAAATGACACCAAGATCATCAAAATGCATCAAGTATTGACCAGGATATGGGATTTTTTAGTTTCGCCGGCCATCTTGGAAAATGGCGGCCATATTGAAAAAGCCAAGCGGAGGTCAGGTGGACACCCGATGGATTCTTGAATGGGGTGGTATAAGCTTTCAAAATATGTAAAAATTTGCTTTATAAAAAACAATGCAGGGTTCCAGTAAAATCAGGGTCTGTGCTGCCGGTCTATGAGGGAAAAAATTTCCCATTTGGTTATGGGAGCTTAGCAGTGAAGCTGCACTTTCGATGCAGTGAGTTATAATGGACAGAAAGTCTTTCAGTCTATCGAGGTGTGAGATACCAATGTGGTAGTGGATTTGGATCCATTTTTCCAACCATACTCAGTACGGCTGTCCCCTTGCTGAAAAGGGGTGCCAGATACGTTGGGAGGAAAGCGTTACAATCAGGTCTTAACACGGCAGAAGACGTATTGGCTGGGGCTAAACCTAAGGAAGCTCTAAACAAAACACTTAAAGCGTACACGGGACGAAATCGTCAACGATGCAAAGAGAAAAATGCGTGGTGGTGGGAAGAAGAGATTACCACCACGTGGCATCAAACGTAAAAGGATATAAAAAAGAAGTGTTCTAAGAGTATGAAACCTAGGTTTGACCATTTTTTTTTTACTGATATAAGCTAAGGACATTGATCTCATGAATCATAGTTTGTTTACTACTTGTCAAGAGAGGAGGCACTATTTCTAACTCGTCGTGGCACGTCTCATCCATCCGTGTAGTTCACAATGTTGTAATTCGGAGATGTCCTTCTTTGACATGCCCCCAACTCAAGTTTCTATTGAGCACAGTGACTTTATTACAATTAACCCTTCAAACACAATTAGTTCCCCCAGTGCTCCAATAGAATTCGTGATACCCAGCTCAGGCCCTTACTTTTTTGATCTAAGCTGTATGCAAATATACGCAAATCTACGAATAGCCCATTCTGATGGAACGGACTGCGATGACAAATATGCTGTATACCCTGAAACAAACTTTCTGTAGTCCATATTCAACCAGTGTGACGTATATTTAAATCAGGTCAACATATCGGCAGGAACGGAGTACTATCACCTACAAGCTTATCGGGAAAATGTGCTGAACTTTTCCAAAGAAGCGAAGGATACCTTTTTAAGTGCCGAGGGCTATTATCAAGCTACAGACGAAAGAAGTATAAAGGACAAATTTAAAAATTCTAAAAAGAAGATATATGAGTTTTTTGGACGCCTGCATACAGACTTCACATTCCAGAAGTTGCTTGTGAATGGGATGGATATGAAAATAAAGCTCACCCGCACGAATACTGAGATCTGTTTAAATCTGGATGTTGATGAAGAAGAGGGAGCAAAACCCGTTGTGATTCATATTATGGAGACATATCTCCGTGTACGCCGTGTGAAATTAAGTTCGCTTGAACAAATAGAAATTGAGAAAAATTTAATACATGCCACAATAAAATCCCCAACTAACAGAGTACAGATCAAACTGTACACGGTGCCAGCAGGGTTGGCATCGAAACAGGTAGAAAACATTGCCCTGAGAGTTCTATCTAAAAGTATATTATTTGGAGTGCAGGAACAGAATTCGATGAATGGAAAATATAAAAAGAATGCCTTTAAATTCGAGAATTTCGGCGTTAAAATATAATTCTATAAGTGAATGGCGTTGCGTTGGGTGGAACATTGGATACAGATTATTCATCAGACGCTGTGTACCCACTTTGCGCGAGAGCGTGTAGTAATGTGGCCCCTATTGCTGGTTATTGTGGTGAGCTCGGGATTGGGGTAACGCAAAAAGAATTCATCGCTCAATTTAATCTTTATCCGTTTGACATCACACCTGACATATCTGCTAGTGTAAATATACACTTTAGTCCAGAACAGAGTGGAAACATTTGTCAGATTGGAATTCGCCAAACCAATAGACGCGTCTATTAGTGTTTTAGTGTACCTTGAGTGAAAAGCCCTCATAGAAGTAGACAGATTTAGGGGCGTTGTCACTGTCTTTTAAAATGGACGCGAATACACTTCAGAGAGTAATGAATAGTGAACGAATCACACGTTCCGAATTTATTGAAATTGCCAACTACGAGAGATTGCGGTAGTCTTATTGTGAACACAGATGTTATTGGTAGTGAAGGGATTCATTGGTTTGCAACCTATTTTAAAAATAGGGACCGCATGTACTACTTTGATTCACTCGGTACTCAGCCCTGGAGTGACCATGTTATTGTAAAATTACTCGATCAGATGCATATCCCCGAAGCTGTATGGAATCCCTTCCGGCTACAAGGATATTTTAGTAATACTTGCGGGATGTACAGTTTTTCATTTCTCATGCATATTTCACGTGGTAAGGAATTTATAATTTTTTTAATTTTATTCGATCCGTGTCACACTCAACGAAACGACGAAATGGTATGCAGACTGATATAAAGCCGTTTTCCGATTGTGCGTGCTCGTTGTGTAGTATGATGTTTTGTTTGTATATATATAAAAATGCATCCAATAATATTAGTTTGTGTTTCCTGTAGCTTATTTAAGATGGTTATTTTAATAAAAACATGATTTTCATTTAATAAATTGATGAAAATACATTGCATCTATTTCTTACCTGGAAAAAAAGACTGAAACAAGAAAAAACTTACATAATTTCGTTAATGATGGGACAATCGATGGGTTGACTACGCGGTAAATCTCCTACCTCCGTATTCAGGTCCACGACATGCGTTTCTTCAAAACGAAAAGACTGTATAACAAGAGTGAAATCCTCATCGGACCTGAAAGGAGAAAGAATAATTAATTAGTTCATAGTGAATCTTTTTTAAAAAAAAGCAATTGCTTAAAACATATGCAGAGTATTACAACGTGAAGATATCTTCGAACCGCTCAGAGAAGTTCCTTTAAGAGAAAATTCCGAATAACATTTCATTTATTATGGAAATTATAAAATTATTTAAATCTTGGAAAGGATTGCTATAAAAAAAATTCAACGAATCAAAACAGGACTTTAGCTTAATATTAATTGCAAACTTTTCTATAGTTGAGGATACCTTCTATTTAAATGAAGCATTTTAAATGTGATGAGATGAATTACTCCAACCCTCCATATATATATCCTAATGACAGGCACACTAAATAAATAACAAGTTCGCGAATAATTGGGTACTCAAAATAAAATTACAGGCACATAATTACTTACATTTCTACGGCAGTCCCTTGCGTCGGGTCATAAGGAGCGCCAATGCAAATGTCATCAACGGTTTGCATTAGAAATAATCTGTCCCTGTCGGTTGCTTTAAAAAGATTAATTGTAGACAAAGTGACAGTGTCTCCATCTTGATATAAATTAGGTAAACTGTAAAGTTCTTGATTCAAGACGGAGGGAATGTTTATTCACTGGTGAAAATAACTGCTGTGAGTCCCAGCTGAAAATATTTCTTTTTTTATGCATGATCCCAAGCACCACCCCGAAAAGACTAATAGGTGGTTCGTAAGTTTGCTGATTGGTTGTCAATGTAACTGGGCGGGGCTATGTTAAATTTGTGTACCAATCGTAACACCTATATAACGGACCCACACTTTGGTCGTCCTGATTGGTCGACTAATGGTGTCTTTATCTTCTCTCCGTAGATTTAATGTTCACATCTCAAGGTGTATGAGTGAATCGACACTTGCAACCTCTACCACGATGGTTTCAAATATTTGCAATATTATTTTGGCCCATACTATTCTCGGTTTTCCCATTTTGGAACCCACCCCTTCATGCAATATCCCTCACCCCTTTGCAACATTAATCAACATTTGCAACATTGCATTCTCTATCACGACAATATTTTGCTTTATTATTTGCGGTCATACTATTCTCAGATTGATCCTCAACTTTCCACATCTTAGAGACATCTATATCGGTTCATTCTCTCCGTAGATTTATTTTCACATCTCAAGGTGAATTGCCACGACAATATTTTGCATTATTATTTGCGGTCATACTACTCGATCCTCAATTTTTCCATTTTTGGATACATCTATTCGACTTGACTTTCTACTTGCCAATTCTCGCGTAGGAGTGTAATTAAAATGCGTTTAGTTCGTGAAAATGAATGTCTGGTTGGGCTGGTAGATAAATGGGTACCCTAGGTATCCTAGTGGTTAAGACGCTCGGTTGCTGATCGGAGGTTGAGAGATCGATCGAGTCCGAACGATGACATTGTAATTTCTTCCCCCCCCCCCCACCGTGCTGGAGCGTAGTTCGGATTCAACGGTAAACTGTAGGTCTAAGGCGGAGTGACATGCTTGACCTTAGTCAAAATAAACAATCCGGGAAGAAGGAAAGCCGAGTTAGTTATTATTACTACTGTATAAATACATTTGCATATATATTGTTGCATATGGGAATATGATAAGGAAATTCATTATTTAATCAAAGGCAAATTTAGCCTATAAATAATTCGTTCATGGAAAACAATCACGTGATGATTATGTATATATAATTCAATTTAAGTTCAGTTTTTAACTTCATTAGTAAAGACAATAATGAAAACAATGTATAGTGTGGAAGGAGACGGAAACCGGTTTTTGAGACGAGATGTGAGTAAGGGGACCTTTGCGGTTAACTTTTTTGGTCGACTACTGACCTGTGTTTCCAGTTTATACCTTTAAATTCTTTTGTTTCTCTTGGTTATTTGTGTATATTTATTTTCTATATCACTTTCGATGTATTTAACTTTGTTTTTATAAAAGTATATATTTATAGAATTGTTTTGTACATTTATTTAACAATATATATAATTGTGTGTATATATATATTATATATATATATATATATAGTGTACTGTTATTTTCTGCTTCCATTTTCTGTGGAGCGCTTCAGATGAATCATCTGCTTCTAACGTGTATCGAATTTGGATTCGTTGCGCACTTTTGCGAAGTTGTTTTAATGAAGACATTTTATTTATATACAGGGGTCCCATAAGTCCGGCATCATATTAGAAATTCATATTTTTCTATTTCTACAAACTATAATTCATATTTTTCTCTTTCTACAGGCCATAATGTCTGTGAGCAAGGAAAAACGAATCCAGATAATTCTACCCATAGGTAATCGGAGTCAAAGAGAGGCCGCTGCTGAATTTAACAGACTGCATCCAGACCGCGAGCCAATAACACAGCGTTGTGTTACCAGACTTGTTGCAAAGTTTAAGGAAACAGGATCCATAGAAGATAAACCACGCACTGGACCTTCAAGGAGGTCCACTGGCGATGATGCAGCGACTACTATCGTGGCTCATTTTAAAAGAAGTCCCAATAAGTCTCTTCGGCGATTGTCCGCCGAGAGAGGAGTGTCGAAAAGTAGCATCCAACGCATTCTTCAGGCTCACAAATGGTATCCATATAAACTTCAGATCCTACAGAAATTAAACGAAGATGATCCCGACCGGCGGATGTAATTTTGTGAATGGGCTACGAAACAATATGCTCGAGATGCCAATTTCCCTTCCACCATTCTGTTCAGCGACGAGGCTTTTTTTATGGAAATGGGGAGGTAAATCAACACAACACCCGCTACTAGTCTCAAAATAACCCTCACTGGTATACATCTTCAAAGGAACAAGGTGCATCTCGGGTGATGGTATGGTGTGGCTCAAGGAAGAAGCATTTCCAAGTGTCTTGAACGAAGAAGGAAATTTCCCAACATGGCTTCAGCAAGACGGCGCTCCTGCACATTACAGCACCCAAGTAAGGGAATACCTGTACCAACAATTCCCTGGTCATTGGATAGGACGTCGAGGGCCTGTGGAATGGCCAGCTAGAAGCCCGGATCTCACGCCACTAGATTTTTATCTCTGGGGCCACATGAAAGCGCTGGTATACGCAGAGAAAATTAAGGGTGTTGAACATTTGCAGCAGCGCATTATTGGGGCATGTAACACCATTACTCCTGACATCATTCACCATGTGCTTGCTGACTGGGTATCACGTCTGAATTTGTGTATTGAAAACAATGGTGGACATATTGAGCACGTTCTGTAAATAAAAGCTTTTGTTTTGCCTTTTTTATTATGGGACACCCTGTATGTATATATATATATATATATATACATATATATATATATATATATATATATATATATATATATATATATATATATATATTAGGGTGATTCAAAAAAATCAAATTTTTTTTTTTAATTGTTCAACCTGTATTTTTGTTCCCTATGACAAAAAATTAGTGTATGCCAAATTTGGTGAATTTTAAATAAAATTTACTATGTGCTACCAGGCGTCAAAGTTTCCCTTTTTTTCAATTTGTTTGTTTTTACAACTTATGATTTTATGTTTAATTGTTTATGTTTCAGAATTTTTAATAATGGTTTATATACTAGCTTGCTTTTAATTGTTGTTTGGAACTCGTAATTTTGATACCAATTAATCGATTATGGAAGCTAGGCCTAACTCACCATCACCTAGTTGCTCAGTTGGTAGAAGTTCTACAAGAAAAGAAACTGAAGTATGGCTAATTGGGCAGCCCTCTGCAGTACTAAAAACATCCGTATTATCATCAGAGAAGGAAATGATGGCCCTCTTCATGCACTACAGAAATATTAAAAAGCAAGGCATTAGAGAATCATGCTGCTCTACTGCAGATGATGTGCTAGCAGTTTGGAAAAAAGCAGGAATACCAGCAAAACAAAGAGTACATGTAGTAGATAAAATTCAAGGAATACTGAAGGAATGGCAGCTGCTTAAGAAAAACAAAGCAAACAAATTGAAAAGATCACAAAATTTAAATCATAAAGAAGAAAAATGGAAAGATAAACTGGAAAACTTATCTGACATTGCTCATGAGAATGCTAGGGAGCTTATAAAAATAGAAAATGATAAGAAATTCTTGAAAATGCAACGTGAGAAAGGACGGCATGGAAAAATGGGTACCATTGATAAAGCTGTTGCTAAAAAAGAGCAAAGAACAGCAGAAAAGCAACAACATTATGAAAAGAGGAAAGCAGAAGAGATCAAAAGAAAGAAGAATGAAGAGGCTGTCATACTCACCAGTACATCATCAGAATCAGAATCAGAGGAGAGTAAAAGTGATGAATCTGGTTTCTGTGCTGCACAACCTTCAACATGGAAAAGTAAGGTAGGCAAACGTAGAAAATTGTTTGATGATAAATTAATAGGAAGTCTTGATGTTGCAAAATTGAGTGACAGAAATGCGTCTCTAGTTTTAATGCCAACAATCAGACATCGCTTGAATGGGGCATCTGCGAACAAATAAAATGCATGTGTTTCGATACAACGGCAGCCAATACTGGTCCTAGAAATGGTGCAGCTATTCTTCTAGAACAAAAATTCGACAACGATTTATTGTCATATTTGAAATTATGCTGGAAGCTGTTGTTTCAAAGTCTTTATCACCATCTTCTGGCCCAGATATAGTCCTTTTTAAGAAGTTCAGATAAAAATGGTCAAGCATTAATAAGGAGGACTACGAAACAGCATTATCAGATCCAGATATCTATGAAAATATTCATGACATCAAAGATGACATAATTATATTTGCAGCAAATCAACTAGATACATTCCAACCAAGAGACGATTACCTAGAACTATTGCAGTTAACAATTATTTTTTTGGGAGGTGAACCAAAAGGTGGAATCAAATTTAAACATCCAGCGGGACTTCATCGTGCTAGGTGGATGGCCAAAATTACATATTCATTAAAAATTTTTATGTTCAAATCTCAGTTCAAAATTTCAGTAAAAGACAAAAAAGGACTAAAAGACATCTGTCTATCTGCTACTCGGTTATATGTAAAGGCATGGTTTACAGCTCCTGTGCCATCTTGCGCTCCTCGTCTTGATCTGGAATTATTACAGAATCTTGTAGTCTACAAACAAATAAATGACACAATTGCATTTGTTGCTATTAAAAAACTGTTAGGTCACCTCTGGTACCTATCAGAAGAACTGGTAGCGTTGGCCTTTTATGATGATGAAGTGCCTACTGAAACAAAAGACAAAATGGTAAAGGCCTTGCAAAATACAAAAGAAACTCTTCCTACAAAGCGGGCTTTTCTAGATCCTGCACTTATTCTAACGAAGAAATTAGAAGATTTTGTCACATCAAATACTCAAAGATTCTTTACAATAACAGAATTTAGTTCAAAATTTTTACTCAAAGATGCTAAAGAATGGCATAATGATGAAGAGTTTAACTCCGCTAAGAAATCTATCAAACAGTGGAAAGTCGTTTATGATATAGCGGAAAGAGGAGTAAAATTAATGAATGAATATAATAAAATACTAACACATGACGAAGATCAAAAACAATTCTTGCTACAAGTAGTGAAAAACTACAGGGCTGTTTACCCTGATAGAAAAAAAGAAACACTGATGAAGTAAGGACAGCTAATGTCTCAAATATCATGCTAGTTTAATTATGCATGCTTGTGGTTATGGTAGGACCTACGGGGGAGCTTTCCACGTTAAAAAAAAGCAGTGCGCCTTACACTGTACCTCCTGGGTGGTGTGGAAAAATTTGACAATTTGAGTCGTTCTGTCAATTTTTAATTGCTGGTAGCAACCCCTAAAAATTAAAAATTTGCTAAAATATTTTAGGATAGTTGTTTTTATGCTGAAATGAACCATTTAAAGGGTTGAACACATTAAAATATAAAAAAAATGTTTTACCCCCATATTTGAATCACCCTATATATATATATATATATATATATATATATATATATATATATATATATATATATATATATACACAGAGGATTGACAACAGTAAATAGACACTTTCGATGTATTTTACTGTTTTTATAAATGTATATATTTTGAGAATTGTCTTGTACATTTATTTAAGAATATATATAAATGTGTGTGTGTATATATATATATAGTGTACTGTTATTTTTGTTTTCTGCTCTCAATTTGGTGTTTTATTTATTTCGGATTAAGTGTATTTCTTCAAAATATTTGGACTCGTTTAAATAATTAGCTTGAGCAAATTTCAGGAGAATTAACTTTCATTTCTCGGTATTTTCTTTATAAAAAAATATAATTAATTTGGGGTTAAAATCAATAATCTATATTTTTCACTCCACCTTAGACCTACAGTATAACATGGAAACATGGTACGGAATCCACCACAGTTGTTTTTCCGTATCCACCCGAAGAGGATGCCAGTGGGCATCGAAACTGTTGTGGAAATAAACTCTTTTTATTAGAGTGGGTTTTTATTATCATATTTTGACCTTCACGTAGAAAAGTAAAGTTTTTTGCATTTATTGGAGGATAACCCCTCCCCTTGTTGCATAACCTCTCCTCCCTTTGCAGCATTGACTTGTTGCAAGACCACTGCCCCCTTTGTTGCATAACCTCTTTCAACACCCCCACCCCTTTGCAACATTGCACCATTGCACTCTCCCATTTTGCGCCCATACTACTACTCTAATTTTTTCCTTTTAGATGGTGCTATCGGAATCATTGCTGGACATATAAGCGGTCTTCCCTTGTAAGTCGTGTCCTTTCTACTTGGATTCCCTCCTCTGTATTTTAAAATTTTCACTTTAGCTTTAAATTTCTTTCCAACCTCAACCTCTTTTCTCTGCTTTGCTTTGAAACTTTAACTTATCTTTAAATTTTTTTACTCTTTTAACCTTCCTTCTTAAACAGCCGGTCTGTTGCTGTTTGGTGTCCTTTGTATTCCTTTTTATGTGTATATTAGGGTGCCACACTCTATAGGGGCAGTTTTTAGAATTTGGAAATTTCGAATGGCCCTTAGTCATATTGTTTGGTTGGATGAGAAAACCCTAAATATGAAGTTTGAGCCCGATCGAAGTACATTTAGAGGTTCCGCATCGACCGTTTCTGTTGTACCGTGTGTTCGAAATAATGGATTTATCTGGGAAACCTGTAACCATGGCACTATTACATATATACAGGGTTGA
Source organism: Bathynomus jamesi (assembly GCA_023014485.1). NCBI lineage: Eukaryota > Metazoa > Arthropoda > Malacostraca > Isopoda > Cirolanidae > Bathynomus > Bathynomus jamesi. The sequence goes on from JAJOZX010001257.1 coordinate 481,395, forward strand.
AAAAAACCATGGTTTTTAAAACAAAAACAAAAACCAATGGTTTTAAAAAAAAAAAACTTAACTCAGATAACTCAATTAGGTACTGGTACTCAGAAATTAGAATTGCTGATTGTCTCATTTTTTAATTGGAAGATGTTAGATGTAAGAAGTGCTAACTTCACAAAAATGAAAATAAACCTAATAACAACATTTATATTTGTAGCTACATGCGTTTATAATGTAATTGATACAGGTAACTTCAATCCTTTTATGTGCAATGCCACTATTAAATAGGCCTGCTAGTGCAAGGTAGCTATATTATATACTACCGTACATACTAGGCTACCCTGAACTGATGGTTTTTAGGTCTTATCAATATAAATATAAGTTTTAGTTTTAGAGCTATTAGTTTATGAATTAAATAATTTGTGTGGTAAAAATTGAAATTATAAAAAAACAAAAAACCCCAGAAAAACATGTTTTTTTTAATGGTTTAAACCATGGTTTAAACCAATGGTTTAAGCCATTTGGGTTAAACCAGCCAACCCTGCATATATATTGCTATAATTTATGCATTTCATAAATTTAAATATTTATAATTAATACTTGCTTCTCATTGTATATATTTTCACTACTTTTCAGCATTGAGATCTGGCAACAGCGCAACGCCGGGTTAGTGTGGTGAGTCACACTGTCACAGTCTTCAGTCAATCAGTCTCCTTCACGCATTCAACGCGTGATCATCTCGTGATGGCTACCGCAAGCTCACTGAGATCCAAGACCGAGATATGGCTAATCGGACACGCCAACCCAAGCCCCCTAACGGGAAACAGGTTACCTTCAAATGGTGAAGTGCTTCGCCGGTTTATACAGTTTCATAAGGTGCAAAAACAACTTCTAGCCGAGGCGGCGCGTAATGTGATCGTCGAGGTGTATACTTTCTGGGCTATGGCCAGAATCCCGACCATGACCTCCAAAAGCGCCGCGCGAAAACTGCTTAGACTTTACGACAATTGGCAGGCACTGCAGCGCGGCCGGAAGTGGTCCGGCGCCACAGGTGAGGCAGCCAGGGCGGCCTTCACCGAGGGACTCGATGACATTTTTGACGTGGCTCTCGACAACGCCCTCTCCGTCATCACCATCCAGGAGGATCGCGACTTCCTTCTTGCTCAACGCGAAAAGGGTCGCCGTGGTGTCATGTCCTGGGTGGACAAAATCCTCACTGGAATTGAGCAACGTGCATCCGCGCGTGAAGCTGCCAAAGAAAGGCAACGCCAAAAGCAATCAGAGCAATCACTGGCAACAGCAACCCTTACATCATCAAACTCGTCGTCGTCGCCTAATTGCTCGACAGAAGAGGAAACCAATCCACCTACAAAGCGCCGTCGCAAAAAGAACATTATGACTCAAGACCTAGCGTCGGCACTGGACCGAACCAAAACAAGCAACCGTGGAGCCGTTCAACTCAAGAAAGCAGCTGCTTCCAGTCTGGATATTCAAGACACAGATGAACTGGCTCTCAGTCACGAGACGATTCGGCGTTGGCGATTGCGTCATCGAGGGGAAATCGCCAAAGAAGTGAAGATGACGTTCGATCCCAGTGTCCCGCTCATCGTTCACTGGGACGGGAAGATGGTCTCCGACTTCAGCGGCAAGAAGGTCGATCGCCTCGCCATAGTCGTGTCCGGCGACGGCGTCGACAAACTTCTCTCCGTGCCAAAGCTGCCTGCTGGAACTAGTCGCGCCCAAGCAGATGCTGTGCTGAACTCGTTGGATGACTGGGGAATCGCTGATCGTGTCGTCGGGCTCTCCTTTGACACGACAGCTGCCAACACGGGCGTCGTTTCGGGCGCTTGCGTCTTCATCGAGCAGGGCCTTCACCGCCAGCTGCTGAACCTGGCCTGTCGGCACCACATGCTAGAATTGGTGGCAGAGAAAGCCTTCATCGAGTGCATGGGCCCTCCTCTGGTCCTGACATTAAACTGTTCTCGCGACTGAAGGAGCGCTGGCAATCCGTCTGCACCGACCAATTCAGCGCCATCTCCAAGGAAGACCTTACTAAGCCGCTGCTCAAGGCGCGAGACGATCTGATCGCGCGTTTCAAGGGTCACATCACCAAGGGCCAGCCGCGGGACGAATACCGAGAGCTCCTGGAGCTGGCGATCATAGCGCTTGGAGGCGTCCCCCAGCGAGGTGTGCGCTTCATGGGACCGGGCACACTCCACCGCGCCCGGTGGATGGCCAAAGTGATATACGCCATCAAGTTCCACCTCTTCCGGCAGCAGCTCCCCATTAAGGCTCGCGAGGCCCGGGGCATCCTGCGCTTCGTAAACTTTGCGCTGCTGGTTTACATTCCGGCCTGGTTTACGGCGCCCCTTCCCGCCGCTGCCCCTCGAACTGACCTGGCGATGCTCAAGGCGCTGGTTGACTACGACAAGGTGGACAAGGACGTGTCCAAGGCTACTTCCCCTGTATTTCGACGACATCTCTGGTACCTGAGTGAACACCTGGCCGCCCTCGCTCTCTTCGATGACGACACTCCGCTGGAGGAGAAGAGTCGAATTGCGACGGCCATCAAGGATGTCGAGGGCACCGAGGAGCCACCCAAGCGCATTGCCCTGGACGTCTGCCCGGAGGAGCTCGAGCGAAAGACAGTCGCAGACTTTTGCACGACATCCAGCACGCTTCTTTTCGAGCGGCTCGCGATCAATACTTCTTTCCTAGAGTTGGAGCCGGCTACCTGGTCGAACAATGCGTCCTACCTGGCGGGGAAACGCCGTGTCTCTACGTTGAGCGTTGTCAATGTCCGGGCGGAGCGAGGGGTCGCGCTGATGCAGAACTACAATCTCGCACTCACCAAGGACGAGGAGCAACGGCAGTACTTGATGCAAGTCGTTGAGAAGCACCGCAAAGAGCACCCGAGCGCCCGCAGCGGAAATCCTTAACGGGTTTGGGAGTACTTTATGGTATATTTGAATTTGCTTCATTTTTATAGGGTGTTACTCCTATTAATCCTGTATAACAATGTATAATCGTATATACTTTATTTCTTAGTTATTATTTTGATTTATATGGCCAGTAGGCTCAGTATATTACTATGATTAATACGGAATAAAATGTTTTTTATTTTAATAATATTAAGTTGTTTTGTTGCAATAAAATTGAAATTGATTTAATGATTTTGTATTATTAATAACATTACACACAGAGAATAGTATCCTGCTACCCAGGCATGGTGGGACAAGTTTATTCCAATTAATTATGAAATAATGTTGAACAATATTGTTAAGGTGTTTGCACTGTTTGCTAGTTGCGTATTGTGTTGTTATAAGCTGGTTGCCGGTTGGTGTGGTTTGGATTACAAAGCATAAACGTATTAAGGTGAAACTTTGAAAAAAAACTTTTGAACCGCGACAAAAATATTAATATAAAAAAAAATATTGGAGATGGAATAAACTTAATGCTATGGAAATATAGCTGTGACTGTCCTCTACGCCATGGTATATGATAGCATTTATATTGACATTGTACATGTTACTTTACCCCTTGGAGCTGGAGAAATTTCTTGGAGAAACTCATTACTTCTGACACGTGGTACGCCAGAGATGGTCGATGCGGAACCCCTAAATATCCTTCAATTTGGCTAAAATTTCATATTCAGGGCTTTTCCACCCAACCTAACAATCCCACAAAGGGCCGTCCTAAAAATCAAAAAATTATTTTTATGTGGCACCCTGGACTGTATATTCTCTTGCTGTTCCTTAAGTTGTCTCTTCTCAGCAGACATCTTTCGGTGAGCCATTTGTGCTTCTTTTTCAGCTAGCTTTAAGGCGATACCAGCCGTATACCCTGTGCGATCTCCTCCGCATGGACAATAGAAATTGTTTGTCTTCTTCTATGGTGATCATCCTGAGTGTATTTTCATGGGCGATGTCGAAAAGTTTATCCAGTTGGCTCGTGAAGTTAGCCTCCTTACACCGCGGCTTTTTAGATGACCTTTTCTTGTTCTTCTTGCTTAGCTGATACTCGGCCAAAAGTTTTGATAGTTTGCTTATGACGTTGCGCTTCTGCGTGGTTGGAATTTGAGCCTCAGCCCAAAACTGGATAATTCTTGGGCTATAGTGGCAGGGCTACTGGGAACAGTCCTTTTCTTCATACCTTGTTCGTAGAAGTACCGCGCCAAAACCCGTTGGGTGGTGCGAAGTTTCCTGCCACATATCTCGTTGTTTGCTGTGCCAACTAACCAAACAACCTTTGCAGACCTTGAGCGGCGACGTTCCATAGTGTTGCTAGAATTTCTAGCTTCCATTTGAACTGCATCAATGTCTGACATCTAAAATGAAAAAAGAAGCAATTTAAAAATAATACGACATGCGGATGTCGGACGTTATGAACCATGACAGCACCAACTTTGAACCAAAACAATTTTATCAACAAAAGGTGTCCCACAAAACTTCCAAAAAATCTTACAAAAGTGCTTAAACCACAGACATTTGATATGTTTGTAATTTGTATAACACATTTGCTGCATATTTAATTTCATGAACATTTAATCTCATATTTAATTTAATTTTTTAATAATATTCCATCTTATTTCATACCAGAAAATGTTTTCTTCATTGCATGACAAATTACACCTACTTAATAATTAAAGTAAGATATCATACTTTCATGATGCTAAATGCAGTAAGAACTAATCACAAGAATCTTCTGGATTTCACAAAATGTTTGTTTTGGACAAAGCCTCTACCACTGAAAAGGAATGGGAAGGCTTTACTAGACTTTGCAAAATCACAAATGCTTTGTCTTTTGTATGTTATTTTAACCTGTATCTTGTGGTTATATTATTGTTTACTGTCTAAAAATATTGTTTGATTACACTACTGGGCAGTTCTAAGGAAAATTTCTAATAAGTTTCAGGCAAACTCTGCTTAGACCGCCGAATCGAGGTAGGAATCACGCTATAGTAGCACCAACAATTATTTAGATAAGCGGTAATATTTCTATTAAATTTAAGTTAAGTTTAGATCGCTGACGGTAATTTACCTTAAGTATTACCGTGAGATTAAACTGATCGTTACGTATTAGATTACGTAACCCCCCTCTTGTTTGCTCTGTGGATTTGAGGAGTCCTTGGAATTAATAATTTCGATTCTCCCTATCCCCGGAGTGGATTTAAGAGTAGGTCTAGGAGTGGTTAACTTGCTGGCCATCATTTACTCGATCAGAGTCATTCAGACTCAGTTGAGTTTAACTTGGGTACGGCTTGGGTCGAGGTGGTGATTGGCCTCAAGAACTTCGTTACTCGAAGAGCTATCACCCTTCGATTTTGTGGCTGTTCATCCGTGGTTTGGTTCAGGGAGTTCCACCCAGGACCTAAGTCGCTCATTTTGTGTGGGACCTCCAAACTGCTCCGAACCGCAGTTGAGGTCAGAGCGCGTCTCGATTGAAGGCTCATTAATCCTGGCAATTGAGTCAGGGTGGGTAGCCTCTCGAGTCCCCACACACTGACCTTTCAATATATATATATATATAAATATATACCGGTATATATATATATATATATAATATATATATATATATATATATATATATTATATATATATATTGTAGGTTTCATTTATTTTACTGACAGTGCAAAAGACCCCAAAATATTAAATTCTTTGATAACCAAGAGGAATAATGAATATTTTTATTTCGTATGTAATTTGTAAACATATTTATTAAATGAAAATTAATTAAAAATCTTATTCAGGTGCTCCCAGACATCATTTGTAAAGAGCAAAAATAGTTTTCAATATTCGAGATTCTCAGCGTTGAAGAGGATCCAGGATTTAAAAAGGCAACCATTAATTAAGTCGTGTGCGTTTGTGTGTGTGTGTGTGTGTGTGTGTGTGTGTGTGTAAGAGAATTCAGTTCCCATCCTTGCTGCCCCAGTGAAATTGAAATATTAATCGAAAATAACTGGAATTAAAATTTGTTTTTAAAAAAAATTCAAAGAAAAACCTTAAATAAATTTTTTTTTTTAAATTTTGGTGTAATTGTAAAATTAAAAAGTTGAATATTAACAATTAAAAATGGCGATGCATATTCTCTCTCTCTCTCTCTCTCTCTCTTCACCTGTTCTTTGTCTTCACCTATTCTTCCTTGTGAACACGCGCTTATCGAACGCCCACTGTCAGTTATTCTGATAAATTGTTGTTTTGTATTAGTTTTTTTTTAAATAAAGAATATAATGTTTAATAAGAGATGTAATAATTTTTTTTCAGGATATAATAAATTGATTAAAACTGTATGGAATTAAGATGTGTAAAATGAAATTGTTTGAAATATAAAATACTATTTGGCAGCACTCGAAATGCGCCGAGGCTGGAGGCATTAAAGTACTTAAAAACCAGTCCTCGGGCGCGGTGTGGTTCAATAAGATTGTTTTTGTTTCCAATATGTGATTATGATTTTAAACTTACTTTAATGGATCTCTCTCCACGTTCAAATTATAATGATAAATTCGCCGCTCGCTTCCCCCGTCCTGTTCATCGTTTCAACATAAATAAAAAAAATCAGTAAACGGTCATAATCGTTTTTAATTTTTCCCACTCCCTCGCTTTGTTTTTCAAAATTTCAATGACGGCCACGCTATCCATCTACTGCATTTATGAAATACAGCGAAATGAGTGTAAAGCAGTAGAAAGAGTGATAATAAAGGAAAGTGTAAAGAAAAGTAAAATAAGAATTTAAACCTTTTGACTATACTGTTTTTCAGTGAAATTAACTCACCATGAAAGTGATATATTTACAGTAGTGTTCGGTGCATTCATATCTAACTTAACATATTTAATTTACCTTGCTTTAGTATTTAATTATAGCTGAATTCACTTATTTATTAAACAAAGTTAAAGTAACCAACGTGATGCCATAAAGCTTTTTTGCTGTGTCTTGAGAAATATTTCGCGGTGTTAACGTCTTCGAGGCGGGTCACAGACAGGTTAAAGCAGTTAAAGTAAAACATGGTTCCATAAGGCTGTATTTCCTTTGCCCTGAACATTGTATTCGAGGTGTTAATCCCTTCAGACACAGGCAGACAGCGTGGGTAAAAGCTCACCCTCTCAAAAATAGATAAGGTCTTTACTTTAGCCTTTCATTTTTCTTAGTATTGTTAACTACAATAAAAATAGACAAAATATGACAGGACCAGGTAAACTGAAAGCCGAATGCTTTAACTGTAAAGTTCAGCACTTGTGTATTGACTTTCCTGAAGAAAATTTTAACGACATTACAACTTTGAGTGTATGTTTGTTTTGTAAACTTAGAAAAAAACATGAAAAGGAAGATAAAGAGCTAAAGGAAATTGTAAACAATCTTTAAGCTCAGATTATAGTACTGGAAATCCAAACCACTGGACAAGGCCAGAGTGAAAACCCAACATCGGATATAAACTCTAAGGTTGAGCGTTTAGAAGAAAGAATGGCCCGGTTGGGAACCACAGTAAGTACTACTTACTCTGGTTCTCAAACGGGCCTTGAATTATTCTCCCTTAGTTCTACTTTTCTAACTAATGTAGTCCGAAAAGTAGAACTAAGGGAGAAGAATTCACGGTAGTTAAAATTAGACACTCAAAACCGAAATATAAGGATTCTAAATCCATCACCACAAAAAATAGGTTTCACTTACTTGCTGACGAAGAAGAGATCAATTGGGGGATTCTCTGGTTAGAAATCAAGTGGGCTTTTTCTGAGCAAAACACGAGATCAAGAGATAACTTAGATGTTTTCCAGCTGCCACAAGTCAGAATAAATTGGGAATTAGACAACCTTAATATCAAAAGTAAAAGTTGTCCCATCATTGTATCATACATGTTGGTCGCAATGACATTTTTCAGAGAGAGAGAGGAGGGAAGACTGAGGCCATTGTAAACGAATTTAAAAACCTAACCGATTCAAAGAAAAGACTGACATGGGAATGGTTGTAGGAATTCTCCCAAGAATGCATGCTAGTCGATGTACTTTAAGTAAAAGCTATTAGTATAAATAAAAATAACTTAAAACGCATTTGCGAAAATAAAGGAATAAAGTTGGTTGATTTTTGGCCTAAACTTTTTGATAGCAAAAAATAATTTGGCTCAGATAGAATTCATTTTAACCAAAAGGGTAAGAAGAAATATGGCGATCTTCTGAACATTAACTTGTATAATCTTTTGAAATTAGATTCCCCCCCCAACCAGTAACTGATCCTGCTCCGCCAGTTGTTAATTCTACTAGTACATTGCCTGTTTAAACGTCCCCCTTTAGCATCCTTTGATTTACCTGCTTCGGGAAACGACCCAGGTCAAATAGAAGAAATAACAACTTAAAATCTCTTTAAATTGTGCTTTTCAATGCCAGGTGATTAAGGAGCAAACTACTGGAATTTATAGCGCTAGTCAAAACTGGGAACTTTGACATCATAGGAATAAATGAATCTTGGATTCATTCTGATTCAAGAGACTTTATAGGAGAACTTAAAATGGTCGGTTACAAAATGTTTCGTAAAGATAGGAATGGAAGGGCGGAGTATTTTTACATGCTCGTGACTTCCTGCACCCGGTAAATATTAACATTGTTTCTGCTCATGAAATGTTGGGAATTTAAGTAAATTTGACCAATAAATTATTTCATTTATTACTAATATATAGGCCACCTCACTACCCCGTTATTAAGGATATAAACATGTATAATCGATTAAGTAGATTAGTGAATAATAAGATAAGTGTAATTTTTGGTGATTTTAACTGCTGAAATATAAACTGGAAAGACAAAACAGCTGATGCTGAAGGCTTAAGACTGTTGGAATTTGCAGATAATAATGTATTAAGTCAGTGGGTTGACGGTCCTACTAGAGGTAATAGTAAACTAGATCTCATATTCACAAGCGAAGATGACCTAGTCTCTAACCTGAATATTGGTGAAACTATGTATAAGAGCGACCACAATTTGATTAGGTTTGACCTCAGGGTACCAATTTGTACTCGAGAAAAGACGTACAAAAGGTTGGATTTCTCTGAAGCAAATTTTGAAAGCTTCCGAAGTAGTTTAGACACTCTTAAAATTCTAATAGGTGAGGATGTCAGTGTCACCTGGAGCTCATATACGGATCAATTTAGAATATTACAGGACGCTTTTATACCTACTAAAATAGCTTCCTCTTTGTCAACTAATACGCCGAAATGGTTTAGCAATGTAATTAGCAGTCCTATTACGGAAAGAAATAAAGCCTACAAAATATTTAAGTCACATTTCAACCAGACTAATTCAGAAAATTCTATAAACCTACGTCGGAGGGTTAAATCTTAATTAGATCAGCTAAATGTGATAAAGAAGCTAGAGTTGCCTCACTTTGTAAAGTTAACTCTGAAGTGTTTTTACCCATGTTAACAGCAGAAAGCCAATTAATAATTCTGTAGGTCCCTTAAAAGTTAGTAATGGCATACTGAAATTTAGTGATATAGATACAGCTAATATATTAAACAAATTTTTCGTTACAGTTTTCACGGTAGAAGACTAAACTGAAGCACCAAATCTCCGGATTACGTATGACGGTGACCATCCCGAAGAGACTAATTTTTACGAAAGATGTGGCGCAGCAACTAATTGACAAGATGAATAACTGCAAATCGCACGGTCCGGACTTGTTTCTTTCAAGGGTATTAAAAGAGATTAGTCACACTATTGTTGATGATTTAGTAACTATATTCAAATAATCATTCAAATTAGGGAAAGTTCCAACCGACTGGAAATTAACAAACGTAATACCAATCTTCAAAAAGAGGGATAGGCAAAATCATTGTAATTACCGCCAGATTGATTTAACGTCAATTGTCGGCAAGCTGTTGAAATCTATTATCGTGTATCACCTTGAATCAAACATTTTATTTTTTTATTCTCAACATGGATTCCAACTGAATAAATCTTGTCTTACCTGCTAGAATTTTTCCATATGTACACTTTATACGACTCAATTGGAGCAATAAATATAGTGTATCTCCACTTTCATAAAACCTTTGGCAAAGTCCCTCACGCGAGATTGATGACTAAAGTTAGAGGACTGGAAATTACAGGCCTTGTTTCAGTTTGAAGATTTGTTGAGAGATAGAAAACAGTGGTAATAAATGGAGTGCCTTCGGAGTGGATCCCCGTCACCAATGAGATTCCATAGGGCTCCGTTCTGGGTCCTTTACTTTTCATCACCTACATCACCTATATCGTGAACTAAAGAGAATAATCGGTAGTGAGCAGGCTTTAGTTATGGGTGACTTTAATTGCGCCAACGTGAATTACGACACAATGCAGGGTGACGCGGAAGGTAATCGTTTAGTTAATTTTCTCGAGGATAGCTTTCTTATTCAAAAGGTTGGGGAACCTACGAAGTTGGACAGTATTTTAGATTTAGTAATAACTACGGATGATAGGCTAATTACTGATATTCAAGTAATAGAACCGTTAAGCAATAGCGATCACAATATGGTGGAGTTTGTCCTCTCAGTAAGTTACTCGAAACCAGCTAACTCGACTAAAATTCCTAACTTCCAGCACGCAGACTTTAGTAAATTTCGAAATAAATTGTCACACGTCAATTGGGAGAACGAAATGGGGAACTCCAACGCAAAACTAATGTGGGAATTGTTCGAAACAGTATTTAGGACTATAAATGAGGAATGTGTACCGTACAAAATTAAGCGTGCGAAAGTAAACAACAAGCCCTTGTGGTTTACTTCTAGAGTAGGAGACATTAAAAAGAGTAGAGATAGGGCTTATAGGCTACATAAGTGCGATAAAGACAATTTGTGGTTAGGAAACAACTACATATATCTAAGGCGTGAAGCGAAAAGTGTAATAAAAAGGTCCAAGCGCGAATTTGAAATCTTCATAGCTCGTGACGGTAAAGAAAACCCCAAGCGATTCTTTCAATACGTCAATAACAGAAATCCAGTAAAAAGTGTCTTGGAGCCTTTGAAAAATGTAAACGGAGATGTAGTTTCTGAAAACAAGGAAATGGCGACCTTGCTAAACGAAATTTTTACGTCAGTTTTTACTATAAAAGATGTAACGAATATCCTTACGGTCATAGACATAATACCTTTTGATAATGGTAATATTTTGGATAATATCGTGGTTAGTGAAGGGGAGGTAATGCGCTATATTGATAAAATGAAAACTCGTAAATCACCGGGGCTGGATTCGATATATCCCATACAACTAAAAGAATTAAAAGATAGCATTGTTATGCCGCTAACAAAGATTTTTAATGCGTCTATTTCTGAGGGGTGCGTACCAGATAATTTCAAGTTAGCAAACGTAACACCTATCTTTAAGAAAGGCGATAAAGGTGCGGCGGGAAATTATAGGCCAATCAGTTTAACGTCTGTTGTAGGTAAGCTACTGGAATCAATAATTAGGGATCGTATAGTCGAACACTTAGAATTGCATAAACTAGTTAGAAATACGCAGCACAGTTTTAGGCGAAACAAATCTTGCTTAACTAATCTTTTAGAATTTTCCCAAAGCGTGGTTGACGTTTACGATAGACATCGGGCGGTTGATGTAGTGTATTTAAATTTTCCAAAAGCGTTTGACACCGTGCCGCACAAAAGACTCATTGAAAAAACTAAGGCTCATGGAATCAGGGGTGTAGTAATAAATTGGCTAGAAGAATGGTTGCGAGGCAGGAAACAGAGGGTGGTCGTTGATGGAGCGGAGTCGTGTTGGGCTAATGTAGCGAGTGGCATTCCTCAGGGTTCTGTATTGGGCCCCTTGCTTTTTCTTATATATATTAACGATTTAGATGTCGGCCTAGTCAGTACAGTTTCAAAGTTTGCGGATGACACGAAGCTGGGTTGTAGGTCGATTAATGACGAAGATAGAGGTAAAATCCAGGAAGATCTGAATAAAATCGTTGATTGGTCAGTCACATGGCAAATGAGATTTAACGTCGATAAGTGCAAAATTTTGCATATAGGTTGGCCTAACGGTAATTTTGCATATAGTATGTAAGGGAAAGATTTAACAAGCGTAGAGCAGGAAAAAGATTTAGGAGTTATAATCACTGGTGATTTAAAAGTAGCGAAACAAAGTACAGCAGCGGTCAATAAGGCGAACAAAGTATTAGGTTTTATAGCTCGGAATTTTGAGTACAAATCGCGCGATATTATAGTTCCTCTTTATAAATCATTAGTTAGACCCCATTTGGAGTACGCGGTCCAATTTTGGAATCCGCATATGCGCAAAGATATAGACAAAATCGAAAGAGTTCAAAGACGAGCAACTAAGATGATTCCGTCGCTTAGGTCAAAGTCGTACGAAGATAGGCTTAAGGAGTTAAAATTGACTACACTCGAGACTAGGAGGCTAAGGGGTGATCTAATCCAGGTTTTCAAAATTATGAATGGGTTCGATAACGTAGATAGAGATAGCTTTTTCGAAATATCTCAATATAATAGGACTAGAAATAACGGGTGTAAGTTGGCAAGTAGAAGGTTCGAGACAGCGGTTGCCAAAAACTTTTTTACACATAGAACAGTAAATAGCTGGAATAGTTTGCCGGTAGAAGTAATTAGTAGCACGTCTATAAACATGTTTAAAAATCGATTAGACGCATATGTTGATAGATTGGGTATAGTTTAAGGTAGTAAAATTAAGGCTTTGTGGTGATAGATCCCACAGCTCAACACAACTGTTGTGGGATATAGGGAGGCAGCATCTTTGGTTAGGGGATACTCTCTGTCCTTACACACCCCATTTAAAGAGATTCCTCTGCCGAGCGGTGACCCCCATAGTACTGTGAGGTATTGAAAAACTCATGATCTTCACTTGCCCCACAAACACCTTGAAATGGGAGACCCAAAATGGGTGCACACACATTTCTACATTACTGTACAGTCTTTACAGCCACACCTACACTTTTCCTCCTAAGTATATATGTAAAAATGAACAATGAATAATCAATATTCATTTTTACATAAGAACCAAAATCGCTTAACGCGAGTTTGGATAATAATTTTACTTGTAGCTTCCTATTTTTGTTCGTGTCACAACCCTACGATCTACCATATCTATGGTTTAGTCGTATCCATTTTCCATTTGTTATAGAAGTTATTATAATTAATTATGATTGTCTTGCATCTCACCCTCGACCCTAGATTATACAAACACATTGCATATAAGAGGATTGGAACCCGTAGTTGTGCTTCTTAGTCCTTGATACCCATTCTGTCTTTAATTCGTTTGTTTTAGGTCCTCCCAAATAATGACTTACAGTTATACTGTACGTATGACATAATGTGAATAACTATGACGTCATAAAGTAACTTAATTCTCTTCACGTTTTCCATACCTTGAACACTGAATCACGTGTTTAGTATTTGGACATCTTCCGTATTGAATGTATGGTAAATTCTTTAATAATAATAAAAAGAAAAAAAAAAACTTCATTCTCTATACATCATTATTTATGTTGTTTCCTACCTATTGTCTACTGATACCTATCAACCTATCAGTCCATATTTTACGCGTGCCTATATTACGCACACAACCTATTGTATTACGTACATGTAAAATACATCCACATGTCTTTTTTTTTATTATTTTCTTTCAAGTGCGTTCACCCCTCACAAGATATTCATTAGGCTTAGGTGAGTGGTCGAATTCGCGAATCACAGCAAAATCGAACGCTCTGATCCAAATTTATAACATATTATAATATAATGTAACATGTTATGTTGTATATAAATTATCTTGTATGTGCTCATGTACTTGGGTTATGCTAATAACCATATATAATAACCATATAATATAACCATATAATATAACCATATAATATAACCATATATTATAACCATATATTATAACCATATATAAATATATAAAAACACTGTAAGAATGGTAAACGACGTAATGTACTTCAATGAAACTGTAATTGAATGTAATGACTTTATATATAATGTAAGAATGTACTTTAATAGAACTATAAGTGACAATCATAAGCGAATGGGAAGTAATCCATAATCGCAATCATAATTGTAATAAACCCAAACGAAAATGTACTCAGTCGTGTACTTAAATTGTACTTATGTACTACTATGAAATGATATCGCCTTCAGAAATGAAGACGCGGCAAAAAAAAATACGATTATCTATTAGTTTTTTTTTTATTTTTTAAATTTTTATTTGGAATCTTTCAAACATCTGATCGTGTTTAAAAGGGGGGAAACTTAACCTTCAACTGCCGTCCCCCAAAATTTAGGCTTATATTATACATGTATTTGTAAAATGAACTACACTTGATTACGGGACTCTGCTTTGGTCACTGCTACGAGCCTCCCTTGTTAGCAGCCTCGCTGCGGGGAGGGGGCAGAGGCCCCTTGCCTCCTTAACTTTTTAGATTCCGGCCTGAGCCATGGTCGAAAGAGGTCGAACCTCTACCCCTGTAAATTCAGAGCACTAACTGTAAATTTTTAAGAAGTAAATTACAGTAGGAGAAACTTTTTATTTTCCCCCTCGAGTTGGGCTATCTTCAGAGGAACTTAGTCAGTAAAGTCGATAAGTTATAAAAGAAAAGTCGATAATTTTAGTCTCAGAGAAAGTATCAGAGTATTATAGCAAGAGAAGAATTAATAACTGACGACCCAAGCACATAGAAGATATTGGCATAACAGTCTGGCGAGTCTGTAGCCAAGAGTTTAACAGAGTGGCGACCCTATAGCCATGATAAACATTTGGCGACCCTACTACCAAGATTAGAAGAAGATTTTAAGAAGAGGATTTTAACAAGTGGCCACTCTTTGGCCAGGATAGAAATTACCTTGCATCAGGATAAAACCATTTGACCGGCGTGTCACGACTTCTTGTTCGTAACATCCACCCTTGAACCGGTGTGTCACGACTCCAAGTTCCCCACGCCTAGTTTTCATCCAAGAAGAAGTAGCCAGCAAGACGTCTTCAGGACACGTCTCTGAGGATTTCGCCCGTAGAAATTTTGTTAAGTAGTTTTTTTTTTTTAAGAAATTTATAAACACTTGAAAAGTCAGTATTATTAACAGTTAATAATGAGTATCAAGTCAGAATTTACAAGAAACACAGTGAACATTTCAGACACCAGTGATACATTTTTTTAGTGAAACTAATTTTCACAGAAGTTAAATGTAAGAGAAGTTAAATGTAAGAGAAGTTAAATGTAAGAGAAGTTAAAAGTAAGAGAAGTTAAAAGTAAGAGAAGTTAAAAGTAAGAGAAGTTAAAAGTAAGAGAAGTTAAAAGTAAGAGAGTTAATTTCAGAGAGTTAATTTCAGAGAGTTAATTTCACTATTATATTCAGTACAGAATAATTTTATTTCATGTACCAAACATAATAGTACCGGAGTGAAATGTTTACATTTTTTATTTTTTGTTTACAATTTTTTTCAAATTATTGAATTGAATTGACTTGCAAATTAAGAAAGAGAGTGTTTATAGAGAGTTTATAGATTTAGAGAGATACTTGAAGTAATTTCAAGTCAGTTTTAGTTGCAAATAAATTGCAAGTCAGTTTTAGTTGCAAATAAATTGCAAGTCAGTTTTGACGTCAGTTTTAGTTGCAGGTCAGTTTTGAAGTCAGTTTTAGTTGCAAATAAGTTGCAAGTCAGTTTTGAAGTCAGTTTGAAATAAGTTTTGAAGTCAGAAGGTTGCGCTAAGAGGGACAACCGCCCCAGAGATTTATAGAAATACTTGATAAGAGGTCAAGTCAGAAGGTTGCGCCAAGAGGGACAACCGCCCCAGAGATTTATAGAAATACTTGATAAGAGGTCAAGTCAGAAGGTTGCGCCAAGAGGGACAACCGTCCCAGAGATTTATAGAAATACTTGATAAGAGGTCAAGTCAGAAGGTTGCGCCAAGAGGGACAACCGCCCCAGAGATTTATAGAAATACTTGATAAGAGGTCAAGTCAGAAGGTTGCGCCAAGAGGGACAACCGCCACAGAGATTTATAGAAATACTTGATAAGAGGTCAAGTCAGAAGGTTGCGCCAAGAGGGACAACCGCCCCAGAGATTTATAGAAATACTTGAAAAGAGGTCAAGTTAGAAGGTTGCGCCAAGAGGGACAACCGCCCCAGAGATTTATAGAAATACTTGATAAGAGGTCAAGTCAGAATGTTGCGCCAAGAGGGACAACCAAAACAGAGGTTAATCGTCTCCACTTGATAGAGATCAAGTGCAGTCATTTTCCATTTTCAGTTAATTTCAAGTTAGACAGTTTCAGTTTTTTTTGAAGAAGCCAGTTTTGAAGAAGTTAGTTTTGAAGAAGTCAGTTTTGAAGAAGCCAGTTTTGAAGAAGCCAGTTTTGAAGAAGCCAGTTTTGAAGAAGTCAGTTTTCAAGAAGCCAGTTTTGAAGAAGCCAGTTTTGAAGAAGCCAGTTTTGAAGAAGCCAGTTTTGAAGAAGTTAGTTTTGAAGAAGTTAGTTTTGAAGAAGTTAATTTTGAAGAAGTTAGTTTTTAAGTCCCAAGTCATTTCAATGCAGTCAATTGAATTCAACTTTTTCTTTGTAAGTTAAGAGAATTTAATTTAAGAAATGTAATCTAAGAATTTAATTCAACCTTTTATTTTTGTTGTAAAAGAGAATTAAATTCAACCAGAATTGACCGGTTTGCGTCTTTAGTTTAACCTTTTTTTTTGTTGTTTGTAAGAAGGAAATTGACCGATTTGTCTTTTCTTTTCATGCCATTGTTGCGTATATAAATATATAGTTATGTATTTTCTTATTTGTAACCAAAACCGTTTTTACAAAGGTTGTAACGATTTTGATAATTATTGTAATGTATATGAGGAACATGCCGTCCCTCCATTTTGTTTGAACTCTTTTAATTTTTGTTCTAAGTAGTGTGACACGCAATCTTTAAAAAAAAAAAAAAAAAAAAAAAAAAAAAAAAGTGCTCACGAAAAGACGTAATTGTCAATTTCAGACTTATACCCCCTGCTTAGTCACTCAATTCCCCCGAATGTAGTAATCCAAACTTTGTTTTTTTATTTTATTTATTTTAACACCCCAACCCCAGTTGAACCCAGTGTCAACCAGAGCAATGGTTCAACCATGGTTAATTTCTCTTTGGTACTATGGAACATAACCTCAATTTATGTTGTGTTTTTTATTTTTAATATACTATATGTTTAGTTCATTAAAATGCATAATTGATTTCTATTTTTAATTTGTATTCTTAATTTTCTTAATTCAATTATCGTACCGATACTTCTGGTTAATGTTAATGGTTATATAGTTCATATATAGCTAGGAATGTTACTAGTCGAATTTAATTCCATCTTCAAAATTTAATTTTTAATACCGCTAGATTTACTTTCATTACTTGTAAGGTCCTCTAAGTACATTTTTTTTTATTACCTTAATCCGTGTAACTGATTTAATTAAATACTTAAATACTACCTTCAACTTAAAGGATTTTATAATAATAATAATAATGATAATAATAATAATAACAACAATAATTGACTTAAAAGATTTTATAACCCTAAACCCATCTTAAATTATTATACATTATTTTTTAAACTTTGTTAATTCAAAAACCTACCAAATCCCTACACATACACACGCATGTATGCACACTATATATATATATATATATACACACACACAAACCTTATGCTAAAATCATTGGATATCACAATAAAATATTTCATTGCGTGTAAGTGCTAACTCTGCTATTTATATAGTGTTAAGCATTTTTTCTTACTATATATAAATTTTTGTTCAGGCATTTATTCAGTTAATTTAACAATCCTCTCAGCTAATCTGTCCCTCAAAATTATAAGATACACACTTTGTACCTAATACACACGAATACACACTATACCACAGGTCTATACATCATCCATTACGTAATTCGATTTTTTACCTACAATAGTCAATAAAAATTAGCTTATAGATTGTACGATGTACGTTTTTCCCTTTTATCTACTCTATTCATTATGTACATAATTTACCCCACAGAAAAATAAAATTTTGAAATTTTTTTTTTAACCATATCATTGTTTGTCTAACTTAAATGTTTGTCTAAATTAAAGTATTAATCTTTGAATTTTTTATATTATATAATAATTCACTTGTTCTGTATAAAAATTTGTAATGTAAAGAAAAATTCGTCATCTAACTTGAAGTAGTTAGGATGTTATTTTCTCATTTGTATTGTATTAATGGTACCCTATTAGATTATTGTATAAATATCATTTTTTTTAAAGGGAGAGCAATGTAAAAATGAACAATGAATAATCAATATTCATTTTTACATAAGAACCAAAATCGCTTAACGCGAGTTTGGATAATAATTTTACTTGTAGCTTCCTATTTTTGTTCGTGTCACAACCCTACGATCTACCATATCTATGGTTTAGTCGTATCCATTTTCCATTTGTTATAGAAGTTATTATAATTAATTATGATTGTCTTGCATCTCACCCTCGACCCTAGATTATACATACACATTGCATATAAGAGGATTGGAACCCGTAGTTGTGCTTCTTAGTCCTTGATACCCATTCTGTCTTTAATTCGTTTGTTTTAGGTCCTCCCAAATAATGACTTACAGTTATACTGTACGTATGACATAATGTGAATAACTATGACGTCATAAAGTAACTTAATTCTCTTCACGTTTTCCATACCTTGAACACTGAATCACGTGTTTAGTATTTGGACATCTTCCGTATTGAATGTATGGTAAATTCTTTAATAATAATAAAAAGAAAAAAAAAACTTCATTCTCTATACATCATTATTTATGTTGTTTCCTACCTATTGTCTACTGATACCTATCAACCTATCAGTCCATATTTTACGCGTGCCTATATTACGCACACAACCTATTGTATTACGTACATGTAAAATACATCCACATGTCTTTTTTTTTATTATTTTCTTTCAAGTGCGTTCACCCCTCACAAGATATTCATTAGGCTTAGGTGAGTGGTCGAATTCGCGAATCACAGCAAAATCGAACGCTCTGTTCCAAATTTATAACATATTATAATATAATGTAACATGTTATGTTGTATATAAATTATCTTGTATGTGCTCATGTACTTGGGTTATGCTAATAACCATATATAATAACCATATAATATAACCATATAATATAACCATATAATATAACCATATATTATAACCATATATTATAACCATATATAAATATATAAAAACACTGTAAGAATGGTAAACGACGTAATGTACTTCAATGAAACTGTAATTGAATGTAATAACTTTATATATAATGTAAGAATGTACTTTAATAGAACTGTAAGGGACAATCATAAGCGAATGGGAAGTAATCCATAATCGCAATCATAATTGTAATAAACCCAAACGAAAATGTACTCAGTCGTGTACTTAAATTGTACTTATGTACTACTATGAAATGATATCGCCTTCAGAAATGAAGACGCGGCAAAAAAAAATACGATTATCTATTAGTTTTATTTTTATTTTTTAAATTTTTATTTGGAATCTTTCAAACATCTGATCGTGTTTAAAAGGGGGGAAACTTAACCTTCAACTGCCGTCCCCCAAAATTTAGGCTTATATTATACATGTATTTGTAAAATGAACTACACTTGATTACGGGACTCTGCTTTGGTCACTGCTACGAGCCTCCCTTGTTAGCAGCCTCGCATCGGGGAGGGGGCAGAGGCCTCTTGCCTCCTTAACTTTTTAGATTCCGGCCTGAGCCATGGTCGAAAGAGGTCGAACCTCTACCCCTGTAAATTCAGAGCACTAACTGTAAATTTTTAAGAAGCAAATTACAGTAAGAGAAACTTTTTATTTTCCCCCTCGAGTTGGGCTATCTTCAGAGGAACTTAGTCAGTAAAGTCGATAAGTTATAAAAGAAAAGTCGATAATTTTAGTCTCAGAGAAAGTATCAGAGTATTATAGCAAGAGAAGAATTAATAACTGACGACCCAAGCACATAGAAGATATTGGCATAACAGTCTGGCGAGTCTGTAGCCAAGAGTTTAACAGAGTGGCGACCCTATAGCCAGGATAAACATTTGGCGACCCTACTACCAAGATTAGAAGAAGATTTTAAGAAGAGGATTTTAACAAGTGGCCACTCTTTGGCCAGGATAGAAATTACATTGCATCAGGATAAAACAATTTGACCGGCGTGTCACGACTTCTTGTTCGTAACATCCACCCTTGAACCGGTGTGTCACGACTTCAAGTTCCCCACGCCTAGTTTTCATCCAAGAAGAAGTAGCCAGCAAGACGTCTTCAGGACAAGTCTCTGAGGATTTCGCCCGTAGAAATTTTGTTAAGTACAGAGTTTGTTTTTTTTAAGAAATTTATAAACACTTGAAAAGTCAGTATTATTAACAGTTAATAATGAGTATCAAGTCAGTATTTACATGAAACACAGTGAACATTTCAGACACCAGTGATACATTTTTTTAGTGAAACTAATTTTCACAGAAGTTAAATGTAAGAGAAGTTAAATGTAAGAGAAGTTAAAAGTAAGAGAAGTTAAAAGTAAGAGAGTTAATTTCAGAGTTAATTTCAGAGAGTTAATTTCACTATTATATTCAGTATAGAATAATTTTATTTCATGTACCAAACATAATAGTACCGGAGTGAAATGTTTACATTTTATTTTTTGTTTACAATTTTTTTCAAATTATTGAATTGAAATGACTTGCAAATTAAGAAAGAGAGTGTTTATAGAGAGTTTATAGATTTAGAGAGATACTTGAAGTAATTTCAAGTCAGTTTTAGTTGCAAATAAATTGCAAGTCAGTTTTAGTTGCAAATAAGTTGCAAGTCAGTTTTGAAGTCAGTTTTAGTTGCAGGTCAGTTTTGAAGTCAGTTTTAGTTGCAAATAAGTGGCAAGTCAGTTTTGAAGTCAGTTTTAGTTGCAAATAAGTTGCAATTCAGTTTTGAAGTCAGTTTTAGTAGCAAATAAGTTGCAAGTCAGTTTTAGTTGCAAATAAGTTGCAAGTCAGTTTTGAAGTCAGTTTTGAAATAAGCTTTGAAGTCAGAAGGTTGCGCCAAGAGGGACAACCGCCCCAGAGATTTATAGAAATACTTGATAAGAGGTCAAGTCAGAAGGTTGCGCCAAGAGGGACAACCGCCCCAGAGATTTATAGAAATACTTGATAAGAGGTCAAGTCAGAAGGTTGCGCCAAGAGGGACAACCGTCCCAGAGATTTATAGAAATACTTGATAAGAGGTCAAGTCAGAAGGTTGCGCCAAGAGAGGACAACCGCCCCAGAGATTTATAGAAATACTTGATAAGAGGTCACGTCAGAAGGTTGCGCCAAGAGGGACAACCGCCCCAGAGATTTATAGAAATAATTGATAAGAGGTCAAGTCAGAAGGTTGCGCCAAGTGGGACAACCGCCACAGAGATTTATAGAAATACTTGATAAGAGGTCAAGTCAGAAGGTTGCGCCAAGAGGGACAACCGCCCAGAGATTTATAGAAATACTTGATAAGATGTCAAGTCAGAAGGTTGCGCCAAGAGGGACAACCGCCCCAGAGATTTATAGAAATACTTGAAAAGAGGTCAAGTTAGAAGGTTGCGCCAAGAGGGACAACCGCCCCAGAGATTTATAGAAATACTTGATAAGAGGTCAAGTCAGAATGTTGCGCCAAGAGGGACAACCAAAACAGAGGTTAATCGTCTCCACTTGATAGAGATCAAGTGCAGTCATTTTCCATTTTCAGTTAATTTCAAGTTAGACAGTTTCAGTTTTTTTTGAAGAAGCCAGTTTTGAAGAAGTTAGTTTTGAAGAAGTCAGTTTTGAAGAAGCCAGTTTTGAAGAAGCCAGTTTTGAAGAAGCCAGTTTTGAAGAAGTCAGTTTTCAAGAAGCCAGTTTTGAAGAAGCCAGTTTTGAAAAGCCAGTTTTGAAGAAGCCAGTTTTGAAGAAGTTAGTTTTGAAGAAGTTAGTTTTGAAGAAGTTAATTTTGAAGAAGTTAGTTTTTAAGTCCCAAGTCATTTCAATGCAGTCAATTGAATTCAACTTTTTCTTTGTAAGTTAAGAGAATTTAATTTAAGAAAATGTAATCTAAGAATTTAATTCAACCTTTTATTTTTGTTGTAAAGAGAATTAAATTCAACCAGAATTGACCGGTTTGCGTCTTTAGTTTAACCTTTTTTTTTGTTGTTTGTAAGAAGGAAATTGACCGATTTGTCTTTTCTTTTCATGCCATTGTTGCGTATATAAATATATAGTTATGTATTTTCTTATTTGTAACAAAACCGTTTTTACAAAGGTTGTAACGATTTTGATAATTATTGTAATGTATATGAGGAACATGCCGTCCCTCCATTTTGTTTGAACTCTTTTAATTTTTGTTCTAAGTAGTGTGACACGCAATCTTTAAAAAAAAAAAAAAAAAAAAAAAAAAAGAGCAAAGTGCTCACGAAAAGACGTAATTGTCAATTTCAGACTTTACCCCCTGCTTAGTCACTCAATTCCCCCGAATGTAGTAATCCAAACTTTGTTTTTTTATTTTATTTATTTTAACACCCCAACCCCAGTTGAACCCAGTGTCAACCAGAGCAATGGTTCAACCATGGTTAATTTCTCTTTGGTACTATGGAACATAACCTCAATTTATGTTGTGTTTTTTATTTTTAAATATACTATATGTTTAGTTCATTAAAATGCATAATTGATTTCTATTTTTAATTTGTATTCTTAATTTTCTTAATTCAATTATCGTACCGATACTTCTGGTTAATGTTAATGGTTATATAGTTCATATATAGCTAGGAATGTTACTAGTCGAATTTAATTCCATCTTCAAAATTTAATTTTTAATACCGCTAGATTTACTTTCATTACTTGTAAGGTCCTCTAAGTACATTTTTTTTTATTACCTTAATCCGTGTAACTGATTTAATTAAATACTTAAATACTACCTTCAACTTAAAGGATTTTATAATAATAATAATAATGATAATAATAATAATAACAACAATAATTGACTTAAAAGATTTTATAACCCTAAACCCATCTTAAATTATTATACATTATTTTTAAACTTTGTTAATTCAAAAACCTACCAAATCCCTACACATACACACGCATGTATGCACACTATATATATATATATATATACACACACAAACCTTATGCTAAAATCATTGGATATCACAATAAAATATTTCATTGCGTGTAAGTGCTAACTCTGCTATTTATATAGTCTTAAGCATTTTTGCTTACTATATATAAATTTTTGTTCAGGCATTTATTCAGTTAATTTAACAATCCTCTCAGCTAATCTGTCCCTCAAAATTATAAGATACACACTTTGTACCTAATACACACGAATACACACTATACCACAGGTCTATACATCATCCATTACGTAATTCGATTTTTACCTACAATAGTCAATAAAAATTAGCTTATAGATTGTACGATGTACGTTTTTCCCTTTTATCTACTCTATTCATTATGTACATAATTTACCCCACAGAAAAATAAAATTTTGAAATTTTTTTTTTAACCATATCATTGTTTGTCTAACTTAAATGTTTGTCTAAATTAAAGTATTAATCTTTGAATTTTTTATATTATATAATAATCACTTGTTCTGTATAAAAATTTGTAATGTAAAGAAAAATTCGTCATCTAACTTGAAGTAGTTAGGATGTTATTTTCTCATTTGTATTGTATTAATGGTACCCTATTAGATTATTGTATAAATATCATTTTTTTTAAAGGGGAGAGCAATGTAAAAATGAACAATGAATAATCAATATTCATTTTTACATAAGAACCAAAATCGCTTAACGCGAGTTTGGATAATAATTTTACTTGTAGCTTCCTATTTTTGTTCGTGTCACAACCCTACGATCTACCATATCTATGGTTTAGTCGTATCCATTTTCCATTTGTTATAGAAGTTATTATAATTAATTATGATTGTCTTGCATCTCACCCTCGACCCTAGATTATACATACACATTGCATATAAGAGGATTGGAACCCGTAGTTGTGCTTCTTAGTCCTTGATACCCATTCTGTCTTTAATTCGTTTGTTTTAGGTCCTCCCAAATAATGACTTACAGTTATACTGTACGTATGACATAATGTGAATAACTATGACGTCATAAAGTAACTTAATTCTCTTCACGTTTTCCATACCTTGAACACTGAATCACGTGTTTAGTATTTGGACATCTTCCGTATTGAATGTATGGTAAATTCTTTAATAATAATAAAAAGAAAAAAAAAACTTCATTCTCTATACATCATTATTTATGTTGTTTCCTACCTATTGTCTACTGATACCTATCAACCTATCAGTCCATATTTTACGCGTGCCTATATTACGCACACAACCTATTGTATTACGTACATGTAAAATACATCCACATGTCTTTTTTTTATTATTTTCTTTCAAGTGCGTTCACCCCTCACAAGATATTCATTAGGCTTAGGTGAGTGGTCGAATTCGCGAATCACAGCAAAATCGAACGCTCTGTTCCAAATTTATAACATATTATAATATAATGTAACATGTTATGTTGTATATAAATTATCTTGTATGTGCTCATGTACTTGGGTTATGCTAATACCATATATAATAACCATATAATATAACCATATAATATAACCATATAATATAACCATATATTATAACCATATATTATAACCATATATAAATATATAAAAACACTGTAAGAATGGTAAACGACGTAATGTACTTCAATGAAACTGTAATTGAATGTAATACTTTATATATAATGTAAGAATGTACTTTAATAGAACTGTAAGGGACAATCATAAGCGAATGGGAAGTAATCCATAATCGCAATCATAATTGAATAAACCCAAACGAAAATGTACTCAGTCGTGTACTTAAATTGTACTTATGTACTACTATGAAATGATATCGCCTTCAGAAATGAAGACGCGGCAAAAAAAAAACGATTATCTATTAGTTTTATTTTTATTTTTTAAATTTTTATTTGGAATCTTTCAAACATCTGATCGTGTTTAAAAGGGGGGAAACTTAACCTTCAACTGCCGTCCCCCAAAATTTAGGCTTATATTATACATGTATTTGTAAAATGAACTACACTTAATTACGGGACTCTGCTTTGGTCACTGCTACGAGCCTCCCTTGTTAGCAGCCTCGCATCGGGGAGGGGGCAGAGGCCCCTTGCCTCCTTAACTTTTTAGATTCCGGCCTGAGCCATGGTCGAAAGAGGTCGAACCTCTACCCTGTAAATTCAGAGCACTAACTGTAAATTTTTAAGAAGCAAATTACAGTAAGAGAAACTTTTTATTTTCCCCCTCGAGTTGGGCTATCTTCAGAGGAACTTAGTCAGTAAAGTCGATAAGTTATAAAAGAAAAGTCGATAATTTTAGTCTCAGAGAAAGTATCAGAGTATTATAGCAAGAGAAGAATTAATAACTGACGACCCAAGCACATAGAAGATATTGGCATAACAGTCTGGCGAGTCTGTAGCCAAGAGTTTAACAGAGTGGCGACCCTATAGCCAGGATAAACATTTGGCGACCCTACTACCAAGATTAGAAGAAGATTTTAAGAAGAGGATTTTAACAAGTGGCCACTCTTTGGCCAGGATAGAAATTACATTGCATCAGGATAAAACCATTTGACCGGCGTGTCACGACTTCTTGTTCGTAACATCCACCCTTGAACCGGTGTGTCACGACTTCAAGTTCCCCACGCCTAGTTTTCATCCAAGAAGAAGTAGCCAGCAAGACGTCTTCAGGACACGTCTCTGAGGATTTCGCCCGTAGAAATTTTGTTAAGTACAGAGTTTGTTTTTTTAAGAAATTTATAAACACTTGAAAAGTCAGTATTATTAACAGTTAATAATGAGAATCAAGTCAGTATTTACATGAAACACAGTGAACATTTCAGACACCAGTGATACATTTTTTTTAGTGAAACTAATTTTCACAGAAGTTAAATGTAAGAGAAGTTAAATGTAAGAGAAGTTAAAAGTAAGAGAAGTTAAAAGTAAGAGAGTTAATTTCAGAGTTAATTTCAGAGAGTTAATTTCACTATTATTCAGTATAGAATAATTTATTTCATGTACCAAACATAATAGTACCGGAGTGAAATGTTACATTTTATTTTTGTTTACAATTTTTTTCAAATTATGAATTGAAATGACTTGCAAATTAAGAAAGAGAGTGTTTATAGAGAGTTTATAGATTTAGAGAGATACTTGAAGTAATTTCAAGTCAGTTTTAGTTGCAAATAAATTGCAAGTCAGTTTTAGTTGCAAATAAGTTGCAAGTCAGTTTTGAAGTCAGTTTTAGTGCAGGTCAGTTTTGAAGTCAGTTTTAGTTGCAAATAAGTGGCAAGCAGTTTTTTGAAGTCAGTTTTAGTTGCAAAATAAGTTGCAATTCAGTTTTGAAGTCAGTTTTTAGTAGCAAATAAGTTGCAAGTCAGTTTTAGTTGCAAATAAGTTGCAAGTCAGTTTGAAGTCAGTTTTGAAATAAGTTTTGAAGTCAGAAGGTTGCGCCAAGAGGGACAACCGCCCCAGAGATTTATAGAAATACTTGATAAGAGGTCAAGTCAGAAGGTTGCGCCAAGAGGGACAACCGCCCAGAGATTTAGAGATTTATAGATACTTGATAAGAGGTCAAGTCAGAAGGTTGCGCCAAGAGGGACAACCGTCCCAGAGATTTATAGAAATACTTGATAAGAGGTCAAGTCAGAAGGTTGCGCCAAGGAGGACAACCGCCCCAGAGATTTATAGAAATACTTGATAAGAGGTCACGTCAGAAGGTTGCGCCAAGGGGACAACCGCCCCAGAGATTTATAGAATAATTGATAAGAGGTCAAGTCAGAAGGTTGCGCCAAGTGGGACAACCGCCACAGAGATTTATAGAAATATAAGAGGTCAAGTCAGAAGGTTGCGCCAAGAGGGACAACCGCCCCAGAGATTTATAGAAATACTTGATAAGATGTCAAGTCAGAAGGTTGCGCCAAGAGGGACAACCGCCCCAGAGATTTATAGAAATACTTGAAAAGAGGTCAAGTTAGAAGGTTGCGCCAAGAGGGACAACCGCCCCAGAGATTTATAGAAATACTTGATAAGGGTCAAGTCAGAATGTTGCGCCAAGAGGGACAACCAAAACAGAGGTTAATCGTCTCCACTTGATAGAGATCAAGTGCAGTCATTTTCCATTTTCAGTTATTTCAAGTTAGACAGTTTCAGTTTTTTTGAAGAAGCCAGTTTTGAAGAAGTTAGTTTTGAAGAAGTCAGTTTTGAAGAAGCCAGTTTTGAAGAAGCCAGTTTTGAAGAAGCCAGTTTTGAAGAAGTCAGTTTTCAAGAAGCCAGTTTTGAAGAAGCCAGTTTGAAAAGCCAGTTTGAAGAAGCCAGTTTGAAGAATTAGTTTTGAAGAAGTTAGTTTTGAAGAAGTTAATTTTAAGAAGTTAGTTTTTAAGTCCCAAGTCATTTCAATGCAGTCAATTGAATTCAACTTTTTCTTTGTAAGTTAAGAGAATTTAATTTAAGAACATGTAATCTAAGAATTTAATTCAACCTTTTATTTTTGTTGTAAAAGAGAATTAAATTCAACCAGAATTGACCGTTTGCGTCTTTAGTTTAACCTTTTTTTTGTTGTTTGTAAGAAGGAAATTGACCGATTGTCTTTTCTTTTTCATGCCATTGTTGCGTATATAAATATATAGTTATGTATTTTCTTTTGTAACTAAACCGTTTTTACAAAGGTTGTAACGATTTTGATAATTATTGTAATGTATATGAGGAACATGCCGTCCCTCCATTTTGTTTTGAACTCTTTTAATTTTTGTTCTAAGTAGTGGACACGCAATCTTTAAAAAAAAAAAAAAAAAAAAAAAAAAAAAAAGAGCAAAGTGCTCACGAAAAGACGTAATTGTCAATTTCAGGACTTGTACCCCCTGCTTAGTCACCAATTCCCCGAATGTAGTAATCCAAACTTGTTTTTTTATTTTATTTATTTTAACACCCCAACCCAGTTGAACCCAGTGTCAACCCAGAGCAATGGTCAACCATGGGTAATTTCTTTGGTACTATGGAACATAACCTAATTTATGTTGTGTTTTTTTATTTTTAAATATACTATATGTTTAGTTCATTAAAATGCATAATTGATTTCTATTTTTAATTTGTATTCTTAATTTTCTTAATTCAATTATCGTACCGATACTTCTGGTTAATGTTAATGGTTATATAGTTCATATATAGCTAGGAATGTTACTAGTCGAATTTAATTCCATCTTCAAAATTTAATTTTTAATACCGCTAGATTTACTTTCATTACTTGTAGGTCCTCTAAGTACATTTTTTTTTTATTACTTAATCCGTGTAACTGATTTAATTAAATACTTAAATACTACCTTCAACTTAAAGGATTTTATAATAATAATAATAATGATAATAATAATAATAACAACAATAATTGACTTAAAAGATTTTATAACCCTAAACCCATCTTAAATTATTATACATTATTTTTTAAACTTTGTTAATTCAAAAACCTACCAAATCCCTACACATACACACGCATGTATGCACACTATATATATATATATATATACACACACAAACCTTATGCTAAAATCATTGGATATCACAATAAAATATTTCATTGCGTGTAAGTGCTAACTCTGCTATTTATATAGTCTTAAGCATTTTTGCTTACTATATATAAATTTTTGTTCAGGCATTTATTCAGTTAATTTAACAATCCTCTCAGCTAATCTGTCCCTCAAAATTATAAGATACACACTTTGTACCTAATACACACGAATACACACTATACCACAGGTCTATACATCATCCATTACGTAATTCGATTTTTACCTACAATAGTCAATAAAAATTAGCTTATAGATTGTACGATGTACGTTTTTCCCTTTTATCTACTCTATTCATTATGTACATAATTTACCCCACAGAAAAATAAAATTTTGAAATTTTTTTTTTAACCATATCATTGTTTGTCTAACTTAAATGTTTGTCTAAATTAAAGTATTAATCTTTGAATTTTTTATATTATATAATAATTCACTTGTTCTGTATAAAAATTTGTAATGTAAAGAAAAATTCGTCATCTAACTTGAAGTAGTTAGGATGTTATTTTCTCATTTGTATTGTATTAATGGTACCCTATTAGATTATTGTATAAATATCATTTTTTTTAAAGGGGAGAGCAATGTAAAAATGAACAATGAATAATCAATATTCATTTTTACATAAGAACCAAAATCGCTTAACGCGAGTTTGGATAATAATTTTACTTGTAGCTTCCTATTTTTGTTCGTGTCACAACCCTACGATCTACCATATCTATGGTTTAGTCGTATCCATTTTCCATTTGTTATAGAAGTTATTATAATTAATTATGATTGTCTTGCATCTCACCCTCGACCCTAGATTATACATACACATTGCATATAAGAGGATTGGAACCGTAGTTGTGCTTCTTAGTCCTTGATACCCATTCTGTCTTTAATTCGTTTGTTTTAGGTCCTCCCAAATAATGACTTACAGTTATACTGTACGTATGACATAATGTGAATAACTATGACGTCATAAAGTAACTTAATTCTCTTCACGTTTTCCATACCTTGAACACTGAATCACGTGTTTAGTATTTGGACATCTTCCGTATTGAATGTATGGTAAATTCTTTAATAATAATAAAAAGAAAAAAAAAACTTCATTCTCTATACATCATTATTTATGTTGTTTCCTACCTATTGTCTACTGATACCTATCAACCTATCAGTCCATATTTTACGCGTGCCTATATTACGCACACAACCTATTGTATTACGTACATGTAAAATACATCCACATGTCTTTTTTTTATTATTTTCTTTCAAGTGCGTTCACCCCTCACAAGATATTCATTAGGCTTAGGTGAGTGGTCGAATTCGCGAATCACAGCAAAATCGAACGCTCTGTTCCAAATTTATAACATATTATAATATAATGTAACATGTTATGTTGTATATAAATTATCTTGTATGTGCTCATGTACTTGGGTTATGCTAATTACCATATATAATAACCATATAATATAACCATATAATATAACCATATAATATAACCATATATTATAACCATATATTATAACCATATATAAATATATAAAAACACTGTAAGAATGGTAAACGACGTAATGTACTTCAATGAAACTGCAATTGAATGTAATATCTTTATATATAATGTAAGAATGTACTTTAATAGAACTGTAAGGGACAATCATAAGCGAATGGGAAGTAATCCATAATCGCAATCATAATTGGAATAAACCCAAACGAAAATGTACTCAGTCGTGTACTTAAATTGTACTTATGTACTACTATGAAATGATATCGCCTTCAGAAATGAAGACGCGGCAAAAAAAAAAACGATTATCTATTAGTTTTATTTTTATTTTTTAAATTTTTATTTGGAATCTTTCAAACATCTGATCGTGTTTAAAAGGGGGGAAACTTAACCTTCAACTGCCGTCCCCCAAAATTTAGGCTTATATTATACATGTATTTGTAAAATGAACTACACTTAATTACGGGACTCTGCTTTGGTCACTGCTACGAGCCTCCCTTGTTAGCAGCCTCGCATCGGGGAGGGGGCAGAGGCCCCTTGCCTCCTTAACTTTTTAGATTCCGGCCTGAGCCATGGTCGAAAGAGGTCGAACCTCTACCCCTGTAAATTCAGAGCACTAACTGTAAATTTTTAAGAAGCAAATTACAGTAAGAGAAACTTTTTATTTTCCCCCTCGAGTTGGGCTATCTTCAGAGGAACTTAGTCAGTAAAGTCGATAAGTTATAAAAGAAAAGTCGATAATTTTAGTCTCAGAGAAAGTATCAGAGTATTATAGCAAGAGAAGAATTAATAACTGACGACCCAAGCACATAGAAGATATTGGCATAACAGTCTGGCGAGTCTGTAGCCAAGAGTTTAACAGAGTGGCGACCCTATAGCCAGGATAAACATTTGGCGACCCTACTACCAAGATTAGAAGAAGATTTTAAGAAGAGGATTTTAACAAGTGGCCACTCTTTGGCCAGGATAGAAATTACATTGCATCAGGATAAAACCATTTGACCGGCGTGTCACGACTTCTTGTTCGTAACATCCACCCTTGAACCGGTGTGTCACGACTTCAAGTTCCCCACGCCTAGTTTTCATCCAAGAAGAAGTAGCCAGCAAGACGTCTTCAGGACACGTCTCTGAGGATTTCGCCCGTAGAAATTTTGTTAAGTACAGAGTTTGTTTTTTTAAAGAAATTTATAAACACTTGAAAAGTCAGTATTATTAACAGTTAATAATGAGAATCAAGTCAGTATTTACATGAAACACAGTGAACATTTCAGACACCAGTGATACATTTTTTTAGTGAAACTAATTTTCACAGAAGTTAAATGTAAGAGAAGTCAAATGTAAGAGAAGTTAAAAGTAAGAGAAGTTAAAAGTAAGAGAAGTTAAAAGTAAGAGAAGTTAAAAGTAAGAGAAGTTAAAAGTAAGAGAGTTAATTTCAGAGTTAATTTCAGAGAGTTAATTTCACTATTATATTCAGTATAGAATAATTTTATTTCATGTACCAAACATAATAGTACCGGAGTGAAATGTTTACATTTTTTATTTTTTGTTTACAATTTTTTTCAAATTATTGAATTGAATTGACTTGCAAATTAAGAAAGAGAGTGTTTATAGAGAGTTTATAGATTTAGAGAGATACTTGAAGTAATTTCAAGTCAGTTTTAGTTGCAAATAAATTGCAAGTCAGTTTTAGTTGCAAATAAGTTGCAAGTCAGTTTTGAAGTCAGTTTTAGTTGCAGGTCAGTTTTGAAGTCAGTTTTAGTTGCAAATAAGTGGCAAGTCAGTTTTGAAGTCAGTTTTAGTTGCAAATAAGTTGCAAGTCAGTTTTGAAGTCAGTTTTAGTAGCAAATAAGTTGCAAGTCAGTTTTAGTTGCAAATAAGTTGCAAGTCAGTTTTGAAGTCAGTTTTGAAATAAGCTTTGAAGTCAGAAGGTTGCGCCAAGAGGGACAACCGCCCCAGAGATTTATAGAAATACTTGATAAGAGGTCAAGTCAGAAGGTTGCGCCAAGAGGGACAACCGCCCCAGAGATTTATAGAAATACTTGATAAGAGGTCAAGTCAGAAGGTTGCGCCAAGAGGGACAACCGTCCCAGAGATTTATAGAAATACTTGATAAGAGGTCAAATCAGAAGGTTGCGCCAAGAGGGGACAACCGCCCCAGAGATTTATAGAAATACTTGATAAGAGGTCACGTCAGAAGGTTGCGCCAAGAGGGACAACCGCCCCAGAGATTTATAGAAATAATTGATAAGAGGTCAAGTCAGAAGGTTGCGCCAAGAGGGACAACCGCCACAGAGATTTATAGAAATACTTGATAAGAGGTCAAGTCAGAAGGTTGCGCCAAGAGGGACAACCGCCCCAGAGATTTATAGAAATACTTGAAAGAGGTCAAGTTAGAAGGTTGCGCCAAGAGGGACAACCGCCCCAGAGATTTATAGAAATACTTGATAAGAGGTCAAGTCAGAATGTTGCGCCAAGAGGGACAACCAAAACAGAGGTTAATCGTCTCCACTTGATAGAGATCAAGTGCAGTCATTTTCCATTTTCAGTTAATTTCAAGTTAGACAGTTTCAGTTTTTTTTGAAGAAGCCAATTTTGAAGAAGTTAGTTTTGAAGAAGTCAGTTTTGAAGAAGCCAGTTTTGAAGAAGCCAGTTTTGAAGAAGCCAGTTTTGAAGAAGTCAGTTTTCAAGAAGCCAGTTTTGAAGAAGCCAGTTTTGAAGAAGCCAGTTTTGAAGAAGCCAGTTTTGAAGAAGTTAGTTTTGAAGAAGTTAGTTTTGAAGAAGTTAATTTTGAAGAAGTTAGTTTTTAAGTCCCAAGTCATTTCAATGCAGTCAATTGAATTCAACTTTTTCTTTGTAAGTTAAGAGAATTTAATTTAAGAAAATGTAATCTAAGAATTTAATTCAACCTTTTATTTTTGTTGTAGAAGAGAATTAAATTCAACCAGAATTGACCGGTTTGCGTCTTTAGTTTAACCTTTTTTTTTTGTTGTTTGTAAGAAGGAAATTGACCGATTTGTCTTTTCTTTTCATGCCATTGTTGCGTATATAAATATATAGTTATGTATTTTCTTATTTGTAACCAAAACCGTTTTTACAAAGGTTGTAACGATTTTGATAATTATTGTAATGTATATGAGGAACATGCCGTCCCTCCATTTTGTTTGAACTCTTTTAATTTTTGTTCTAAGTAGTGTGACACGCAATCTTTAAAAAAAAAAAAAAAAAAAAAAAAAAGCAAAGTCCTCACGAAAAGACGTAATTGTCAATTTCAGACTTATACCCCCTGCTTAGTCACTCAATTCCCCCGAATGTAGTAATCCAAACTTTGTTTTTTTATTTTATTTATTTTAACACCCCAACCCCAGTTGAACCCAGTGTCAACCAGAGCAATGGTTCAACCATGGTTAATTTCTCTTTGGTACTATGGAACATAACCTCAATTTATGTTGTGTTTTTTATTTTTAAATATACTATATGTTTAGTTCATTAAAATGCATAATTGATTTCTATTTTTAATTTGTATTCTTAATTTTCTTAATTCAATTATCGTACCGATACTTCTGGTTAATGTTAATGGTTATATAGTTCATATATAGCTAGGAATGTTACTAGTCGAATTTAATTCCATCTTCAAAATTTAATTTTTAATACCGCTAGATTTACTTTCATTACTTGTAAGGTCCTCTAAGTACATTTTTTTTTATTACCTTAATCCGTGTAACTGATTTAATTAAATACTTAAATACTACCTTCAACTTAAAGGATTTTATAATAATAATAATAATGATAATAATAATAATAACAACAATAATTGACTTAAAAGATTTTATAACCCTAAACCCATCTTAAATTATTATACATTATTTTTTAAACTTTGTTAATTCAAAAACCTACCAAATCCCTACACATACACACGCATGTATGCACACTATATATATATATATATATACACACACACAAACCTTATGCTAAAATCATTGGATATCACAATAAAATATTTCATTGCGTGTAAGTGCTAACTCTGCTATTTATATAGTGTTAAGCATTTTTTCTTACTATATATAAATTTTTGTTCAGGCATTTATTCAGTTAATTTAACAATCCTCTCAGCTAATCTGTCCCTCAAAATTATAAGATACACACTTTGTACCTAATACACACGAATACACACTATACCACAGGTCTATACATCATCCATTACGTAATTCGATTTTTACCTACAATAGTCAATAAAAATTAGCTTATAGATTGTACGATGTACGTTTTTCCCTTTTATCTACTCTATTCATTATGTACATAATTTACCCCACAGAAAAATAAAATTTTGAAATTTTTTTTTTAACCATATCATTGTTTGTCTAACTTAAATGTTTGTCTAAATTAAAGTATTAATCTTTGAATTTTTTATATTATATAATAATTCACTTGTTCTGTATAAAAATTTGTAATGTAAAGAAAAATTCGTCATCTAACTTGAAGTAGTTAGGATGTTATTTTCTCATTTGTATTGTATTAATGGTACCCTATTAGATTATTGTATAAATATCATTTTTTTTAAAGGGGAGAGCAATGTAAAAATGAACAATGAATAATCAATATTCATTTTTACATAAGAACCAAAATCGCTTAACGCGAGTTTGGATAATAATTTTACTTGTAGCTTCCTATTTTTGTTCGTGTCACAACCCTACGATCTACCATATCTATGGTTTAGTCGTATCCATTTTCCATTTGTTATAGAAGTTATTATAATTAATTATGATTGTCTTGCATCTCACCCTCGACCCTAGATTATACATACACATTGCATATAAGAGGATTGGAACCCGTAGTTGTGCTTCTTAGTCCTTGATACCCATTCTGTCTTTAATTCGTTTGTTTTAGGTCCTCCCAAATAATGACTTACAGTTATACTGTACGTATGACATAATGTGAATAACTATGACGTCATAAAGTAACTTAATTCTCTTCACGTTTTCCATACCTTGAACACTGAATCACGTGTTTAGTATTTGGACATCTTCCGTATTGAATGTATGGTAAATTCTTTAATAATAATAAAAAGAAAAAAAAAACTTCATTCTCTATACATCATTATTTATGTTGTTTCCTACCTATTGTCTACTGATACCTATCAACCTATCAGTCCATATTTTACGCGTGCCTATATTACGCACACAACCTATTGTATTACGTACATGTAAAATACATCCACATGTCTTTTTTTTTATTATTTTCTTTCAAGTGCGTTCACCCCTCACAAGATATTCATTAGGCTTAGGTGAGTGGTCGAATTCGCGAATCACAGCAAAATCGAACGCTCTGTTCCAAATTTATAACATATTATAATATAATGTAACATGTTATGTTGTATATAAATTATCTTGTATGTGCTCATGTACTTGGGTTATGCTAATAACCATATATAATAACCATATAATATAACCATATAATATAACCATATAATATAACCATATATTATAACCATATATTATAACCAATATAAATATATAAAAACACTGTAAGAATGGTAAACGACGTAATGTACTTCAATGAAACTGTAATTGAATGTAATACTTTATATAATGTAAGAATGTACTTTAATAGAACTGTAAGGGACAATCATAAGCGAATGGGAAGTAATCCATAATCGCAATCATAATTGTAATAAACCCAAACGAAAATGTACTCAGTCGTGTACTTAAATTGTACTTATGTACTACTATGAAATGATATCGCCTTCAGAAATGAAGACGCGGCAAAAAAAAAACGATTATCTATTAGTTTTATTTTTATTTTTTAAATTTTATTTGGAATCTTTCAAACATCTGATCGTGTTTAAAAGGGGGGAAACTTAACCTTCAACTGCCGTCCCCCAAAATTTAGGCTTATATTATACATGTATTTGTAAAATGAACTACACTTGATTACGGGACTCTGCTTTGGTCACTGCTACGAGCCTCCCTTGTTAGCAGCCTCGCATCGGGGAGGGGGCAGAGGCCCCTTGCCTCCTTAACTTTTTAGATTCCGGCCTGAGCCATGGTCGAAAGAGGTCGAACCTCTACCCCTGTAAATTCAGAGCACTAACTGTAAATTTTAAGAAGCAAATTACAGTAAGAGAAACTTTTTATTTTCCCCCTCGAGTTGGGCTATCTTCAGAGGAACTTAGTCAGTAAAGTCGATAAGTTATAAAAGAAAAGTCGATAATTTTAGTCTCAGAGAAAGTATCAGAGTATTATAGCAAGAGAAGAATTAATAACTGACGACCCAAGCACATAGAAGATATTGGCATAACAGTCTGGCGAGTCTGTAGCCAAGAGTTTAACAGAGTGGCGACCCTATAGCCAGGATAAACATTTGGCGACCCTACTACCAAGATTAGAAGAAGATTTTAAGAAGAGGATTTTAACAAGTGGCCACTCTTTGGCCAGGATAGAAATTACATTGCATCAGGATAAAACAATTTGACCGGCGTGTCACGACTTCTTGTTCGTAACATCCACCCTTGAACCGGTGTGTCACGACTTCAAGTTCCCCACGCCTAGTTTTCATCCAAGAAGAAGTAGCCAGCAAGACGTCTTCAGGACAAGTCTCTGAGGATTTCGCCCGTAGAAATTTTGTTAAGTACAGAGTTTGTTTTTTTAAGAAATTTATAAACACTTGAAAAGTCAGTATTATTAACAGTTAATAATGAGTATCAAGTCAGTATTTACATGAAACACAGTGAACATTTCAGACACCAGTGATACATTTTTTAGTGAAACTAATTTTCACAGAAGTTAAATGTAAGAGAAGTTAAATGTAAGAGAAGTTAAAAGTAAGAGAAGTTAAAAGTAAGAGGTTAATTTCAGAGTTAATTTCAGAGAGTTAATTTCACTATTATATTCAGTATAGAATAATTTTATTTCATGTACCAAACATAATAGTACCGGAGTGAAATGTTTACATTTTATTTTTTGTTTACAATTTTTTTTCAAATTATTGAATTGAAATGACTTGCAAATTAAGAAAGAGATGTTTATAGAGAGTTTATAGATTTAGAGAGATACTTGAAGTAATTTCAAGTCAGTTTTAGTTGCAAATTAAATTGCAAGTCAGTTTTAGTTGCAAATAAGTTGCAAGTCAGTTTTGAAGTCAGTTTTAGTTGGCAGGTCAGTTTGAAGTCAGTTTTTAGTTGCAAATAAGTGGCAAGTCAGTTTTGAAGTCAGTTTTAGTTGCAAATAAGTTGCAATTCAGTTTTGAAGTCAGTTTTAGTAGCAAATAAGTTGCAAGTCAGTTTTAGTTGCAAATAAGTTGCAAGTCAGTTTTGAAGTCAGTTTTGAAATAAGCTTTGAAGTCAGAAGGTTGCGCCAAGAGGGACAACCGCCCCAGAGATTTATAGAAATACTTGATAGAGGTCAAGTCAGAAGGTTGCGCCAAGAGGGACAACCGCCCCAAGAGATTTATAAAATACTTGATAAGAGTCAAGTCAGAAGGTTGCGCCAAGAGGGACAACCGTCCCAGAGATTTATAGAAATACTTGATAAGAGGTCAAGTCAGAAGGTTGCGCCAAGAGAGGACAACCGCCCCAGAGATTTATAGAAATACTTGATAAGAGGTCACGTCAGAAGGTTGCGCCAAGAGGGACAACCGCCCCAGAGATTTATAGAAATAATTGATAAGAGGTCAGTCAAGGTTGCGCCAAGTGGGACAACCGCCACAGAGATTTATAGAAATACTTGATAAGAGGTCAAGTCAGAAGGTTGCGCCAAGAGGGACAACCGCCACAGAGATTTATAGAAATACTTGATAAGAGTCAAGTCAGAAGGTTGCGCCAAGAGGGACACCGCCCCAGAGATTTATAGAAATACTTGAAAAGATGTTCAAGTCAGAGGTTGCGCCAAGAGGGACAACCGCCCCAGAGATTTATAGAAATACTGAAAGAGGTCAAGTTAGAAGGTTGCGCCAAGAGGCAACCGCCCCAGAGATTATAGAAATACTTGATAAGAGTCAAGTCAGAATGTTGCGCCAAGAGGACAACCAAAACAGAGGTTAATCGTCTCCACTTGATAGAGATCAAGTGCAGTCATTTTCCATTTTC
Organism: Bathynomus jamesi; assembly: GCA_023014485.1. Taxonomy (NCBI): domain Eukaryota; kingdom Metazoa; phylum Arthropoda; class Malacostraca; order Isopoda; family Cirolanidae; genus Bathynomus; species Bathynomus jamesi. The sequence goes on from JAJOZX010001257.1 coordinate 519,561, forward strand.
AGTTAATTTCAAGTTAGACAGTTTCAGTTTTTTTTGAAGAAGCCAGTTTTGAAGAAGTTAGTTTTGAAGAAGTCAGTTTTGAAGAAGCCAGTTTTGAAGAAGCCAGTTTTGAAGAAGCCAGTTTTGAAGAAGTCAGTTTTCAAGAAGCCAGTTTTGAAGAAGCCAGTTTTGAAAAGCCAGTTTTGAAGAAGCCAGTTTTGAAGAAGTTAGTTTTGAAGAAGTTAGTTTTGAAGAAGTTAATTTTGAAGAAGTTAGTTTTTAAGTCCCAAGTCATTTCAATGCAGTCAATTGAATTCAACTTTTTCTTTGTAAGTTAAGAGAATTTAATTTAAGAAATGTAATCTAAGAATTTAATTCAACCTTTTATTTTTGTTGTGAAGAGAATTAAATTCAACCAGAATTGACCGGTTTGCGTCTTTAGTTTAACCTTTTTTTTTGTTGTTTGTAAGAAGGAAATTGACCGATTTTGTCTTTTCTTTTCATGCCATTGTTGCGTATAATAAATATATAGTTATGTATTTTCTTATTTGTAACCAAAACCGTTTTTACAAAGGTTGTAACGATTTTGATAATTATTGTAATGTATATGAGGAACATGCCGTCCCTCCATTTGTTTGAACTCTTTTTTTTTGTTCTAAGTAGTGTGACACGCAATCTTTAAAAAAAAAAAAAAAAAAAAAAAAAAGCAAAGTCCTCACGAAAAGACGTAATTGTCAATTTCAGACTTATACCCCCTGCTTAGTCACTCAATTCCCCCGAATGTAGTAATCCAAACTTTGTTTTTTTATTTTATTTATTTTAACACCCCAACCCCAGTTGAACCCAGTGTCAACCAGAGCAATGGTTCAACCATGGTTAATTTCTCTTTGGTACTATGGAACATAACCTCAATTTATGTTGTTTTTTATTTTTAAGTATACTATATGTTTAGTTCATTAAAATGCATAATTGATTTCTATTTTTAATTTGTATTCTTAATTTTCTTAATTCAATTATCGTACCGATACTTCTGGTTAATGTTAATGGTTATATAGTTCATATATAGCTAGGAATGTTACTAGTCGAATTTAATTCCATCTTCAAAATTTAATTTTTAATACCGCTAGATTTACTTTCATTACTTGTAAGGTCCTCTAAGTACATTTTTTTTTATTACCTTAATCCGTGTAACTGATTTAATTAAATACTTAAATACTACCTTCAACTTAAAGGATTTTATAATATAATAATAATGATAAAAAATAATAACAACAATAATTGACTTAAAAGATTTTATAACCCTAAACCCATCTTAAATTATTATACATTATTTTTTAAACTTTGTTAATTCAAAAACCTACCAAATCCCTACACATACACACGCATGTATGCACACTATATATATATATATATACACACACACAACCTTATGCTAAAATCATTGGATATCACAATAAAATATTTCATTGCGTGTAAGTGCTAACTCTGCTATTTATATAGTGTTAAGCATTTTTTCTTACTATATATATAAATTTTTGTTCAGGCATTTATTCAGTTAATTTAACAATCCTCTCAGCTAATCTGTCCCTCAAAATTATAAGATACACACTTTGTACCTAATACACACGAATACACACTATACCACAGGTCTATACATCATCCATTACGTAATTCGATTTTTACCTACAATAGTCAATAAAAATTAGCTTATAGATTGTACGATGTACGTTTTTCCCTTTTATCTACTCTATTCATTATGTACATAATTTACCCCACAGAAAAATAAAATTTTGAAATTTTTTTTTTAACCATATCATTGTTTGTCTAACTTAAATGTTTGTCTAAATTAAAGTATTAATCTTTGAATTTTTTATATTATATAATAATTCACTTGTTCTGTATAAAAAATTTGTAATGTAAAGAAAAATTCGTCATCTAACTTGAAGTAGTTAGGATGTTATTTTCTCATTTGTATTGTATTAATGGTACCCTATTAGATTATTGTATAAATATCATTTTTTTTAAAGGGAGAGCAATGTAAAAATGAACAATGAATAATCAATATTCATTTTTACATAAGAACCAAAATCGCTTAACGCGAGTTTGGATAATAATTTTACTTGTAGCTTCCTATTTTTGTTCGTGTCACAACCCTACGATCTACATATCTATGGTTTAGTCGTATCCATTTTCCATTTGTTATAGAAGTTATTATAATTAATTATGATTGTCTTGCATCTCACCCTCGACCCTAGATTATACATACACATTGCATATAAGAGGATTGGAACCCGTAGTTGTGCTTCTTAGTCCTTGATACCCATTCTGTCTTTAATTCGTTTGTTTTAGGTCCTCCCAAATAATGACTTACAGTTATACTGTACGTATGACATAATGTGAATAACTATGACGTCATAAAGTAACTTAATTCTCTTCACGTTTTCCATACCTTGAACACTGAATCACGTGTTTAGTATTTGGACATCTTCCGTATTGAATGTATGGTAAATTCTTTAATAATAATAAAAAGAAAAAAAAAAACTTCATTCTCTATACATCATTATTTATGTTGTTTCCTACCTATTGTCTACTGATACCTATCAACCTATCAGTCCATATTTTACGCGTGCCTATATTACGCACACAACCTATTGTATTACGTACATGTAAAATACATCCACATGTCTTTTTTTTATTATTTTCTTTCAAGTGCGTTCACCCCTCACAAGATACATTAGGCTTAGGTGAGTGTGTCGAATTCGCGAATCACAGCAAAATCGAACGCTCTGTTCCAAATTTATAACATATTATAATATAATGTAACATGTTATGTTGTATATAAATTATCTTGTATGTGCTCATGTACTTGGGTTATGCTAATAACCATATATAATAACCATATAATATAACCATATAATATAACCATATAATATAACCATATATTATAACCATATATTATAACCATATATAAATATATAAAAACACTGTAAGAATGGTAAACGACGTAATGTACTTCAATGAAACTGTAATTGAATGTAATAACTTTATATATAATGTAAGAATGTACTTTAATAGAACTGTAAGGGACAATCATAAGCGAATGGGAAGTAATCCATAATCGCAATCATAATTGTAATAACCCAAACGAAAATGTACTCAGTCGTGTACTTAAATTGTACTTATGTACTACTATGAAATGATATCGCCTTCAGAAATGAAGACGCGGCAAAAAAAAATACGATTATCTATTAGTTTTATTTTTATTTTTTAAATTTTTATTTGGAATCTTTCAAACATCTGATCGTGTTTAAAAGGGGGGAAACTTAACCTTCAACTGCCGTCCCCCAAAATTTAGGCTTATATTATACATGTATTTGTAAAATGAACTACACTTGATTACGGGACTCTGCTTTGGTCACTGCTACGAGCCTCCCTTGTTAGCAGCCTCGCATCGGGGAGGGGGCAGAGGCCTCTTGCCTCCTTAACTTTTTAGATTCCGGCCTGAGCCATGGTCGAAAGAGGTCGAACCTCTACCCCTGTAAATTCAGAGCACTAACTGTAAATTTTTAAGAAGCAAATTACAGTAAGAGAAACTTTTTATTTTCCCCTCGAGTTGGGCTATCTTCAGAGGAACTTAGTCAGTAAAGTCGATAAGTTATAAAAGAAAAGTCGATAATTTTAGTCTCAGAGAAAGTATCAGAGTATTATAGCAAGAGAAGAATTAATAACTGACGACCCAAGCACATAGAAGATATTGGCATAACAGTCTGGCGAGTCTGTAGCCAAGAGTTTAACAGAGTGGCGACCCTATAGCCGGATAAACATTTGGCGACCCTACTACCAAGATTAGAAGAAGATTTTAAGAAGAGGATTTTAACAAGTGGCCACTCTTTGGCCAGGATAGAAATTACATTGCATCAGGATAAAACAATTTGACCGGCGTGTCACGACTTCTTGTTCGTAACATCCACCCTTGAACCGGTGTGTCACGACTTCAAGTTCCCCACGCCTAGTTTTCATCCAAGAAGAAGTAGCCAGCAAGACGTCTTCAGGACAAGTCTCTGAGGATTTCGCCCGTAGAAATTTTGTTAAGTACAGAGTTTGTTTTTTTTAAGAAATTTATAAACACTTGAAAAGTCAGTATTATTAACAGTTAATAATGAGTATCAAGTCAGTATTTACATGAAACACAGTGAACATTTCAGACACCAGTGATACATTTTTTTAGTGAAACTAATTTCACAGAAGTTAAATGTAAGAGAAGTTAAATGTAAGAAAGTTAAAAGTAAGAGAAGTTAAAAGTAAGAGAGTTAATTTCAGATTAATTTCAGAGAGTTAATTTCACTATTATATTCAGTATAGAATAATTTTATTTCATGTACCAAACATAATAGTACCGGAGTGAAATGTTTACATTTTATTTTTTGTTTACAATTTTTTTCAAATTATTGAATTGAAATGACTTGCAAATTAAGAAAGAGAGTGTTTATAGAGAGTTTATAGATTTAGAGAGATACTTGAAGTAATTTCAAGTCAGTTTTTAGTTGCAAATAAATTGCAAGTCAGTTTTAGTTGCAAATAAGTTGCAAGTCAGTTTTGAAGTCAGTTTTAGTTGCAGGTCAGTTTTGAAGTCAGTTTTAGTTGCAAATAAGTGGCAAGTCAGTTTTGAAGTCAGTTTTAGTTGCAAATAAGTTGCAATTCAGTTTTGAAGTCAGTTTTAGTAGCAAATAAGTTGCAAGTCAGTTTTAGTTGCAAATAAGTTGCAAGTCAGTTTTGAAGTCAGTTTGAAATAAGCTTTGAAGTCAGAAGGTTGCGCCAAGAGGGACAACCGCCCCAGAGATTTATAGAAATACTTGATAAGAGGTCAAGTCAGAAGGTTGCGCCAAGAGGGACAACCGCCCCAGAGATTTATAGAAATACTTGATAAGAGGTCAAGTCAGAAGGTTGCGCCAAGAGGGACAACCGTCCCAGAGATTTATAGAAATACTTGATAAGAGGTCAAGTCAGAAGGTTGCGCCAAGAGAGGACAACCGCCCCAGAGATTTATAGAAATACTTGATAAGAGGTCACGTCAGAAGGTTGCGCCAAGAGGGACAACCGCCCCAGAGATTTATAGAAATAATTGATAAGAGGTCAAGTCAGAAGGTTGCGCCAAGTGGGACAACCGCCACAGAGATTTATAGAAATACTTGATAAGAGGTCAAGTCAGAAGGTTGCGCCAAGAGGGACAACCGCCCAGAGATTTATAGAAATACTTGATAAGAGTCAAGTCAGAAGGTTGCGCCAAGAGGGACAACCGCCCCAGAGATTTATAGAAATACTTGATAAGATGGTCAAGTCAGAAGGTTGCGCCAAGAGGGACAACCGCCCCAGAGATTTATAGAAATACTTGAAAGAGGTCAAGTTGAAGGTTGCGCCAAGAGGGACAACCGCCCCAGAGATTTATAGAAATACTTGATAAGAGGTCAAGTCAGAATGTTGCGCAAGAGGGACAACCAAAACAGAGGTTAATCGTCTCCACTTGATAGAGATCAAGTGCAGTCATTTTCCATTTTCAGTTAATTTCAAGTTAGACAGTTTCAGTTTTTTTTGAAGAAGCCAGTTTTGAAGAAGTTAGTTTTGAAGAAGTCAGTTTTGAAGAAGCCAGTTTTGAAGAAGCCAGTTTTGAAGAAGCCAGTTTTGAAGAAGTCAGTTTTCAAGAAGCCAGTTTTGAAGAAGCCAGTTTTGAAAAGCCAGTTTTGAAGAAGCCAGTTTTGAAGAAGTTAGTTTTGAAGAAGTTAGTTTTGAAGAAGTTAATTTTGAAGAAGTTAGTTTTTAAGTCCCAAGTCATTTCAATGCAGTCAATTGAATTCAACTTTTTCTTTGTAAGTTAAGAGAATTTAATTTAAGAACATGTAATCTAAGAATTTAATTCAACCTTTTATTTTTGTTGTAAAAGAGAATTAAATTCAACCAGAATTGACCGGTTTGCGTCTTTAGTTTAACCTTTTTTTTTGTTGTTTGTAAGAAGGAAATTGACCGATTTGTCTTTTCTTTTCATGCCATTGTTGCGTATATAAATATATAGTTATGTATTTTCTTATTTGTAACTAAAACCGTTTTTACAAAGGTTGTAACGATTTTGATAATTATTGTAATGTATATGAGGAACATGCCGTCCCTCCATTTTGTTTGAACTCTTTTAATTTTTGTTCTAAGTAGTGTGACACGCAATCTTTAAAAAAAAAAAAAAAAAAAAAAAAAAAAAAAAGAGCAAAGTGCTCACGAAAAGACGTAATTGTCAATTTCAGACTTGTACCCCCTGCTTAGTCACTCAATTCCCCCGAATGTAGTAATCCAAACTTTGTTTTTTTATTTTATTTATTTTAACACCCCAACCCCAGTTGAACCCAGTGTCAACCAGAGCAATGGTTCAACCATGGTTAATTTCTCTTTGGTACTATGGAACATAACCTCAATTTATGTTGTGTTTTTTATTTTTAAATATACTATATGTTTAGTTCATTAAAATGCATAATTGATTTCTATTTTTAATTTGTATTCTTAATTTTCTTAATTCAATTATCGTACCGATACTTCTGGTTAATGTTAATGGTTATATAGTTCATATATAGCTAGGAATGTTACTAGTCGAATTTAATTCCATCTTCAAAATTTAATTTTTAATACCGCTAGATTTACTTTCATTACTTGTAAGGTCCTCTAAGTACATTTTTTTTTATTACCTTAATCCGTGTAACTGATTTAATTAAATACTTAAATACTACCTTCAACTTAAAGGATTTTATAATAATAATAATAATGATAATAATAATAATAACAACAATAATTGACTTAAAAGATTTTATAACCCTAAACCCATCTTAAATTATTATACATTATTTTTTAAACTTTGTTAATTCAAAAACCTACCAAATCCCTACACATACACACGCATGTATGCACACTATATATATATATATATATATACACACACAAACCTTATGCTAAAATCATTGGATATCACAATAAAATATTTCATTGCGTGTAAGTGCTAACTCTGCTATTTATATAGTCTTAAGCATTTTTGCTTACTATATATAAATTTTTGTTCAGGCATTTATTCAGTTAATTTAACAATCCTCTCAGCTAATCTGTCCCTCAAAATTATAAGATACACACTTTGTACCTAATACACACGAATACACACTATACCACAGGTCTATACATCATCCATTACGTAATTCGATTTTTACCTACAATAGTCAATAAAAATTAGCTTATAGATTGTACGATGTACGTTTTTCCCTTTTATCTACTCTATTCATTATGTACATAATTTACCCCACAGAAAAATAAAATTTTGAAATTTTTTTTTTAACCATATCATTGTTTGTCTAACTTAAATGTTTGTCTAAATTAAAGTATTAATCTTTGAATTTTTTATATATATAATAATTCACTTGTTCTGTATAAAAATTTGTAATGTAAAGAAAAATTCGTCATCTAACTTGAAGTAGTTAGGATGTTATTTTCTCATTTGTATTGTATTAATGGTACCCTATTAGATTATTGTATAAATATCATTTTTTTAAAGGGGAGAGCAATGTAAAAATGAACAATGAATAATCAATATTCATTTTTACATAAGAACCAAAATCGCTTAACGCGAGTTTGGATAATAATTTTACTTGTAGCTTCCTATTTTTGTTCGTGTCACAACCCTACGATCTACCATATCTATGGTTTAGTCGTATCCATTTTCCATTTGTTATAGAAGTTATTATAATTAATTATGATTGTCTTGCATCTCACCCTCGACCCTAGATTATACATACACATTGCATATAAGAGGATTGGAACCAGTAGTTGTGCTTCTTAGTCCTTGATACCCATTCTGTCTTTAATTCGTTTGTTTTAGGTCCTCCCAAATAATGACTTACAGTTATACTGTACGTATGACATAATGTGAATAACTATGACGTCATAAAGTAACTTAATTCTCTTCACGTTTTCCATACCTTGAACACTGAATCACGTGTTTAGTATTTGGACATCTTCCGTATTGAATGTATGGTAAATTCTTTAATAATAATAAAAAGAAAAAAAAACTTCATTCTCTATACATCATTATTTATGTTGTTTCCTACCTATTGTCTACTGATACCTATCAACCTATCAGTCCATATTTTACGCGTGCCTATATTACGCACACAACCTATTGTATTACGTACATGTAAAATACATCCACATGTCTTTTTTTTATTATTTTCTTTCAAGTGCGTTCACCCCTCACAAGATATTCATTAGGCTTAGGTGAGTGGTCGAATTCGCGAATCACAGCAAAATCGAACGCTCTGTTCCAAATTTATAACATATTATAATATAATGTAACATGTTATGTTGTATATAAATTATCTTGTATGTGCTCATGTACTTGGGTTATGCTAATTACCATATATAATAACCATATAATATAACCATATAATATAACCATATAATATAACCATATATTATAACCATATATTATAACCATATATAAATATATAAAAACACTGTAAGAATGGTAAACGACGTAATGTACTTCAATGAAACTGCAATTGAATGTATATCTTTATATAAATGTAAGAATGTACTTTAATAGAACTGTAAGGGACAATCATAAGCGAATGGGAAGTAATCCATAATCGCAATCATAATTGGAATAAACCCAAACGAAAATGTACTCAGTCGTGTACTTAAATTGTACTTATGTACTACTATGAAATGATATCGCCTTCAGAAATGAAGACGCGGCAAAAAAAAAAACGATTATCTATTAGTTTTATTTTTATTTTTTAAATTTTATTTGGAATCTTTCAAACATCTGATCGTGTTTAAAAGGGGGGAAACTTAACCTTCAACTGCCGTCCCCCAAAATTTAGGCTTATATTATACATGTATTTGTAAAATGAACTACACTTAATTACGGGACTCTGCTTTGGTCACTGCTACGAGCCTCCCTTGTTAGCAGCCTCGCATCGGGGAGGGGGCAGAGGCCCCTTGCCTCCTTAACTTTTTAGATTCCGGCCTGAGCCATGGTCGAAAGAGGTCGAACCTCTACCCCTGTAAATTCAGAGCACTAACTGTAAATTTTTAAGAAGCAAATTACAGTAAGAGAAACTTTTTATTTTCCCCCTCGAGTTGGGCTATCTTCAGAGGAACTTAGTCAGTAAAGTCGATAAGTTATAAAAGAAAAGTCGATAATTTTAGTCTCAGAGAAAGTATCAGAGTATTATAGCAAGAGAAGAATTAATAACTGACGACCCAAGCACATAGAAGATATTGGCATAACAGTCTGGCGAGTCTGTAGCCAAGAGTTTAACAGAGTGGCGACCCTATAGCCAGGATAAACATTTGGCGACCCTACTACCAAGATTAGAAGAAGATTTTAAGAAGAGGATTTTAACAAGTGGCCACTCTTTGGCCAGGATAGAAATTACATTGCATCAGGATAAAACCATTTGACCGGCGTGTCACGACTTCTTGTTCGTAACATCCACCCTTGAACCGGTGTGTCACGACTTCAAGTTCCCCACGCCTAGTTTTCATCCAAGAAGAAGTAGCCAGCAAGACGTCTTCAGGACACGTCTCTGAGGATTTCGCCCGTAGAAATTTTGTTAAGTACAGAGTTTGTTTTTTTAAAGAAATTTATAAACACTTGAAAAGTCAGTATTATTAACAGTTAATAATGAGAATCAAGTCAGTATTACATGAAACACAGTGAACATTTCAGACACCAGTGATACATTTTTTTAGTGAAACTAATTTTCACAGAAGTTAAATGTAAGAGAAGTCAAATGTAAGAGAAGTTAAAAGTAAGAGAAGTTAAAAGTAAGAGAAGTTAAAAGTAAGAGAAGTTAAAAGTAAGAGAAGTTAAAAGTAGAGAGTTAATTTCAGAGTTAATTTCAGAGAGTTAATTTCACTATTATATTCAGTATAGAATAATTTTATTTCATGTACCAAACATAATAGTACCGGAGTGAAATGTTTACATTTTTTATTTTTTGTTTACAATTTTTTTCAAATTATTGAATTGAATTGACTTGCAAATTAAAAGAGAGTGTTTATAGAGAGTTTATAGATTTAGAGATATACTTGAAGTAATTTCAAGTCAGTTTTAGTTGCAAATAAATTGCAAGTCAGTTTTAGTTGCAAATAAGTTGCAAGTCAGTTTTGAAGTCAGTTTTAGTTGCAGGTCAGTTTTGAAGTCAGTTTTAGTTGCAAATAAGTGGCAAGTCAGTTTTGAAGTCAGTTTTAGTTGCAAATAAGTTGCAAGTCAGTTTTGAAGTCAGTTTTAGTAGCAAATAAGTTGCAAGTCAGTTTTAGTTGCAAATAAGTTGCAAGTCAGTTTTGAAGTCAGTTTTGAAATAAGCTTTGAAGTCAGAAGGTTGCGCCAAGAGGGACAACCGCCCAGAGATTTATAGAAATACTTGATAAGAGGTCAAGTCAGAAGGTTGCGCCAAGAGGGACAACCGCCCCAGAGATTTATAGAAATACTTGATAAGAGGTCAAGTCAGAAGGTTGCGCCAAGAGGGACAACCGTCCCAGAGATTTATAGAAATACTTGATAAGAGGTCAAATCAGAAGGTTGCGCCAAGAGGGGACAACCGCCCCAGAGATTTATAGAAATACTTGATAAGAGGTCACGTCAGAAGGTTGCGCCAAGAGGGACAACCGCCCCAGAGATTTATAGAAATAATTGATAAGAGGTCAAGTCAGAAGGTTGCGCCAAGAGGGACAACCGCCACAGAGATTTATAGAAATACTTGATAAGAGGTCAAGTCAGAAGGTTGCGCCAAGAGGGACAACCGCCCCAGAGATTTATAGAAATACTTGAAAAGAGGTCAAGTTAGAAGGTTGCGCCAAGAGGGACAACCGCCCCAGAGATTTATAGAAATACTTGATAAGAGGTCAAGTCAGAATGTTGCGCCAAGATGGACAACCAAAACAGAGGTTAATCGTCTCCACTTGATAGAGATCAAGTGCAGTCATTTTCCATTTTCAGTTAATTTCAAGTTAGACAGTTTCAGTTTTTTTTGAAGAAGCCAATTTTGAAGAAGTTAGTTTTGAAGAAGTCAGTTTTGAAGAAGCCAGTTTTGAAGAAGCCAGTTTTGAAGAAGTCAGTTTTCAAGAAGCCAGTTTTGAAGAAGCCAGTTTTGAAGAAGCCAGTTTTGAAGAAGCCAGTTTTGAAGAAGTTAGTTTTGAAGAAGTTAGTTTTGAAGAAGTTAATTTTGAAGAAGTTAGTTTTTAAGTCCCAAGTCATTTCAATGCAGTCAATTGAATTCAACTTTTTCTTTGTAAGTTAAGAGAATTTAATTTAAGAAAATGTAATCTAAGAATTTAATTCAACCTTTTATTTTTGTTGTAGAAGAGAATTAAATTCAACCAGAATTGACCGGTTTGCGTCTTTAGTTTAACCTTTTTTTTTGTTGTTTGTAAGAAGGAAATTGACCGATTTGTCTTTTCTTTTCATGCCATTGTTGCGTATATAAATATATAGTTATGTATTTTCTTATTTGTAACCAAAACCGTTTTTACAAAGGTTGTAACGATTTTGATAATTATTGTAATGTATATGAGGAACATGCCGTCCCTCCATTTTGTTTGAACTCTTTTAATTTTTGTTCTAAGTAGTGTGACACGCAATCTTTAAAAAAAAAAAAAAATAAAAAAAAAAAGCAAAGTGCTCACGAAAAGACGTAATTGTCAATTTCAGACTTATACCCCCTGCTTAGTCACTCAATTCCCCCGAATGTAGTAATCCAAACTTTGTTTTTTTATTTTATTTATTTTAACACCCCAACCCCAGTTGAACCCAGTGTCAACCAGAGCAATGGTTCAACCATGGTTAATTTCTCTTTGGTACTATGGAACATAACCTCAATTTATGTTGTGTTTTTTATTTTTAAATATACTATATGTTTAGTTCATTAAAATGCATAATTGATTTCTATTTTTAATTTGTATTCTTAATTTTCTTAATTCAATTATCGTACCGATACTTCTGGTTAATGTTAATGGTTATATAGTTCATATATAGCTAGGAATGTTACTAGTCGAATTTAATTCCATCTTCAAAATTTAATTTTTAATACCGCTAGATTTACTTTCATTACTTGTAAGGTCCTCTAAGTACATTTTTTTTTATTACCTTAATCCGTGTAACTGATTTAATTAAATACTTAAATACTACCTTCAACTTAAAGGATTTTATAATAATAATAATAATGATAATAATAATAATAACAACAATAATTGACTTAAAAGATTTTATAACCCTAAACCCATCTTAAATTATTATACATTATTTTTAAACTTTGTTAATTCAAAAACCTACCAAATCCCTACCATACACACGCATGTATGCACACTATATATATATATATATATACACACACAAACCTTATGCTAAAATCATTGGATATCACAATAAAATATTTCATTGCGTGTAAGTGCTAACTCTGCTATTTATATAGTCTTAAGCATTTTTGCTTACTATATATAATTTTTGTTCAGGCATTTATTCAGTTAATTTAACAATCCTCTCAGCTAATCTGTCCCTCAAAATTATAAGATACACACTTTGTACCTAATACACACGAATACACACTATACCACAGGTCTATACATCATCCATTACGTTTCGATTTTTACCTACAATAGTCAATAAAAATTAGCTTATAGATTGTACGATGTACGTTTTTCCCTTTTATCTACTCTATTCATTATGTACATAATTTACCCCACAGAAAAATAAAATTTTGAAATTTTTTTTTAACCATATCATTGTTTGTCTAACTTAAATGTTTGTCTAAATTAAAGTATTAATCTTTGAATTTTTTATATTATATATAATTCACTTGTTCTGTATAAAAATTTGTAATGTAAAGAAAAATTCGTCATCTAACTTGAAGTAGTTAGGATGTTATTTTCTCATTTGTATTGTATTAATGGTACCCTATTAGATTATTGTATAAATATCATTTTTTTTAAAGGGGAGAGCAATGTAAAAATGAACAATGAATAATCAATATTCATTTTTACATAAGAACCAAAATCGCTTAACGCGAGTTTGGATAATAATTTTACTTGTAGCTTCCTATTTTTGTTCGTGTCACAACCCTACGATCTACCATATCTATGGTTTAGTCGTATCCATTTTCCATTTGTTATAGAAGTTATTATAATTAATTATGATTGTCTTGCATCTCACCCTCGACCCTAGATTATACATACACATTGCATATAAGAGGATTGGAACCTAGTTGTGCTTCTTAGTCCTTGATACCCATTCTGTCTTTAATTCGTTTGTTTTAGGTCCTCCCAAATAATGACTTACAGTTATACTGTACGTATGACATAATGTGAATAACTATGACGTCATAAAGTAACTTAATTCTCTTCACGTTTTCCATACCTTGAACACTGAATCACGTGTTTAGTATTTGGACATCTTCCGTATTGAATGTATGGTAAATTCTTTAATAATAATAAAAAGAAAAAAAAAAACTTCATTCTCTATACATCATTATTTATGTTGTTTCCTACCTATTGTCTACTGATACCTATCAACCTATCAGTCCATATTTACGCGTGCCTATATTACGCACACAACCTATTGTATTACGTACATGTAAAATACATCCCATGTCTTTTTTTTATTATTTTCTTTCAAGTGCGTTCACCCCTCACAAGATATTCATTAGGCTTAGGTGAGTGGTCGAATTCGCGAATCACAGCAAAATCGAACGCTCTGTTCCAAATTTATAACATATTATAATATAATGTAACATGTTATGTTGTATATAAATTATCTTGTATGTGCTCATGTACTTGGGTTATGCTAATTACCATATATAATAACCATATAATATAACCATATAATATAACCATATAATATAACCATATATTATAACCATATATTATAACCATATATAAATATATAAAACACTGTAAGAATGGTAAACGACGTAATGTACTTCAATGAAACTGCAATTGAATGTAATATTTTATATATAATGTAAGAATGTACTTTAATAGAACTGTAAGGGACAATCATAAGCGAATGGGAAGTAATCCATAATCGCAATCATAATTGGAATAAACCCAACGAAAATGTACTCAGTCGTGTACTTAAATTGTACTTATGTACTACTATGAAATGATATCGCCTTCAGAAATGAAGACGCGGCAAAAAAAAACGATTATCTATTAGTTTTATTTTTATTTTTTAAATTTTTATTTGGAATCTTTCAAACATCTGATCGTGTTTAAAAGGGGGGAAACTTAACCTTCAACTGCCGTCCCCCAAAATTTAGGCTTATATTATACATGTATTTGTAAAATGAACTACACTTAATTACGGGACTCTGCTTTGGTCACTGCTACGAGCCTCCCTTGTTAGCAGCCTCGCATCGGGGAGGGGGCAGAGGCCCTTGCCTCCTTAACTTTTTAGATTCCGGCCTGAGCCATGGTCGAAAGAGGTCGAACCTCTACCCTGTAAATTCAGAGCACTAACTGTAAATTTTTAAGAAGCAAATTACAGTAAGAGAAACTTTTTATTTTCCCCCTCGAGTTGGGCTATCTTCAGAGGAACTTAGTCAGTAAAGTCGATAAGTTATAAAAGAAAAGTCGATAATTTTAGTCTCAGAGAAAGTATCAGAGTATTATAGCAAGAGAAGAATTAATAACTGACGACCCAAGCACATAGAAATATTGGCATAACAGTCTGGCGAGTCTGTAGCCAAGAGTTTAACAGAGTGGCGACCCTATAGCCAGGATAAACATTTGGCGACCCTACTACCAAGATTAGAAGAAGATTTTAAGAAGAGGATTTTAACAAGTGGCCACTCTTTGGCCAGGATAGAAATTACATTGCATCAGGATAAAACCATTTGACCGGCGTGTCACGACTTCTTGTTCGTAACATCCACCCTTGAACCGGTGTGTCACGACTTCAAGTTCCCCACGCCTAGTTTTCATCCAAGAAGAAGTAGCCAGCAACGTCTTCAGGACACGTCTCTGAGGATTTCGCCCGTAGAAATTTTGTTAAGTACAGAGTTTGTTTTTTTTAAGAAATTTATAAACACTTGAAAAGTCAGTATTATTAACAGTTAATAATGAGAATCAAGTCAGTATTTACATGAAACACAGTGAACATTTCAGACACCAGTGATACATTTTTTTAGTGAAAACTAATTTTCACAGAAGTTAAATGTAAGAGAAGTCAAATGTAAGAGAAGTTAAATAAGAGAAGTTAAAAGTAAGAGAAGTTAAAAGTAAGAGAAGTTAAAAGTAAGAGAAGTTAAAAGTAGAGAGTTAATTTCAGAGTTAATTTCAGAGAGTTAATTTCACTATTATATTCAGTATAGAATAATTTTATTTCATGTACCAAACATAATAGTACCGGAGTGAAATGTTTACATTTTTTATTTTTTGTTTACAATTTTTTTCAAATTATTGAATTGAATGACTTGCAAATTAAGAAGAGAGTGTTTATAGAGAGTTTATAGATTTAGAGAGATACTTGAAGTAATTTCAAGTCAGTTTTAGTTGCAAAAAATTGCAAGTCAGTTTAGTTGCAAATAAGTTGCAAGTCAGTTTTGAAGTCATTTTAGTTGCAGGTCAGTTTTGGAGTCAGTTTTAGTTGCAAATAAGTGGCAAGTCAGTTTTTGAAGTCAGTTTTAGTTGCAAATAAGTTGCAAGTCAGTTTTGAAGTCAGTTTTAGTAGCAAATAAGTTGCAAGTCAGTTTTAGTTGCAAATAAGTTGCAAGTCAGTTTTGAAGTCAGTTTTTGAAATAAGCTTTGAAGTCAGAATTGCGCCAAGAGGGACAACCGCCCCAGAGATTTATAGAAATACTTGATAAGAGGTCAAGTCAGAAGTTGCGCCAAGAGGGACAACCGCCCCAGAGATTTATAGAAATACTTGATAAGAGGTCAAGTCAGAAGGTTGCGCCAAGAGGGACAACCGTCCCAGAGATTTATAGAATACTTGATAAGAGGTTTAATCAGAAGGTTGCGCCAAGAGGGGACAACGCCCCCAGAGATTTATAGAAATACTTGATAAGAGGTCACGTCAGAAGGTTGCGCCAAGAGGACAACCGCCCCAGAGATTTATAGAAATAATTGATAAGAGTCAAGTCAGAAGGTTGCGCCAAGAGGGACAACCGCCACAGAGATTTATAAAATACTTGATAAGAGGTCAAGTCAGAAGGTTGCGCCAAGAGGGACAACCGCCCCAGAGATTTATAGAAATACTTGAAAAGAGGTCAAGTTAGAAGGTTGCGCCAAGAGGGACAACCGCCCCAGAGATTTATAGAAATACTTGATAAGAGGTCAAGTCAGAATGTTGCGCCAAGAGGGACAACCAAAACAGAGGTTAATCGTCTCCACTTGATAGAGATCAAGTGCAGTCATTTTCCATTTTCAGTTAATTTCAAGTTAGACAGTTTCAGTTTTTTTTGAAGAAGCCAATTTTGAAGAAGTTAGTTTTGAAGAAGTCAGTTTTGAAGAAGCCAGTTTTGAAGAAGCCAGTTTTGAAGAAGCCAGTTTTGAAGAAGTCAGTTTTCAAGAAGCCAGTTTTGAAGAAGCCAGTTTTGAAGAAGCCAGTTTTGAAGAAGCCAGTTTTGAAGAAGTTAGTTTTGAAGAAGTTAGTTTTGAAGAAGTTAATTTTGAAGAAGTTATTTTTAAGTCCCAAGTCATTTCAATGCAGTCAATTGAATTCAACTTTTTCTTTGTAAGTTAAGAGAATTTAATTTAAGAAAATGTAATCTAAGAATTTAATTCAACCTTTTATTTTTGTTGTAGAAGAGAATTAAATTCAACCAGAATTGACCGGTTTGCGTCTTTAGTTTAACCTTTTTTTTTTGTTGTTTGTAAGAAGGAAATTGACCGATTTGTCTTTTCTTTTCATGCCATTGTTGCGTATATAAATATATAGTTATGTATTTTCTTATTTGTAACCAAAACCGTTTTTACAAAGGTTGTAACGATTTTGATAATTATTGTAATGTATATGAGGAACATGCCGTCCCTCCATTTTGTTTGAACTCTTTTAATTTTTGTTCTAAGTAGTGTGACACGCAATCTTTAAAAAAAAAAAAAAATAAAAAATAAAAGAGCAAAGTGCTCACGAAAAGACGTAATTGTCAATTTCAGACTTATACCCCCTGCTTAGTCACTCAATTCCCCCGAATGTAGTAATCCAAACTTTGTTTTTTTATTTTATTTATTTTAACACCCCAACCCCAGTTGAACCCAGTGTCAACCAGAGCAATGGTTCAACCATGGTTAATTTCTCTTTGGTACTATGGAACATAACCTCAATTTATGTTGTGTTTTTTATTTTAATATACTATATGTTTAGTTCATTAAAATGCATAATTGATTTCTATTTTTAATTTGTATTCTTAATTTTCTTAATTCAATTATCGTACCGATACTTCTGGTTAATGTTAATGGTTATATAGTTCATATATAGCTAGGAATGTTACTAGTCGAATTTAATTCCATCTTCAAAATTTAATTTTTAATACCGCTAGATTTACTTTCATTACTTGTAAGGTCCTCTAAGTACATTTTTTTTTATTACCTTAATCCGTGTAACTGATTTAATTAAATACTTAAATACTACCTTCAACTTAAAGGATTTTATAATAATAATAATAATGATAATAATAATAATAACAACAATAATTGACTTAAAAGATTTTATAACCCTAAACCCATCTTAAATTATTATACATTATTTTTTAAACTTTGTTAATTCAAAAACCTACCAAATCCCTACACATACACACGCATGTATGCACACTATATATATATATATATATATATATATATATATATACAAACCTTATGCTAAAATCATTGGATATCACAATAAAATATTTCATTGCGTGTAAGTGCTAACTCTGCTATTTATATAGTCTTAAGCATTTTTGCTTACTATATATAAATTTTTGCTCAGGCATTTATTCAGTTAATTTAACAATCCTCTCAGCTAATCTGTCCCTCAAAATTATAAGATACACACTTTGTACCTAATACACACGAATACACACTATACCACAGGTCTATACATCATCCATTACGTAATTCGATTTTTACCTACAATAGTCAATAAAAATTAGCTTATAGATTGTACGATGTACGTTTTTCCCTTTTATCTACTCTATTCATTATGTACATAATTTACCCCACAGAAAAATAAAATTTTGAAATTTTTTTTTAACCATATCATTGTTTGTCTAACTTAAATGTTTGTCTAAATTAAAGTATTAATCTTTGAATTTTTTATATTATATAATAACTCACTTGTTCTGTATAAAAATTTGTAATGTAAAGAAAAATTCGTCATCTAACTTGAAGTAGTTAGGATGTTATTTTCTCATTTGTATTGTATTAATGGTACCCTATTAGATTATTGTATAAATATCATTTTTTTTAAAGGGGAGAGCAATGTAAAAATGAACAATGAATAATCAATATTCATTTTTACATAAGAACCAAAATCGCTTAACGCGAGTTTGGATAATAATTTTACTTGTAGCTTCCTATTTTTGTTCGTGTCACAACCCTACGATCTACCATATCTATGGTTTAGTCGTATCCATTTTCCATTTGTTATAGAAGTTATTATAATTAATTATGATTGTCTTGCATCTCACCCTCGACCCTAGATTATACAAACACATTGCATATAAGAGGATTGGAACCCGTAGTTGTGCTTCTTAGTCCTTGATACCCATTCTGTCTTTAATTCGTTTGTTTTAGGTCCTCCCAAATAATGACTTACAGTTATACTGTACGTATGACATAATGTGAATAACTATGACGTCATAAAGTAACTTAATTCTCTTCACGTTTTCCATACCTTGAACACTGAATCACGTGTTTAGTATTTGGACATCTTCCGTATTGAATGTATGGTAAATTCTTTAATAATAATAATAATAAAAAGAAAAAAAAAACTTCATTCTCTATACATCATTATTTATGTTGCTTCCTACCTATTGTCTACTGAACTATCAACCTATCAGTCCATATTTTACGCGTGTCTATATTACGCACACAACCTATTGTATTACGTGGATGTAAAATACATCCACATGTTTTTTTTTTATTATTTCTTTCAAGTGCGTTCACCCCTCACCAGATATTCATTAGGCTTAGGTGAGTGGTCGAATTCGCGAATCACAGCAAAATCGAAAGCTCTGATCCAAATTTATAACATATTATAATATAATGTAACATGTTATGTTGTATATAAATTATCTTGTATGTGCTCATGTACTTGGGTTATGCTAATAACCATATATAATAACCATATAATATAACCATATAATATAACCATATAATATAACCATATAATATAACCATATATTATAACCATATATTATAACCATATATAAATATAAAAACACTGTAAGAATGGTAAACGACGTAATGTACTTCAATGAAACTGTAATTGAATGTAATGACTTTATATATAATGTAAGAATGTGCTTTAATAGAACTGTAAGGGACAATCATAAGCGAATGGGAAGTAATCCATAATCGCAATCATAATTGTAATAAACCCAAACGAAAATGTACTCAGTCGTGTACTTAAATTGTACTTATGTACTACTATGAAATGATATCGCCTTCAGAAATGAAGACGCGGCAAAAAAAAAACGATTATCTATTAGTTTTATTTTTATTTTTTAAATTTTTATTTGGAATCTTTCAAACATCTGATCGTATTTAAAAGGGGGGAAACTTAACCTTCAACTGCCGTCCCCCAAAATTTAGGCTTATATTATACATGTATTTGTAAAATGAACTACACTTGATTACGGGACTCTGCTTTGGTCACTGCTACGAGCCTCCCTTGTTAGCAGCCTCGCTTCGGGGAGGGGGCAGAGGCCCCTTGCCTCCTTAACTTTTTAGATTCCGGCCTGAGCCATGGTCGAAAGAGGTCGAACCTCTACCCCTGTAAATTCAGAGCACTAACTGTAAATTTTAAGAAGTAAATTACAGTAAGAGAAACTTTTTATTTTCCCCTCGAGTTGGGATCTTCAGAGGAACTTAGTCAGTAAAGTCGATAAGTTATAAAAGAAAAGTCGATAATTTTAGTCTCAGAGAAAGTATCAGAGTATTATAGCAAGAGAAGAATTAATAACTGTCGACCCAGCGAAGAGAAGAATTGGCATAACAGTCTGGCGAGTCTGTAGCCAAGAGTTTAACAGAGTGGCGACCCTATAGCCAGGATAAACATTTGGCGACCCTACTACCAAGATTAGAAGAAGATTTTAAGAAGAGGATTTTAACAAGTGGCCACTCTTTGGCCAGGATAGAAATTACATTGCATCAGGATAAAACAATTTGACCGGCGTGTCACGACTTCTTGTTCGTAACATCCACCCTTGAACCGGTGTGTCACGACTTCAAGTTCCCCACGCCTAGTTTTCATCCAAGAAGAAGTAGCCAGCAAGACGTCTTCAGGACAAGTCTCTGAGGATTTCGCCCGTAGAAATTTTGTTAAGTACAGAGTTTGTTTTTTTAAGAAATTTATAAACACTTGAAAAGTCAGTATTATTAACAGTTAATAATGAGTCAAGTCAGTATTTACATGAAACACAGTGAACATTTCAGACACCAGTGATACATTTTTTTAGTGAAACTAATTTTCACAGAAGTTAAATGTAAGAGAAGTCAAATGTAAGAGAAGTTAAAAGTAAGAGAAGTTAAAAGTAAGAGAGTTAATTTCAGAGTTAATTTCAGAGAGTTAATTTCACTATTATATTCAGTATAGAATAATTTTATTTCATGTACCAAACATAATAGTACCGGAGTGAAATGTTTACATTTTTTTTTTTGTTTACAATTTTTTTCAAATTATTGAATTGAATGACTTGCAAATTAAGAAAGAGAGTGTTTATAGAGAGTTTATAGATTTAGAGAGATACTTGAAGTAATTTCAAGTCAGTTTTAGTTGCAAATAAATTGCAAGTCAGTTTTAGTTGCAAATAAGTTGCAAGTCAGTTTTGAAGTCAGTTTTAGTTGCAGGTCAGTTTTGAAGTCAGTTTTAGTTGCAAATAAGTGGCAAGTCAGTTTTGAAGTCAGTTTTAGTTGCAAATAAGTTGCAATCAGTTTTGAAGTCAGTTTTAGTAGCAAATAAGTTGCAAGTCAGTTTTAGTTGCAAATAAGTTGCAAGTCAGTTTTGAAGTCAGTTTTGAAATAAGCTTTGAAGTCAGAAGGTTGCGCCAAGAGGGACAACCGCCCCAGAGATTTATAGAAATACTTGATAAGAGGTCAAGTCAGAAGGTTGCGCCAAGAGGGACAACCGCCCCAGAGATTTATAGAAATACTTGATAAGAGGTCAAGTCAGAAGGTTGCGCCAAGAGGGACAACCGTCCCAGAGATTTATAGAAATACTTGATAAGAGGTCAATCAGAAGGTTGCGCCAAGAGGGACAACCGCCCCAGAGATTTATAGAAATACTTGATAAGAGGTCACGTCAGAAGGTTGCGCCAAGAGGGACAACCGCCCCAGAGATTTATAGAAATAATTGATAAGAGGTCAAGTCAGAAGGTTGCGCCAAGAGGGACAACCGCCACAGAGATTTATAGAAATACTTGATAAGAGGTCAAGTCAGAAGGTTGCGCCAAGAGGGACAACCGCCCAGAGATTTATAGAAATACTTGAAAGAGGTCAAGTTAGAGGTTGCGCCAAGAGGGACAACCGCCCCAGAGATTTATAGAAATACTTGATCAAAGGTAAGCTTGATAAGAGGTCAAGTCAGAATGTTGCGCCAAGAGGGACAACCAAAACAGAGGTTAATCGTCTCCACTTGATAGAGATCAAGTGCAGTCATTTTCCATTTTCAGTTAATTTCAAGTTAGACAGTTTCAGTTTTTTTTGAAGAAGCCAATTTTGAAGAAGTTAGTTTTGAAGAAGTCAGTTTTGAAGAAGCCAGTTTTGAAGAAGCCAGTTTTGAAGAAGCCAGTTTTGAAGAAGTCAGTTTTCAAGAAGCCAGTTTTGAAGAAGCCAGTTTTGAAAAGCCAGTTTTGAAGAAGCCAGTTTTGAAGAAGTTAGTTTTGAAGAAGTTAGTTTTGAAGAAGTTAATTTTGAAGAAGTTAGTTTTTAAGTCCCAAGTCATTTCAATGCAGTCAATTGAATTCAACTTTTTCTTTGTAAGTTAAGAGAATTTAATTTAAGAAATGTAATCTAAGAATTTAATTCAACCTTTTATTTTTGTTGTAGAAGAGAATTAAATTCAACCAGAATTGACCGGTTTGCGTCTTTAGTTTAACCTTTTTTTTTTGTTGTTTGTAAGAAGGAAATTGACCGATTTGTCTTTTCTTTTCATGCCATTGTTGCGTATATAAATATATAGTTATGTATTTTCTTATTTGTAACCAAAACCGTTTTTACAAAGGTTGTAACGATTTTGATAATTATTGTAATGTATATGAGGAACATGCCGTCCCTCCATTTTGTTTGAACTCTTTTAATTTTTGTTCTAAGTAGTGTGACACGCAATCTTTAAAAAAAAAAAAAAAAAAAAAAAAAAGAGCAAAGTGCTCACGAAAAGACGTAATTGTCAATTTCAGACTTATACCCCCTGCTTAGTCACTCAATTCCCCCGAATGTAGTAATCCAAACTTTGTTTTTTTATTTTATTTATTTTAACACCCAACCCCAGTTGAACCCAGTGTCAACCAGAGCAATGGTTCAACCATGGTTAATTTCTCTTTGGTACTATGGAACATAACCTCAATTTATGTTGTGTTTTTTATTTTAAATATACTATATGTTTAGTTCATTAAAATGCATAATTGATTTCTATTTTTAATTTGTATTCTTAATTTTCTTAATTCAATTATCGTACCGATACTTCTGGTTAATGTTAATGGTTATATAGTTCATATATAGCTAGGAATGTTACTAGTCGAATTTAATTCCATCTTCAAAATTTAATTTTTAATACCGCTAGATTTACTTTCATTACTTGTAAGGTCCTCTAAGTACATTTTTTTTTATTACCTTAATCCGTGTAACTGATTTAATTAAATACTTAAATACTACCTTCAACTTAAAGGATTTTATAATAATAATAATAATGATAATAATAATAATAACAACAATAATTGACTTAAAAGATTTTATAACCCTAAACCCATCTTAAATTATTATACATTATTTTTTAAACTTTGTTAATTCAAAAACCTACCAAATCCCTACACATACACACGCATGTATGCACACTATATATATATATATATATATTACACACACAAACCTTATGCTAAAATCATTGGCATTATCACAATAAATATTTCATTGCGTGTAAGTGCTAACTCTGCTATTTATATAGTCTTAAGCATTTTTTTTACTATATATAAATTTTTGTTCAGGCATTTATTCAGTTAATTTAACAATCCTCTCAGCTAATCTGTCCCTCAAAATTATAAGATACACACTTTGTACCTAATACACACGAATACACACTATACCACAGGTCTATACATCATCCATTACGTAATTCGATTTTTACCTACAATAGTCAATAAAAATTAGCTTATAGATTGTACGATGTACGTTTTTCCCTTTTATCTACTCTATTCATTATGTACATAATTTACCCACAGAAAAATAAATTTTGAAATTTTTTTTTTAACCATATCATTGTTTGTCTAACTTAAATGTTTGTCTAAATTAAAGTATTAATCTTTGAATTTTTTATATTATATAATAATTCACTTGTTCTGTATAAAAATTTGTAATGTAAAGAAAAATTCGTCATCTAACTTGAAGTAGTTAGGATGTTATTTTCTCATTTGTATTGTATTAATGGTACCCTATTAGATTATTGTATAAATATCATTTTTTTTAAAGGGGAGAGCAATGTAAAATGAACAATGAATAATCAATATTCATTTTTACATAAGAACCAAAATCGCTTAACGCGAGTTTGGATAATAATTTTACTTGTAGCTTCCTATTTTTGTTCGTGTCACAACCCTACGATCTACCATATCTATGGTTTAGTCGTATCCATTTTCCATTTGTTATAGAAGTTATTATAATTAATTATGATTGTCTTGCATCTCACCCTCGACCCTAGATTATACATACACATTGCATATAAGAGGATTGGAACCAGTAGTTGTGCTTCTTAGTCCTTGATACCCATTCTGTCTTTAATTCGTTTGTTTTAGGTCCTCCCAAATAATGACTTACAGTTATACTGTACGTATGACATAATGTGAATAACTATGACGTCATAAAGTAACTTAATTCTCTTCACGTTTTCCATACCTTGAACACTGAATCACGTGTTTAGTATTTGGACATCTTCCGTATTGAATGTATGGTAATTCTTTAATAATAATAAAAAGAAAAAAAAACTTCATTCTCTATACATCATTATTTATGTTGTTTCCTACCTATTGTCTACTGATACCTATCAACCTATCAGTCCATATTTTACGCGTGCCTATATTACGCACACAACCTATTGTATTACGTACATGTAAAATACATCCACATGTCTTTTTTTTATTATTTTCTTTCAAGTGCGTTCACCCTCACAAGATATTCATTAGGCTTAGGTGAGTGTCGAATTCGCGAATCACAGCAAAATCGAACGCTCTGTTCCAAATTTATAACATATTATAATATAATGTAACATGTTATGTTGTATATAAATTATCTTGTATGTGCTCATGTACTTGGGTTATGCTAATTACCATATATAATAACCATATAATATAACCATATAATATAACCATATAATATAACCATATATTATAACCATATATTATAACCATATATAAATATATAAAAAAACACTGTAAGAATGGTAAACGACGTAATGTACTTCAATGAAACTGCAATTGAATGTAATATCTTTATATATAATGTAAGAATGTACTTTAATAGAACTGTAAGGGACAATCATAAGCGAATGGGAAGTAATCCATAATCGCAATCATAATTGGAATAAACCCAAACGAAAATGTACTCAGTCGTGTACTTAAATTGTACTTATGTACTACTATGAAATGATATCGCCTTCAGAAATGAAGACGCGGCAAAAAAAAAAACGATTATCTATTAGTTTTATTTTTATTTTTTAAATTTTTATTTGGAATCTTTCAAACATCTGATCGTGTTTAAAAGGGGGAAACTTAACCTTCAACTGCCGTCCCCCAAAATTTAGGCTTATATTATACATGTATTTGTAAAATGAACTACACTTATTACGGGACTCTGCTTTGGTCACTGCTACGAGCCTCCCTTGTTAGCAGCCTCGCATCGGGGAGGGGGCAGAGGCCCCTTGCCTCCTTAACTTTTTAGATTCCGGCCTGAGCCATGGTCGAAAGAGGTCGAACCTCTACCCCTGTAAATTCAGAGCACTAACTGTAAATTTTTAAGAGCAAATTACAGTAAGAGAAACTTTTTATTTTCCCCTCGAGTTGGGCTATCTTCAGAGGAACTTAGTCAGTAAAGTCGATAAGTTATAAAAGAAAAGTCGATAATTTTAGTCTCAGAAAAGTATCAAGAGTATTATAGCAGAGAAGAATTAATACTGACGACCCAAGCACATAGAAGATATTGGACAACAGTCTGGCGAGTCTGTAGCCAAGAGTTTACAGAGTGGCGACCCTATAGCCAGGATAACATTTGGCGACCCTACTACCAAGATTAGAAGAAGATTTTAAGAGAGAGGATTTTAACAAGTGGCCACTCTTTGGCCAGGATAGAAATTACATTGCATCAGGATAAACCATTTGACCGGCGTGTCACGACTTCTTGTTCGTAACATCCACCCTTGAACCGGTGTGTCACGACTTCAAGTTCCCCACGCCTAGTTTTCATCCAAGAGAAGTAGCCAGCAAGACGTCTTCAGGCACGTCTCTGAGGATTTCGCCCGTAGAAATTTGTTAAGTACAGAGTTTGTTTTTTTAAGAAATTTATAAACACTTGAAAAGTCAGTATTATTAACAGTTAATAATGAGAATCAAGTCAGTATTTCATGAAACACAGTGACATTTCAGACACCAGTGATACATTTTTTTAGTGAAACTAATTTCACAGAAGTTAAATGTAAGAGAAGTCAAATGTAGAGAAGTTAAAAGTAAGAGAAGTTAAAAGTAAGAGAAGTTAAAAGTAAGAGAAGTTAAAAGTAAGAGAAGTTAAAAGTAAGAGAGTTAATTTCAGAGTTAATTTCAGAGAGTTAATTTCACTATTATATCAGTATAGAATAATTTTTATTTCATGTACCAAACATAATAGTACCGGAGTGAAATGTTTACATTTTTTATTTTTTGTTTACAATTTTTTTCAAATTATTGAATTGAATTGACTTGCAAATTAAGAAAGAGAGTGTTTTATAGAGAGTTTATAGATTTAGAGAGATACTTGAAGTAATTTCAAGTCAGTTTAGTTGCAAATAATTGCAAGTCAGTGTTTAGTTGCAAATAGTTGCAAGTCAGTTTTGAAGTCAGTTTTAGTTGGCAGGTCAGTTTTTGAAGTCAGTTTTAGTTGCAAATAAGTGGCAAGTCAGTTTTGAGTCAGTTTTAGTTGCAAATAAGTGCAAGTCAGTTTTGAAGTCAGTTTTAGTAGCAAATAAGTTGCAAGTCAGTTTTAGTTGCAAATAAGTGCAAGTCAGTTTTGAAGTCAGTTTGAAATAAGCTTTGAAGTCAGAAGGTTGCGCCAAGAGGGACAACCGCCCCAGAGATTTATAGAAATACTTGATAAGAAGGTCAAGTCAGAAGGTTGCGCAAGAGGGACACCGCCCCAGAGATTTATAGAAATACTTGATAAGAGGTCAAGTCAGAAGGTTGCGCCAGAGGGACAACCGTCCCAGAGATTTATAGAAATACTTGATAAGAGGTCAATCAGAGGTTGCGCCAAGAGGGGACAACCGCCCCAGAGATTTATAGAAATACTTGATAAGAGGTCACGTCAGAAGGTTGCGCCAAGAGGGACAACCGCCCCAGAGATTTATAGAATAATTGATAAGAGGTCAAGTCAGAAGGTTGGCCAAGAGGGACAACCGCCACAGAGATTTATAAAAATACTTGATAAGAGTCAAGTCAGAAGGTTGCGCCAGAGGGACAACCGCCCCGAGATTTTAGAAATACTTGAAAAGAGGTCAAGTTAGAAAGGTTGCGCCAAGAGGGACAACCGCCCCAGAGATTTATAGAAATACTTGATAAGAGGTTCAAGTCAGAATGTTGCGCCAAGATGGACAACCAAAACAGAGGTTAATCGTCTCCACTTGATAGAGATCAAGTGCAGTCATTTTCCATTTTCAGTTAATTTCAAGTTAGACAGTTTCAGTTTTTTTGAAGAGCCAATTTTGAAGAAGTTAGTTTTGAAGAAGTCAGTTTTGAAGAAGCCAGTTTTGAAGAAGCCAGTTTTGAAGAAGCCAGTTTTGAAGAAGTCAGTTTTCAAGAAGCCAGTTTTGAAGAAGCCAGTTTTGAAGAAGCCAGTTTTGAAGAAGCCAGTTTTGAAGAAGTTAGTTTTGAAGAAGTTAGTTTTGAAGAAGTTAATTTGAAGAAGTTAGTTTTTAAGTCCCAAGTCATTTCAATGCAGTCAATTGAATTCAACTTTTTCTTTGTAAGTTAAGAGAATTTAATTTAAAAAATGTAATCTAAGAATTTAATTCAACCTTTTATTTTTGTTGTAGAAGAGAATTAAATTCAACCAGAATTGACCGGTTTGCGTCTTTAGTTTAACCTTTTTTTTTTTGTTGTTTGTAAGAAGGAAATTGACCGATTTGTCTTTTCTTTTCATGCCATTGTTGCGTATATAAATATATAGTTATGTATTTTCTTATTTGTAACCAAAACCGTTTTTACAAAGGTTGTAACGATTTTGATAATTATTGTAATGTATATGAGGAACATGCCGTCCCTCCATTTGTTTGAACTCTTTTAATTTTTGTTCTAAGTAGTGTGACACGCAATCTTTAAAAAAAAAAAAATAAAAATAAAAGAGCAAAGTGCTCACGAAAAGACGTAATTGTCAATTTCAGACTTATACCCCCTGCTTATCACTCAATTCCCCCGAATGTAGTAATCCAAACTTTGTTTTTTTATTTTATTTATTTTAACACCCCAACCCCAGTTGAACCCAGTGTCAACCAGAGCAATGGTTCAACCATGGTTAATTTCTCTTTGGTACTATGGAACATAACCTCAATTTATGTTGTGTTTTTTATTTTTAAATATACTATATGTTTAGTTCATTAAAATGCATAATTGATTTCTATTTTTAATTTGTATTCTTAATTTTCTTAATTCAATTATCGTACCGATACTTCTGGTTAATGTTAATGGTTATATAGTTCATATATAGCTAGGAATGTTACTAGTCGAATTTAATTCCATCTTCAAAATTTAATTTTAATACCGCTAGATTTACTTTCATTACTTGTAAGGTCCTCTAAGTACATTTTTTTATTACCTTAATCCGTGTAACTGATTTAATTAAATACTTAAATACTACCTTCAACTTAAAGGATTTTATAATAATAATAATAATGATAATAATAATAATAACAACAATAATTGACTTAAAAGATTTTATAACCCTAAACCCATCTTAAATTATTATACATTATTTTTTAAACTTTGTTAATTCAAAAACCTACCAAATCCCTCACATACACACACGCATGTATGCACACTATATATATATATATATATACACAAAAACCTTATGCTAAAATCATTGGATATCACAATAAAATATTTCATTGCGTGTAAGTGCTAACTCTGCTATTTATATAGTCTTAAGCATTTTTGCTTACTATATAAATTTTTGTCAAGCATTTATTCAGTTAATTTAACAATCCTCTCAGCTAATCTGTCCCTCAAAATTATAAGATACACACTTTGTACCTAATACACACGAATACACACTATACCACAGGTCTATACATCATCCATTACGTAATTCGATTTTTACCTACAATAGTCAATAAAAATTAGCTTATAGATTGTACGATGTACGTTTTTCCCTTTTATCTACTCTATTCATTATGTACATAATTTACCCCACAGAAAAATAAAATTTTGAAATTTTTTTTTTAACCATATCATTGTTTGTCTAACTTAAATGTTTGTCTAAATTAAAGTATTAATCTTTGAATTTTTTATATTATATAATTCACTTGTTCTGTATAAAATTTGTAATGTAAAGAAAAATTCGTCATCTAACTTGAAGTAGTTAGGATGTTATTTCTCATTTGTATTGTATTAATGGTACCCTATTAGATTATTGTATAAATATCATTTTTTTTAAAGGGGAGAGCAATGTAAAAATGAACAATGAATAATCAATATTCATTTTTACATAAGAAACCAAAATCGCTTAACGCGAGTTTGGATAATAATTTTACTTGTAGCTTCCTATTTTTGTTCGTGTCACAACCCTACGATCTACCATATCTATGGTTTAGTCGTATCCATTTTCCATTTGTTATAGAAGTTATTATAATTAATTATGATTGTCTTGCATCTCACCCTCGACCCTAGATTATACATACACATTGCATATAAGAGGATTGGAACCAGTAGTTGTGCTTCTTAGTCCTTGATACCCATTCTGTCTTTAATTCGTTTGTTTTAGGTCCTCCAAATAATGACTTACAGTTATACTGTACGTATGACATAATGTGAATAACTATGACGTCATAAAGTAACTTAATTCTCTTCACGTTTTCCATACTTGAACACTGAATCACGTGTTTAGTATTTGGACATCTTCCGTATTGAATGTATGGTAAATTCTTTAATAATAAAAAGAAAAAAAAAACTTCATTCTCTATACATCATTATTTATGTTGTTCCTACCTATTGTCTACTGATACCTATCAACCTATCAGTCCATATTTTACGCGTGCCTATATTACGCACACAACCTATTGTATTACGTACATGTAAAATACATCCACATGTCTTTTTTTTATTATTTTCTTTCAAGTGCGTTCACCCCTCACAAGATTTCATTAGGCTTAGGTGAGTGGTCGAATTCGCGAATCACAGCAAAATCGAACGCTCTGTTCCAAATTTATAACATATTATAATATAATGTAACATGTTATGTTGTATATAAATTATCTTGTATGTGCTCATGTACTTGGGTTATGCTAATTACCATATATAATAACCATATAATATAACCATATAATATACCATATAATATAACCATATATTATAACCATATATTATAACCATATATAAATATATAAAAACACTGTAAGAATGGTAAACGACGTAATGTACTTCAATGAAACTGCAATTGAATGTAATATCTTTATATATAATGTAAGAATGTACTTTAATAGAACTGTAAGGGACAATCATAAGCGAATGGGAAGTAATCCATAATCGCAATCATAATTGGAATAAACCCAAACGAAAATGTACTCAGTCGTGTACTTAAATTGTACTTATGTACTACTATGAAATGATATCGCCTTCAGAAATGAAGACGCGGCAAAAAAAAAAACGATTACTATTAGTTTTATTTTTATTTTTTAAATTTTTATTTGGAATCTTTCAAACATCTGATCGTGTTTAAAAGGGGGAAACTTAACCTTCAACTGCCGTCCCCCAAAATTTAGGCTTATATTATACATGTATTTGTAAAATGAACTACACTTAATTACGGGACTCTGCTTTGGTCACTGCTACGAGCCTCCCTTGTTAGCAGCCTCGCATCGGGGAGGGGGCAGAGGCCCCTTGCCTCCTTAACTTTTTAGATTCCGGCCTGAGCCATGGTCGAAAGAGGTCGAACCTCTACCCCTGTAAATTCAGAGCACTAACTGTAAATTTTTAAGAAGCAAATTACAGTAAGAGAAACTTTTTATTTTCCCCCTCGAGTTGGGCTATCTTCAGAGGAACTTAGTCAGTAAAGTCGATAAGTTATAAAAGAAAAGTCGATAATTTTAGTCTCAGAGAAAGTATCAGAGTATTATAGCAAGAGAAGAATTAATAACTGACGACCCAAGCACATAGAAGATATTGGCATAACAGTCTGGCGAGTCTGTAGCCAAGAGTTTAACAGAGTGGCGACCCTATAGCCAGGATAAACATTTGGCGACCCTACTACCAAGATTAGAAGAAGATTTTAAGAAGAGGATTTTAACAAGTGGCCACTCTTTGGCCAGGATAGAAATTACATTGCATCAGGATAAAACCATTTGACCGGCGTGTCACGACTTCTTGTTCGTAACATCCACCCTTGAACCGGTGTGTCACGACTTCAAGTTCCCCACGCCTAGTTTTCATCCAAGAAGAAGTAGCCAGCAAGACGTCTTCAGGACACGTCTCTGAGGATTTCGCCCGTAGAAATTTTGTTAAGTACAGAGTTTGTTTTTTTAAAGAAATTATAAACACTTGAAAAGTCAGTATTATTAACAGTTAATAATGAGAATCAAGTCAGTATTTACATGAAACACAGTGAACATTTCAGACACCAGTGATACATTTTTTAGTGAAACTAATTTTCACAGAAGTTAAATGTAAGAGAAGTCAAATGTAAGAGAAGTTAAAAGTAAGAGAAGTTAAAAGTAAGAGAAGTTAAAAGTAAGAGAAGTTAAAAGTAAGAGAAGTTAAAAGTAAGAGAGTTAATTTCAGAGTTAATTTCAGAGAGTTAATTTCACTATTATATTCAGTATAGAATAATTTTATTTCATGTACCAAACATAATAGTACCGGAGTGAAATGTTTACATTTTTTATTTTTTGTTTACAATTTTTTTCAAATTATTGAATTGAATTGACTTGCAAATTAAGAAAGAGAGTGTTTATAGAGAGTTTATAGATTTAGAGAGATACTTGAAGTAATTTCAAGTCAGTTTTAGTTGCAAATAAATTGCAAGTCAGTTTTAGTTGCAAATAAGTTGCAAGTCAGTTTTGAAGTCAGTTTTAGTTGCAGGTCAGTTTTGAAGTCAGTTTTAGTTGCAAATAAGTGGCAAGTCAGTTTTGAAGTCAGTTTTAGTTGCAAATAAGTTGCAAGTCAGTTTGAAGTCAGTTTTAGTAGCAAATAAGTTGCAAGTCAGTTTTAGTTGCAAATAAGTTGCAAGTCAGTTTTGAAGTCAGTTTTGAAATAAGCTTTGAAGTCAGAAGGTTGCGCCAAGAGGGACAACCGCCCCAGAGATTTATAGAAATACTTGATAAGAGGTCAAGTCAGAAGGTTGCGCAAGAGGGACAACCGCCCAGAGATTTATAGAAATACTTGATAAGAGGTCAAGTCAGAAGGTTGCGCCAAGAGGGACAACCGTCCCAGAGATTTATAGAAATACTTGATAAGAGGTTTAATCAGAAGGTTGCGCCAAGAGGGGACAACCGCCCCAGAGATTTATAGAAATACTTGATAAGAGGTCACGTCAGAAGGTTGCGCCAAGAGGGACAACCGCCCCAGAGATTTATAGAAATAATTGATAAGAGGTCAAGTCAGAAGGTTGCGCCAAGAGGGACAACCGCCACAGAGATTTATAGAAATACTTGATAAGAGGTCAAGTCAGAAGGTTGCGCCAAGAGGGACAACCGCCCCAGAGATTTATAGAAATACTTGAAAAGAGGTCAAGTTAGAAGGTTGCGCCAAGAGGGACAACCGCCCCAGAGATTTATAGAAATACTTGATAAGAGGTCAAGTCAGAATGTTGCGCCAAGAGGGACAACCAAAACAGAGGTTAATCGTCTCCACTTGATAGAGATCAAGTGCAGTCATTTTCCATTTTCAGTTAATTTCAAGTTAGACAGTTTCAGTTTTTTTTGAAGAAGCCAATTTTGAAGAAGTTAGTTTTGAAGAAGTCAGTTTTGAAGAAGCCAGTTTTGAAGAAGCCAGTTTTGAAGAAGCCAGTTTTGAAGAAGTCAGTTTTCAAGAAGCCAGTTTTGAAGAAGCCAGTTTTGAAGAAGCCAGTTTTGAAGAAGCCAGTTTGAAGAAGTTAGTTTTGAAGAAGTTAGTTTTGAAGAAGTTAATTTTGAAGAAGTTAGTTTTAAGTCCCAAGTCATTTCAATGCAGTCAATTGAATTCAACTTTTCTTTGTAAGTTAAGAGAATTTAATTTAAGAAAATGTAATCTAAGAATTTAATTCAACCTTTTATTTTTGTTGTAGAAGAGAATTAAATTCAACCAGAATTGACCGGTTTGCGTCTTTAGTTTAACCTTTTTTTTTTGTTGTTTGTAAGAAGGAAATTGACCGATTTGTCTTTTCTTTTCATGCCATTGTTGCGTATATAAATATATAGTTATGTATTTTCTTATTTGTAACCAAAACCGTTTTTACAAAGGTTGTAACGATTTGATAATTATTGTAATGTATATGAGGAACATGCCGTCCCTCCATTTTGTTTGAACTCTTTTAATTTTTGTTCTAAGTAGTGTGACACGCAATCTTTAAAAAAAAAAAAAAATAAAAAATAAAAGAGCAAAGTGCTCACGAAAAGACGTAATTGTCAATTTCAGACTTATACCCCCTGCTTAGTCACTCAATTCCCCCGAATGTAGTAATCCAAACTTTGTTTTTTTATTTTATTTATTTTAACACCCCAACCCCAGTTGAACCCAGTGTCAACCAGAGCAATGGTTCAACCATGGTTAATTTCTCTTTGGTACTATGGAACATAACCTCAATTTATGTTGTGTTTTTTATTTTTAAATATACTATATGTTTAGTTCATTAAAATGCATAATTGATTTCTATTTTTAATTTGTATTCTTAATTTTCTTAATTCAATTATCGTACCGATACTTCTGGTTAATGTTAATGGTTATATAGTTCATATATAGCTAGGAATGTTACTAGTCGAATTTAATTCCATCTTCAAAATTTAATTTTTAATACCGCTAGATTTACTTTCATTACTTGTAAGGTCCTGTAAGTACATTTTTTTTTATTACCTTAATCCGTGTAACTGATTTAATTAAATACTTAAATACTACCTTCAACTTAAAGGATTTTATAATAATAATAATAATGATAATAATAATAATAACAACAATAATTGACTTAAAAGATTTTATAACCCTAAACCCATCTTAAATTATTATACATTATTTTTTAAACTTTGTTAATTCAAAAACCTACCAAATCCCTACACATACACACGCATGTATGCACACTTTATATATATATATATATATATATATATATATATATATATATATATACAAACCTTATGCTAAAATCATTGGATATCACAATAAAATATTTCATTGCGTGTAAGTGCTAACTCTGCTATTTATATAGTCTTAAGCATTTTTGCTTACTATATATAAATTTTTGCTCAGGCATTTATTCAGTTAATTTAACAATCCTCTCAGCTAATCTGTCCCTCAAAATTATAAGATACACACTTTGTACCTAATACACACGAATACACACTATACCACAGGTCTATACATCATCCATTACGTAATTCGATTTTTACCTACAATAGTCAATAAAAATTAGCTTATAGATTGTACGATGTACGTTTTTCCCTTTTATCTACTCTATTCATTATGTACATAATTTACCCCACAGAAAAAAAAATTTTGAAATTTTTTTTTTAACCATATCATTGTTTGTCTAACTTAAATGTTTGTCTAAATTAAAGTATTAATCTTTGAATTTTTTATATTATATAATAACTCACTTGTTCTGTATAAAAATTTGTAATGTAAAGAAAAATTCGTCATCTAACTTGAAGTAGTTAGGATGTTATTTTCTCATTTGTATTGTATTAATGGTACCCTATTAGATTATTGTATAAATATCATTTTTTTTAAAGGGGAGAGCAATGTAAAAATGAACAATGAATAATCAATATTCATTTTACATAAGAACCAAAATCGCTTAACGCGAGTTTGGATAATAATTTTACTTGTAGCTTCCTATTTTTGTTCGTGTCACAACCCTACGATCTACCATATCTATGGTTTAGTCGTATCCATTTTCCATTTGTTATAGAAGTTATTATAATTAATTATGATTGTCTTGCATCTCACCCTCGACCCTAGATTATACAAACACATTGCATATAAGAGGATTGGAACCCGTAGTTGTGCTTCTTAGTCCTTGATACCCATTCTGTCTTTAATTCGTTTGTTTTAGGTCCTCCCAAATAATGACTTACAGTTATACTGTACGTATGACATAATGTGAATAACTATGACGTCATAAAGTAACTTAATTCTCTTCACGTTTTCCATACCTTGAACACTGAATCACGTGTTTAGTATTTGGACATCTTCCGTATTGAATGTATGGTAAATTCTTTAATAATAATAATAATAAAAAGAAAAAAAAAACTTCATTCTCTATACATCATTATTTATGTTGCTTCCTACCTATTGTCTACTGATAACTATCAACCTATCAGTCCATATTTTACGCGTGTCTATATTACGCACACAACCTATTGTATTACGTGGATGTAAAATACATCCACATGTCTTTTTTTTTATTATTTTCTTTCAAGTGCGTTCACCCCTCACCAGATATTCATTAGGCTTAGGTGAGTGGTCGAATTCGCGAATCACAGCAAAATCGAAAGCTCTGATCCAAATTTATAACATATTATAATATAATGTAACATGTTATGTTGTATATAAATTATCTTGTATGTGCTCATGTACTTGGGTTATGCTAATAACCATATATAATAACCATATAATATAACCATATAATATAACCATATAATATAACCATATAATATAACCATATATTATAACCATATATTATAACCATATATAAATATATAAAAACACTGTAAGAATGGTAAACGACGTAATGTACTTCAATGAAACTGTAATTGAATGTAATGACTTTATATATAATGTAAGAATGTGCTTTAATAGAACTGTAAGGGACAATCATAAGCGAATGGGAAGTAATCCATAATCGCAATCATAATTGTAATAAACCCAAACGAAAATGTACTCAGTCGTGTACTTAAATTGTACTTATGTACTACTATGAAATGATATCGCCTTCAGAAATGAAGACGCGGCAAAAAAAAAAACGATTATCTATTAGTTTTATTTTTATTTTTTAAATTTTTATTTGGAATCTTTCAAACATCTGATCGTATTTAAAAGGGGGGAAACTTAACCTTCAACTGCCGTCCCCCAAAATTTAGGCTTATATTATACATGTATTTGTAAAATGAACTACACTTGATTACGGGACTCTGCTTTGGTCACTGCTACGAGCCTCCCTTGTTAGCAGCCTCGCTTCGGGGAGGGGGCAGAGGCCCCTTGCCTCCTTAACTTTTTAGATTCCGGCCTGAGCCATGGTCGAAAGAGGTCGAACCTCTACCCCTGTAAATTCAGAGCACTAACTGTAAATTTTTAAGAAGTAAATTACAGTAAGAGAAACTTTTTATTTTCCCCCTCGAGTTGGGCTATCTTCAGAGGAACTTAGTCAGTAAAGTCGATAAGTTATAAAAGAAAAGTCGATAATTTTAGTCTCAGAGAAAGTATCAGAGTATTATAGCAAGAGAAGAATTAATAACTGTCGACCCTAAAGCGAGAGAGAAGAATTAGAATGTTATAGAAGAAATATCCGTTGCTGCCTCCTAACCAGAACCCCCCGTCGATTCTGAACCACCCCACGGCCATAGACGGAGGGGTTAACATATATATTGTAATGTATATGGTTGTAAATTTTGACTTTGTCCGCAATCGATATGGACAGTGACTTATTTTTGGTTGACAAGGTACTGGTATTGATGGATACCGTAATGAAATTGACTGGATTCTTTGGATCTGATATATTTGCATGTCGTTTATAAATAGATATAGAGTGTAACATATTTGTGGATAGTAGTCTATTATGACTTGATCCTCTGGATCCAGAGATTCTATCTTTAGTTTTAAATTGATAATTAATTAGTTTTAAATTGATAATTATTTAGTTTTGTAAAAATTGGTCGTTGCCAATGTACAGGCAGTTTTTATAATAAATTTCTTATGTTCTTGTGGTTCGGAACCCACGTAAAATTGTAGGTCCCCTCCGCCACCAAGGAGGACATACACAATACACAATTACGAACACAGTTATCTAGACCAGCCATGAGTGGATCCTAGGTCTTTGGTGGTCTGAAACATTATAACATTATAACATTAGTGATGTAGACTTTGGGCTCATAAGTACAATTTCTAAATTTGCAGACGATACCAAATTAGAAAATAGTGTAAGTAATGAGGAGGGCGTAAGAACGCTTCAAAATTATCTTAATAGGTTGGGCGAATGGTCTGCTACTTGGCAGATGTCATTGAACTTGGACAAATGTAAGGTAATGCACAAAGGTTACAAGAATCTGAAGACCGATTACTCTCTATTGGGGAAGAACTTGACTAAGACTGATTTAGAGAAAGACTTAGGAGTTCATCTAAAACTGTCAAAGCACTGTGCAGATGTCGAAATGATGGCCTTAAAAATACTAGATTATATTAAAAGACGGTTCCAACTTGGAAAGAAGGAGATTGTATGTCTCTTTACAATTCACAAGTTGGACCTCAACTCGAGTATTGTGTGCAGCTTTGGTCTCCGTCCCTTAGGAAGGATATAGAAAAGTTGGAAAAGGTACAAGCAAGGGTCATAAAAGTGATCCCTTCGATGAGACTACAAAACTACCAACGAAGATTAGAACGCTTAAATCTGTTTACTTTAAAGACCAGGGAGTTGCGCGGTCAGCTTATTCAAGTTTTGAAGATGGTCAATGGAATAGGAAGGGTAGAGTACAGGAAATTATTTTCATTTAATACCAGTCCGACAAGAAATAATTGCTTTAAATTGGAACTTAAAACATTTATTACTTCCATCTGTAGAAATTTCTCCTCCTATAAAATAGTTAATATCTGGAACCAACTTCCCTTGGAGGTTGTTTCAAGCCAAAGTGTAAACATGTTTAAAAACAGGCTGGACAAATTTCTGAATACACTCAGGGTTTGAGAATCTCCTTATATATAATATAATTTTAGAAAATAGTAGCATAATGAAACCCAATGGGAGTTTGTTTGAAACTTCCTCCTGCACTCAATTCATCCTCAACTTTGGAGAGACGTCTCTAGTTGATTGTGCTCTCCATAACATGATCAACCAATTAATATTTTTTAATCACATACATCATAAACACCTCTAAGTGGGAGACTTTTGAATTCGCAGTAGCAACAACGGGTGATCATCCCCGAAACACTTTCATTCTCCATAAAGACAAGTACACGGGGATAGATACAGGGACCTCCCACTGATATTCCTCGGCGGAAAGATATTTTCACTACTTTCGGTGTGGCACAACACCGCGAAGTATGAATGACTCAGTATATCACTTGCTACATAAATACCTTTCGCTGCGGGAGACGAAGTTGAAACCTGGCGACTTTCAAAGAGTTAGTAGATACATACACATGACAGACATCAAATTACAGAAACAGAAGACACGATCTCACACTTGCCTGCCTTGCTAATGTCTAAGAATAGAGAAGAAAAATATTTTGTTGAAAAACAGTTTCATAACGAACCAAAAAGAAAATGCATGACATGGATAAGGTGATGGATTTGGTTGCATTTCTGTCATCACGATTTATTTGTTTTCTTTCTCTTGGTTGGCTGGATGTACCTGACGGTTGAGAGCATGTTGTAGAAAATCTGATTTCTGCTCTTAATTGCTGTTTCAACCCCTTTCCTGCAGAAGCATTTCATCACTTTGCCAGCATGATGGCTTTGCGCGTACATGTGTGTAGACATGGAGAGTTTAACCTTTACTTCTCCCTTAATCCTTTTGAGGGCTAGCCTGAAGTGGGCCATGGGGTCTCTTTTGGACTGATACCTCGGTAAACAGAGCTGTAAATATTTTGCATAAAATCAAAACTATATGTTCGAGGGTTTTGTGACGATACCAAGTGGTTGACAGGCGATCGGCACAAGTATATTATTGGTTAGTTTATACAGCGGTGCTATCTAGTGTACGATCTCTATGTGTGCATGGCGTAATTGAAGAGCTAGCTTATATATTCTCCTCTTTCGTGTAAAATTTCCTTGGCTATTTTTCCAGGGTCAGGGTATTTTTTCAACCTTTTCCGTTCTCGCCTCTGGCGGGGAGGGTGGGGAGAAAGCCTTGTGCTTTTCTATAAATCTTTCTTCTAGTGCTAGAATAGGATAAAAATGAACCAGTTTAATGACAGGAACCTCCCCGAGTGGACCGAAAGGTCTTTGAGGCTTCCTCTTGTCCTTATAACTCATTGTAACTCTCTCTCTCTCTCTCTCATATATATATATTAGGGTGTGACAGTTGCCCCAACTTTGTCCTACAATGCTGTTCAAAATTTTGGTGTTGCATATTGACATAAAAAATACCCACGTGCAATGTTTTGAAGATTCATGCATATTCGAGTGAGCACAAATCATTTGCCTGTCTTAATTAAAAGCTGTTATCACTAACACAAAAAAGTTAATCATTCTTATTCTCTCATGGTACATTAAGGGGTTTTATCATATATTCACAAGGTATTATTTCTCTAGAGCAAGAAACCATGATTTCTGTTCGGAAACAGATGATCGTTTGCGCTGATTAGGAACGCGGAGTCTGTCATTTTCAACTACTTGAAGGACTTCTTGAAAGCGCTCCTCATCCCTGGAAACATTAAGAAAGTCATGGCAAAGTTTTACACCACGCTCTGCAGCCTCATTGACGACCTGAAGCTTGTCCACAACCCGTTTCATGTTCAGGTAGTCGTCATGATCCGCCCATTCACTGGCTGGACTGTGGAGAAACTGATAGGGCATGCCTAAAATGGTGAAGAACCGGCTTGAGTCAGGCCCAATTAGGTCTACCAGGGCAGTGCCACTTTCTGGGACAGGGGGAAGATATGGCTTTCCATAGCCCCCATGATTGAGCCCCACTCTCTTAGTAACTTCAGTGCCTTCATGTCAAAGAAGGGCCTTCCTCATCTCCTCTTTTGTCCTTTCTTGTACTTGGGACGAGAACAAAGCCAGTGGGGCCAACTCCTCAGTTAGGTACCAAGTGTGTCTACCGAGTGCCACACGTGCTTTGTCAACTATTGTGGCGTCATATGGGGCAAATTCAGCCAAGGTTTCGACCAAATTCAAGTCATTCAGTGGCGCACTTGCTGGAACGGGGCAAACAATCCACCATGGGACATAAACAGCGACTGTGAACACAGCAAACCGTTCTAACTTGCTGATTTGACTTTTAGTCACAACCTCGGCTTTGGGAAACTGCTCTTTGATCTGGCCTGACAAAAGAACAATCCTGAGGGTATAGAGCAGTTTAGCCATCCACCTTGCTTTGTGAAGTGCGCCGGGGTAGACCATTGTGAAGTTCACTGGCTCGGATCCTTTAGTTACAAGCAGCAGACAAAGCTCTACCAGCTCCTTGTAGTCGCCACGTGTAAATGGTTGGGCTAGAAATTCACGGAAGAAGTCAGCCATCTCCTGCTGGCGCTCCTCAAACACTCCAGGCATTGCGGGGTAGTAGTATTTCTTTTTTACATTGTACGCCAGTTGAGAGAAATGGTTCTTGAACCTAGAAATGCAATTATTGGGATTATTGTATTTCGTACTAATCTATAATATTGTTTTAGGGGTATTAAGATTGATATGATCGATCATTTGCTTGGTGTTAGTATATCTTATAAGTCTAATAAAAGAAATTCCACTAAATTTGTTCATTAGATAATAATATTCCTTGTTATTTTGTAAAGCTTATGACTCACCTCTGGAAAACCATTATGTTTGGACTTGAAGAGCCCTCCACTTTCAAGCAATCCCAGCAAACACCTAGGATGACTTCGCCCACATGCCTGCGACAGGCGCACCAGAATACGGCACGCTCTAATTCCTTTTGGAGGGAGACGCAAGCAGCTGTTTTTTGTCCTGAAAAAAAATGTAATTGTAGTTTAACGCCACCATTTCAGGCACGTGCTTTTTGCAGATTTCTGTTAAATCATTCACTGTATTTTGGTATTAATGTCGTGATAAATTCACGCTGATGTTTGAAATAGGTTTACCTGTATTGGATGAAGTTGTGACGAAAACCATACCAACGACATTCTGTTCACACTCCCAACCGACCAGAAGTTGTTTGGTTGCTGTTGATATCAAGTCTCCTTGAACCAGGCCAGCTTTTTGAGTCAAATGCGGAAGAGGTGGGACTCCAAGAAGCTTTGTGCCATTGACACCAGACACAAGAATGGGCAGGCGGTCATCAGTGCCTTTGGAATCCAGCGTGTCCATAAGTTTACCATCCCAGTGCACCAGTACTTTGTCTGATGGTTGCCATTCATCCATGATTTTTAAACTTATTTCTGACACGATGGAAGCTCGGTATCGGTGGGCCGTCCTTGCATTTAGACTCAGCTTTGATGTATCTCCACCACATGCAGATACAAGGGAGTACACAATTGCACTCAGCTGGGTCGGCGAGATATTGTTTCGAACACTGCATGAAACAAGTTCTGCCGACTTCAGAATATCATGGGGCACAAAAATTGAAACTCCCTCTTTCACTGTTCTCCGATGTTTTCTCTTTGGTTCAGCAGTGCTGGCCTCATCAATGTCATCGTCCTCATCAGAGCTAATAGGTGAATCAATATCAGCCTGTACATTCTCAGCATGATCACATTGCTCTCTCTCTTGTCGCTTCTCTTCTCGCATCTGCCTTTTCTGTCGCTTCTGAACCTTTTCTGTGAGTACTTTGTTTACCCCAGAGTAGGTAGCTACTCTGTCACTTAGCATGCTTTTCATAAAGAGTATATCAGTATCGATGGCATCTTGTTCGGCCTGAGTTTTCCCCTTTTTCGCAGCCGCCATGTCTTTCAACACTGTGTTCTTATAAAATTTCATCGTCAGGCTCAATTCTGATTTAAACTTCATAATTCCAGGATCATCAGCCCGTCTTCTATCCTCATTCTTTTTCATAAGCATCATGTAGTCTTTGTCATAGTAAGTTTTAATCACTCGGCCAATATGTTCCTGCCTGTAATGGTCGGGACATTCGCCTTCTGGTAATGCAAAAGCACATTGTCAATGGTGGCAGATAAAGCCTGGTCCCAATGCATATCCCGAAGGTTTGCTAACAGACATAGTAAGACCTGCCTATTAGTTGGCAGTTTGCAGCCCTTTATTTCCTTTTCTTCTTCTCGGGGTACGGTGCCCAATAACATTCTGACATACTCATCATCTTGCCGTGTATCCATGATTAAATTCTCTATTCACAACATCAAATCACTGTCAAGGGAAAAGAAAAGAGCATCATTAAAATTAAATGCAATAAAATAATACGTGGAAAATTTGTGGGTCAGCGTTCCAGACCCGGAAATGAAAATCTGATAAAATGTGCTATTTTCACACTTATTTATGAAGTTCATAAGCTGAAATAGCAATACTTGCTGGTAAGACGGTGCTAGCTCAAACATGCACCGATCTCCAAGAAAATTTACAGGGGTGTTTCCTAGATAAATACACAACACTAAAACTTTGAACAGCATTGTAGGACCATTTTTTGATTTTTGGAGGGCAACGGTCACACCCTAATATATATATATATATATATATATATATATATGTGCTGAAAACCCAAAAGGAAGGGTTTGCAGCAATCATTCATTTCACGTGTTTAATTGTGAAATTCATCCCATATATATATATATATATATATATATATATATATATATATATATATATATACACACACAGAGGCGTACTTACCATTTTTCGCCCGAGAGAGAGATTAAAGTGCTTTTCGTTGTACCATTTGATACTAGTAGTATAGCCGCGTTTGGGCAGAGGAATTTGGGGTGCTTTAAAACTTACCCCTGGGGGTGGCTCCTGAAGGCCTTCCCCTCCGTTATAAGGGCGCCCCTTCCTTAAGTTCCTCACCCCCATTTATGGGGTCTCACCGTCCTTAATGAAGGGCATTTAGTGGTTTCTCCCTTGAGGCCCCTTGCGGGACCCTCCTCAGAAAAAAATAAAAAATAAAAAAATTTAAAAATTTAAAATTAAAAAACATTTAAAAAATCCTCCTCGCGTTCCTTGCCTTCCTTTAGAAGTCTCTATGGTCTTTCATGAGGAAGGTTTAAAACAAAACAAACAAAAACAAACATTTGCATACGAAAAAAGGCACCATTTACGCAGCGTTCCGGCGCGTCCCGGTGCGTTTCGTCGTGTTCGTTTTAATTTAGCTAGTTTTAGCTGAAAATGGATCAACATTCTCACACATCAGACTGATATTCTGTGTGTGTATGAGAGTATGTATGGCCCTCAAAACATACAAGAAATTGCGTAGTATTCTCAAAGCATATTATTATATTCATTATTAATACCACATTGCCTCTTCGAGTGTAGTTTTATCGAACCGCTTCCGTTCGTTAACTAATGCGAACATCACAAAAAACAAAATCAGGTTAAACAAATTTTAAATCAAAAACAATTTCTTTGTTTCATATCTGTATTATGAAAAATAAAATGAAAGTTTATTATTTTAATTTAAATAAATTAATTTCTCTCTTTTTTAAGGGAAACTGACTTATTTTCATCCGATCTGAAGCTCAAACCCATAAACATTTTTTACATTCATAACACATGGTTAATTGTTTATTTACTTTTAAATATGTAGTTTTCTGTTATTTACCTCGATATATAAATATCTTCTGGTATGTGAACTAATAATTTTACTGCACATCAATTATTGTTATAAAATTGTGTGTGTTTAAAGAAATTTCTCTTTAAGGTTGGTCCGAGATTAGTAGACGGGGAGGGATTTAGAGAAGTTAATGGTGGAGCTAGGCCATATACGTTAGGTGATAGGAATCCCCGCCCCCTATCGAGGTTTCGAACCCTTTCGGCCAGTTGGAGAGGGATGTGAAGGAAGGGGAAACTATTTTAATTGGGGACTCCATGGTGCGCCATATGGATAAAGAGTTCGTTGAACGGGACCCAACCAATAGGAGGAGAGTCTGTGTACCATGGGCCAGGGTTGACAGAATTGGAGACGAAGTAGATAGGACTGATGTTGCCTCCCGACACT
Source organism: Bathynomus jamesi (assembly GCA_023014485.1). NCBI lineage: Eukaryota > Metazoa > Arthropoda > Malacostraca > Isopoda > Cirolanidae > Bathynomus > Bathynomus jamesi. The sequence goes on from JAJOZX010001257.1 coordinate 563,605, forward strand.
CGATGTTGGTGATGATGGTAGAGGGCAACGACTCGTATAGGCCCGATACGAGAGTGCCTGACCTTTTGGAGAGATATAGGGGGTTAATTAGGTTCCTGAAGGCAAGGTCAGATAGGTCTTTAGTTCTAAGTATTACCCCTAGGCAAGGTTTGGGTCTCGGGATTACGTCAAAAACAATATTTTTTTAATATTAAAGTAGAAGAGATTTGTACTCAGGAAAATGTGCCCTTCGTAAAGCTGTGATCAGAATTTAGTGATCCTAGCCTTTTTATTAAAAGATGGGGTTCATTTCAATGAAATAGGGAATGCTAGGCTAGGTAGGTTAATCGATGAGAACGTTCGAAAGCTGTATAGGTAGAAGCCGCCTTCAGACGTTGTGGGTCCGGGAAACACCGGTCCGACGTGTAAAATAGTTTAAAACGCCGATCCGTGGTAAAAAATAATTTAAAAGTCTTTTATTGTAACACGCGTAGTATTAGAAATAAATTGAACGAATTTAAGGCGATAATTTATTCCGGGAAGTACGATATAATTGCTATAACCGAAACGTGGTTAAATACCGAGACTCGGGACTTGTTGGGGGAACTTCATATAGCGGGTTTCAAACTTTTTACTAATGATAGGTTACATAGGATTGGTGGCGGCGTTTGGCTGTACATTCGTAATTCTCTTATGGCTATCGAGGTTAAGATAAAATTTTAGGCAGCAATTAATGCGACATACGTTGAAGTTAGGGCGCGTAGTATCAGCTTTAATTTTGTTGTTGTTTATAAACATCCCGTTCAACCCCTCGATACCGATACTAGATTTTACTCACTTCTTGGTAACTTTATTAATAATCTGGATAGTATAATTGTCGGAAACTTTTACTGGTAATGATGAGGGTTTCAAACTGATTGAGTTCATGGAAGTTAATTTTGTACGACAGATAGTTACCGAACCAACGCGCGGTGACAATATCTTAGACATGGTGATGACGAACGACGATAATATAGTCGAAGGTTTAGAAGTAGGCGAGAGTTTGGGATGGAGTCATCACCAAATTCTTAGGTTTAAGTTATTGATAGAAAACAGTAAGGATAGTAACGTAATAGACGTCCCCGATCTTCGTAGGTCTAATTTTGATAGTTTTGCGGACAGGATGAGAGTAGTGGACTGGGATAATTTATTTATGGGTAATGACGCAAATTTTCATTGGGAGGAGTTTAAAGAAAGTTTTATGAATATCGAAAGGGAATTTATTCCTCGTTGCCATAGCTCGCTAAAAACCATGGTAAGCCCAAGTGGTGGACTAGGGAAATAGGCGAGTTCATAAGCAAGCGTAAGAGAGCGTATAGACTTAATAAACACAATGGCACGGTAGCTAACTTTAATAAATATATCGAACTTAGACGTCAGGTTAAAAGATCTGTCAGGAATGCTAAGCGTAATTAAGAGACGCTTATAGCTGCGGATAGTAAACATAATCAAAAAACGTTTGACTACCTGAATAATCATAAGCCGATAAAAGATAACATAGGCCCTCTAGTGGACGTTAACGGCGCTTTGGCTTCCAACGCTCAGGAGATGGCGGGTATTTTTAACAACTTGTTTGCGACAGTTTTTACCGTAGAAGACGTAAATGATGTCCCCGACGTGGACGATGTCGTTCCATTTAGTAGCGAGACTATTTTGAATGAAATAACTGTTTACGAGAGTGACATTGCGCATTATATCGATAACCTAAAAGTGAGCAAGGCTCCACGCCCTGACGCGCTTTATCCTAGACATTTGAAAGATTTGAAGAACGTTGTAGTAGGCCCCTTAACAAAAATTTTTAATAAGTCACTGGAAGCTGGGATTATTCCTGAATACTTCAAATTAGGTAACATTACGCCTATTTTTGAAAAAGGCGACCGCACAGTAGCTAGCAATTATAGGCCTATTAGCTTAACGTCAATTGTCGGTAAACTTTTGGAATCTGTAGTTAGGGATTATATCATTGATCACTTAGAAAGTCTCGATTTGATTAATACTGCAGAGCTGGGCACTTCCGCAAACACTTCCGCAAACCGCAAATTCCGCAATTGCGGAAGTATGTTTTTCGTTTGCGGATTTGCGTTTGCGGCAAAGTCATCGCAAATTAGTGAATTTGCGTTTGCGGATTTGCGTTTGCGGAAGTGATTGTGAGTTGCGGATTTGCTATTGCAAATCCGCAAACTCAAAATCACTTCCGCAAACGCAAATCCGCAAACGTAAATTCACTAATTTGCGATGACTTTGCCGCAAACGCAAATCCGCAAACGAAAAACATCTTCCGCAATTGCGGAATTTGCGGTTTGCGGAAGTGTTTGCGGAAGTGCCCAGCTCTGAATTTAATAGTCAGCATGGGTTTCGACGCCATAAATCTTCTTTAACTAATTTGTTAGAGTTTTATAATGAAATAGTGCGCGAATACGAGAGGCATAGAGCGGATGACGTTATTTATTTAGACTTTAAAAAAGCGATCGATAGAGTTCCGCATAGAAGATTAATTGCGAAAGTTAAAGCGCACGGTATACGCGGTCAGGTAGCTCACTGGTTAGAGGAATGGCTTCGTGCTCGGAAAAATAGGGTCGTTGTTAATGGTAGTGAATTGGGGTGGTTGGATATAGGTAGCGGTGTCCCTCAGGGTTCAGTGTTAGGCCCATTGCTATTCCTAATCTACATTAACGAAATAGATGTAGGCTTGACCAGTAACGTGTCAAAATTCGCGGACGATACTAAAATAGGCGGAAAAGTTCTTGACGTGGACGATAGAAATAGGCTCCAAGACGATGTAAATAGGATTATGGAGTGGACGGATAAGTGGCAGATGCAATTTAACGTAGACAAATGTAAAGTTTTGCATATAGGTTCTCGTAACAATAATTACACGTGCACGATGAACAACTGACAGTTAGCGAGCGTTGACGAGGATGTAGATTTAGGCGCATGCGTATCTAAGGATTTAAAATTAGGAACCAGTGCCTGGAGTCTTGCGCAAAAGCTAATAGGATGTTAGGTGTCATAGCGCGTAATTTCGAATTTAAATCGAAGAATATTATATTGCCCATTTACAAGTCCATAGTCAGGCCTCATTTAGAATATGCCGTTCAGTTTTGGTGCCCGTATTTGCGTGAGGATACTGATAGGTTGGAAAGGGTTCAGCGTCGCACTACGAAACTAATTTCGTCATTACGCAACAAGTCTTACGAAGATAGGATTAAAGAGTTAGACTTGTATTCACTTGAAAATAGGAGATTAAAGGGGGAGCTTATTGAAGTTTTCAAAATCGTTAATAAAATCGATAACGTAAATTTTGACAAACTGTTCACTTTCGATAATAGCAATACTCGTAGTAACTGATTTAAGTTGCGTGGCAGACGTTTCATTACTAACATCGCTAAAAACGTTTTTACGTTTAAAGTAATTGATAAATGGAATAATCTTCCCGCGTCTGTCGTGAACTCTACCAGCGTTAATATGTTCAAAAACGGTTTAGATAGGCATTTTAAAATTATTAACGTTGTTTAAAATAATAAAACAATTAGCAACAGGGGCTCTGGGGGTAATGGTTGAGGATGAGTTTGTTGACGATTAATGCCAGCTTGTGACATGCCAGCGTGTGATATGCCAGCAATAAAATTATTAAAAAAAAAATTAGACGAACACGAACATAGATGGAGCTCGTAGCCTAAACTAACCCACTTTTTTTATACTCTTCATATTTTTTTTGTTTTCTTATCCTCTCTTTACTTGCTTGTGTGTAGTTTGCATGGTATGACAGTGTTTGAGTTAAGACTGTGTTTGCTTGGTTTGTAAGCGTTCTTATTTTACTTCTTTTCATCTTTCACCCCTTTCCTATTCTCTTCGACTATTTTTCCGACTTGTCGGCAGTGGCCGGCAGATGATGATGGTGAGTCGTTCTTTTTTTGAATGAATGTTAACCCACGAATGATAGGTTTTGCTACTTACTTAACCCCTTATTCTCTTCTTTTAACGCCTTACTCTCTCCTTTCTCTGGGGCTAACCTTAAAGTGGATCTTAGGGTCTTTGTTAGCCTTAGTTTCTGTAGATCTGTAGATCCAACCTTCTTTGACTAATAGACTTAAGACATTCCACTTCATGGTAGTTATCTTTTTGCCTGTTTCTCTTTGCTCGTTTTTCCAAGAATTCTGTCGCATTTTCATTTATCTTTACCATGTACATTTGTCTGTTTCCTCTTTGGTCAGATAGGAACTGCCTTTCATTTACAGGTGCTTTTCTTTTCTTTGGACAAGAACAGTCTCCAAAGCTCTTGAATTTACAGCATGAAATATCAAACAGTTCATTTGACATTGTAGTTTTATAGTTTTGAAGCTGCTCATCGCAACAATCTTTGCCCTTGTTTTTTTAAAAGTTTTGTATTTTAAATGGTTCGTTGTGTTCATTCTTGTCAAGTGAACACAAGGAATTGAAGCCTTTTCCTAAAGACATTGGAGTACTGATCCAAGTTCTTTTGCCATTTTTTTGACCAACTTCTAACTTTTGACTTTCAAGAAATAATAAATGTATTTCAACATCCCACTTTCTGGGAGGTTCCTTGTCACCAATTTTTGTTCAAAACGCCAAATATATCATGAGGAGTGTACTTCTTGAGACGGGTGCCATTTTAGTAACTTTTCAACACTTGAATTAGGATACAATAACAACACTTGAAACAATGTCAATTGATTGGTTACCAGAAAACATGCCTATTTCAGTCATTTCTATGATAAAGCTGACACTATTGCACTTTAAAACAAGTTTCAACATGCAATATTCGCATGTAGGGACTTGCGTACTGCGTGCGTAGAAAGAGGAAAGATTGAGCGCCACCTCTTAATGAATTCAGATATCAAAAATATTTTGCGTGAAAATTACTTATATTATGGAACAACTTTCCTAACTATGACATTTCGAAATTCAGCAGCTAAATTTTCCGACCCAGTCTTATATATATATATATATATATATATATATATATATATCGTTTTTGTGATTTTCACTGTTCATTCTAATGTAAATGTTAATTATTTTTTATATATTTCATAAATTTATTTTACGACGTATATTCTCCAGTTTATTTTAATGTAATTTTTTAATTATAAAGTTTTTAGTTTAATTTAATTTAATTATTTAAAATATTTTTGCAAATTATTTTAATAGTGGAATTTTTTATCTGCTAATTTTTTTTTGTTTTTCGAGATAATATATTTTAACTTAAAATTGTTTAATTAATTTTCATTCGTGTTTCTGATATGAAGGAAGTGATCTGAAGTTAAATGGATAATTGTGCAGAGTTTGGAGCGTAAGGGCGCGACATCACACACACACACACACACACACACACACACACACAGGTGTTTATCAGTCATCTTTGTTAGTAAATACTTGTTTAAGTTTGCAGTCATGTATTCCCACATGGGTTGTTTACCCCAGCAAAATCGATACTTAGACCGGTGTTATCAGTCATTTTAGGACAGTCAAACATGCGTTATCAGCCATTCTAGGGCACTCAAACCAGCGTTATCAGCCATTTTATGTCAGTCAAACCGGCTTTCTCAACCATTCAAAACAGTCAAAACGGTTTGACGTGTCTTTATTGGTTTTAATTCTCCCAATCTTTCTTTCTGGCTATAGACTCGAGTGAGGAAGGTTGGGTTCTTCTTTTATTTCCTCCTAAATAATATAGTTTTATTTTTAAATTCTAAGTTTTCATACTGTGTAAAATATTTTACCTTAAACTCAAATTCTATTTTAAATTAAGTTTTTCTAAAATAAAAATATAGCTTTTGGCATTGTTTTTTATCTTTTATTTCAAGTTATATTAAAAGCAAAAATAGAGAGAGGGCTGTGGGTTTCTGGATGGTCATCGCCTTGGTTTTGGGTTACTGTTTAGTAAAGAGAGAGAGAGAGAGAGAGAGAGAGAGAGAGTTACAAGGAGTTACAAGGAGTTACAAGGAAAAGTAGTACCTCAAAAGGCCTTGCGGCCCATACCGAGGAGATAGCAATGGCAACGGGTGCCAGGGAAAAATTCTGTCACCCTCAAATAGTGTGCAAGATTCGGTCTAACATTTTCTTGAACAGATCCACAAAAGAACTGTTCACAACTTCTGAAGGTAGCCTGCCACGTGTCACAGATCTTATACGTAAAATAATTCCCACACACACTAGTGCTAAACTGTTTCAAATCAAACTTCCAACCATTGTTGCGAGTTGGGTTATTATTTAAACTAAACGGGCTTCTAAAATCGACATTGTTGAACCCGCGTAAGAACTTGAAAAACTCGATCAGTTGACCGCGCAGCCTCCGAGTTTTCAGCGAAAAAAATTCAGTGCGCGTAAGCGTCGATTGTAGCCCATATGCCTAACGGAAGGGATTATCTTTGTGGCCCTCGCCTGAACTCGCTCCAGTCTCTCAATATCTTTCCTGAGGGTGGGCGACCAGAATTGCACAGCATACTCGAGGTGCAGCCGAACCATAGAATTGTACAGAGAGATCACAATCTCTTTGTTCCGAAATCGAAATTGCCTCCTGATATAGCCCAACAAATTCTGGGCTTTCTTTTCCAACTCTACGCACTGTTTGGTAAACTTAAGGTCGCCGCTAATTAGTACACACAAGTCCATTCCAAATCAGTGGCCTCGATATTACACCCCAACATGGAATAGTCCGACTTGGGATTGGCGTAGCCAATGTGCATGAACTTGCATTTACCCAAGTTAAACGACATTTGCCATTTTTCCGACCACTCTCCTATCTTACGTAGGTCTGCACGCAGTTGCTCGATCGCCTCTAGCGTCCCAACTTTGGGCCCAAGCTTGGTGTCATCACCGAATTTGGTGATTCTACTGACGATGCCACCGTCGATATCATTTATGTAAATGATAAACAACAGTGGCCCCAAAACAGAACCTTGAGGAACCCCGCTAGTGACCGAGGCCCAACCCGAACTAGCCCCTTTAATTACAACCCTCTGCCGCCTATTCTTCAGCCAGTTTTCAATCCACCTACCTACTTCGTCACCAATACCCAGCGCGCGCACTTTGGCCATTACCCCGCGGTAGGGTACCTTATCAAAGGCTTTCTGAAAGTCGAGAAAAAGTATATCAATCGTCTTACTCTTATCATACTCACTCCACATGCCGTGGAAGAACTCGAGCAAGTTGGTGACACACGACCTATGCCGTCTAAACCCATGTTGGGAGTCCCCAAGCAGCTTGTAGGAATCCAAATGGTAATAATTTACCTACAACTGAAGTGAGACTAATGGGACGATAGTTCCCTGGACTTTCGTGATCCTCTTTTTTAAAGATAGGGGTCACGTTGGCTTCCCTCCAGTCACCAGGCACCTGGCCCGTCTCCAACGATTTGTTGAATACTGTAGCCAGGTGGGGAGCCACCTGTTCGCGCACTTCCCACAACACTCTGCGGAGAAACTGGTCTGGCCCAGGAGCCTTAAACGCGCTCAGTTTGTCTATTTTATCGGCAACGACTGTCGCGGTACATCGAACACTATCCAGGCCAGCACCTTCGTGCCTGACTCCTGACTCGGGGATGACTCGGGTGTCCTCCCTAATGAACACTCCCGCAAAGTACTCATTCAGCACATTAGCTAAGAACTCCTTAGGATTCCCTTTGCAGAGGCTTGCCACCCGTAGTGCTTCGTTACGTTTCGCTAGCCTAACCTTCGCCTTTACTTCCCTACACAGGCGGATATACGCTTCAGTGTTCTCATGGGAACGATTGTCCTTCGCCCTTCTATACGTTACTTTCCTATTTCGGATAGCCGAAGCGATGTCACGACTGAACCACTTAGGCTGCGTTGAAGCAGGGGTGACTGATTTTGAGGGTATGACAGCAGACTGCAGCACCATAAACTCGTCCCGGAATGCACTCCACACTCCCTCAACATCGCCGCCGACCTCTAACCCCATCTCACCTACGCTATCCCGGAGGCTAACAAAGTCCGCCCGCCGTAGATCGAGCTTACTGCCTCTCGAGTTACTACGCTTCACCCGAGGGACGCAGACACGGAACCTAATCAGACCGTGATCACTTCCGCCCAACGATTCGTCAACGGTGATGCCAGTGACGTGGTTGTCTTCGGTCGTGAATACTAAGTCTAGAACGCTTTCGCCTCGTGTAGGCTCACTGACCCAATGAGTGAGGAAGTTCTCATCAGCAAAGTCAACTAGCCTCCTCCCTTCAGCATCAGCAGTCCTGTCTTCCAATTTTATGTCGCGACAGTTGAAGTCTCCTAAAACTACACACACCCTATCCCCTAGCAGGCTACGGAGTTCGGTGTACAGGGCTGTATCCTCCTCGAGGAGGAGACGCGGAGGTCTGTACACCAAGATTAATCTATCGTACGTCCCTCCCACGTGCAGATCGACGCCAAGCAGCTCCCGTTCCGACCGGAACTGGCAGTCAACCGGACTGAACGTGTCCCTGACGTGTATTAGTACCCCTCCCCCCTCTCCACGAGAGAGAGAGAGAGAGAGAGAGAGAGAGAGAGAGAGAGCCTTGTCATCATATTTAGGAGTATGTATAAAAACCAATTGTAAATTCCAAAATCCAAAAACGATAAATTTAACCCGTGGTAACAATCCTATAGATTTCACATATGTTCAGGCATGAAATTGTGCTCATTTTCACCTTCCATCATCTTCTGGTTTTGATCCAGTGAACATTAATAAATAATTAAATAAATAATTAAATAAATAAACTATAATTTAAATAGAACTAAAAACATTTCATGATGCAAGAAAAGAAATTTACCTCCATGCCATTCGAGTAAATTAAGAATGTCTTCTTATAAAATGTGTTACAATAGACCATTTTCGCGCCAGCAAGCATTGTGCTGTGTTCTTCGGTTTTAAGCACATTTTAAGAACTTTTCTTCTGAGTTTCACTGAAAAGGAACCAAATTTCCGTCTGATCGCACTCCACGTGCGCCATTTTGTCTGATGTACGTTTCAGGAAGTTGTACAAAAAGTTTAGTCGTAATTTTTGACGTGTTTAAAAGTGTTTTACAGAAAGTTTAAAAACTTTCCCTCAAAATTTAAGGAATTGTAATATTTTCCACTCTCTCTCTCTCTCTCTCTCTCTCTCTCTCTCTATATATATATATATATATATATAATATATATATATACCGATCAAGGTATACCCTCTGTCTTTCTATCATATTGCATTACTTTTTACAATGAATTTAATGTATAATGCAGTATATCAATTAATGTACAAAATCTTTCAATTTATCTATCCACGTATGAATGTATGTACGCATGTATGTGTTTGTCTGTCTCTCTACAACGCCAGCATCCGTAGCTCAGTGGGTAATATCGTTTGTCTATAAGCGAAATGAAGACACTGAGGTCATGGGTTCGAATCCCACCAATACTGGAAATAATAATACAGAAATTAGAAAAATGAGCGCATTAGTTAGTCTGAGTGTTTACCAGTTTCTGGCCCCTTTAATCATTATTATCAGTTCCGGGTTTAGGCACAAGCTAACTAAGCTACAGCTTAGGCCTTAGAGACTCACACAATGAGGGACCTCTTTAAGTTTGATTTTTTTTATGAAACCTAACTTATGCCCGGTGACCAACTGGCTGGTGCTAACCAAGGGCTTCCTCCAAGATAAATAGTACTTTAAATTTAGTGTACCAAGAAACTGGCACCAAATATGGGTGACCCTTTAGTATGAGTGGTCAGTACAAAAAGTGACCCGTTTAAAAGTTTTGCTGAAGCTAACTCATGATCGCGGTACATAAACTAGACCAGTATGCATACTTCGAAACTGCTGAAGTCCTGAGTTATGTTGTGAATTTGCTGAAACTGGTTTGCTGAAATTCAGGGCTCTCATAGGTCTTTCTGACATGTTATCAAATTTTTGTTGAGACGGAGGTTAGAATAGTAAGAAAAAAAATCAATAAAGTCCGCCACTGCTTAAGCTCTAGATTTCTTCGATTTTTTAAAAATGTCTTAGCTCTGGCTTACTGAAATCAATACTTGATGAATTTTTCATTATTGTCGGAAAATATTCCCAAGAGACAACCTCAACAAAATCAACATGCTTCAGACAACTTCGCGTTTAGAAGAGATCCATTACCTATATACTGGGGGTGTGGCTACTGACACAAACCGAAGATCTAGTATATCAAACAGTACCTAATTACTGTTGAGTTTGAACTTTGATTGCAGGGCAAATCTAGTTGGTCGGTTACATCAGATCTCTCACCATTCTTATTTTCCCACCATAGAGCGCGTATCATTCCTTATTTGAATGTTATTCTTTAATTATTTGAGTATGCCTAAAATTAGCCATATTACGGTTCAGTACGAAGGCCTTCCGCTTCTGATATTATTAGAGCAACTTGCTTAACTTTATATTGTGTCTATTTATTTCATATTTATTTTATACATATTTATTTCTCATATCTTACATTATTGCAAACCCTATATAGAAGTGGGGGTAGGATTAATCATATTACCTTCCTAATTTAATGTCAAGCATAAGGTAAATTTGTACCCCTAACATAAGTGGCGAGGTTACATTGTTTCATTTTCCATTTCTATTTATTATTTTATTTTATATAGGGCCTATTTATATTATATTCCCTATTGCCATTTTTAATTTCAACTTTTATTAATTTCAAAGAAGTTATTTGTTTCTCTTATTATTTTGGAGAGGCCTACCAAAATGAACGAAACTTTTGAAAGTGGATTTCAGAAAAGAAAAAAGAAGCAGCAGCTTGAAAGGCAGATAAAACCGAAAGTTGACAGTTATTTCACTGTTATAAAGGAGGGATCTCAGACTCGAAAGAGTCAGACAGATCTACAACAACCACAAGCATCCACCTCTTTTACTAGAATAGATAATACAGACGTGAGTGTGACTACTTCATCTGATCGTGTTACAGAGACTGAATTCCAGGCTGAAGACAATAAATACACAAAATTCAATGATCTTAGCCTCTGGGTAGTCTTAACCGAGGATGATATTGCATTCTGGATCCAGAAAGGCCCCTCAGAGTATCAACATTGGGATTGTTTATTTGAGAAATCGAAGCAATTATTAAAAAATCAAATCAGATATTGTTCAAAGGGTCTTTTTATTCAACGAAAGCTAATGGGGAAAAATACAATCGGGAATGGTTAGTATACTCTCCAACAACCGGTTGTGTTTACTGTTTTGTTTACAAGCTCTATTCGACATCATCAACCACATTGGCTAGAAATGTGTTTAATGACTGGCGAAGCCCCATTACAATTGAAAATCATGAGAATTCTGGGGAGCATAGAACAATTTTCCTTACATATTTGACGAAGATTCGCGGGTTGGGTTAACCTTGGATTTACACCTAGTTGAACAGATGAAACAGGAACAAGAGTACTGGAGGCATGTATTTGAACGTATTACTGCAATTGTGTGCACATTAACAGGACGTGGATTAGCATTTAGGGGAGGCAATGAAAAGCATGGGTCGCCCCATAACGGGAACTTTCTTGGTTTGATAGAACTTATTGCTAAGTATGATCCATTTCTTTCTAACCATATTAAGCATTTCGGAAGTAGTGTATCTGGAAAGACTTCGTATTTGTCTAAACACTATGCGATGAACTCATCCAGCTTATGGCTAAAAAGGTAAGAGAATCTATTTTGGAAGACTTGAGAAAAGCATGATACTTCAGTTTGTCTGTTGACTCTACACCAGATCTTTCACTTGTTGATCAACTAACTATTATTGTCAGATATGTGTCACTCGATGATGGTCTTCTCATTGAACGCTTTTTATCTTTTCTTGAATTAGAAAAGCACAGTGGTGAAAGTATGGCTAACATGGTGTTCGATTATCTAGTCAATGATTGCAAAGTTGACTTTGGTAAATGCAGAGGACAGTCATATGATAATGCAGCGAACATGTCAGGGGGGTATAATGGCATGCAGCAGAAACTGCTAGAGAAAAATAAGTATGCCATATATATTCCTTGCGCTGGACATTCACTTAACCTTGTTGGTGGTGCTGCAGTTGATTACTGCCGAAATGCAGTAAATTTTTTGGTGTTGTGCAACAGTTATACACATTCTTTTCTGCCTCGACAAAACGTTGGGCAGCACTTAAATCATACTTGGGTTCTGATTCCACAGTACCAAAACGCCTTTCTGACACTAGGTGAGAGGCACATGCAAAGGTCACTTCAGCCACTGCTGAGGGGTATGATCCAAATATTGATGCCCTCACTCATGTCCATACTGATGATAGTGAAAAGGTGATACAAGGAGAGAAGCTGGCATTCTGTTCAAGAAAATGGAGGAATTAAAGTGTGTGTTCATGTTAATTCTCTGGAACCGTTTATTAGATCAGTTTTACAAAACTAGCAAGGCCTTACAGGATGCACAGATAACCCTTACTACATGTGCAAAGCTTTACACGTCACTTACTCACTTCTTGAATGACACCCGTGAAAGTTTTGGTGATTTTGAAAGCAAAAGAGATCCTGCCTTCGGTAGACTACAAGAATGCGAATAAAAGGAAAAGATTGAGAAGAAAAGAAATCAACGATGGTGATGCACCTAGTGTCGATGAAACCCTTTCTCCAAGAGACAAGTTTCGAAATAAATCTTTTATTCTTATGAGGGATACTCTTGAAACAAATTTAAATAAATGAGCAAACATATACGAAAATGTTGCAAGCAACTTTTCCTTTTTGATTGATGTAGATGCTTCGGAAGAACAAGTAGTATACTGGAGTGAAGATGTAAAGCTTCTGGTTAAAGACTATCCTGAAGATGTTGATATCACTCTTGTTAGGGAATTAAAACACTTTCATGCTTACATCGAACAAAATTGCTCAGAAAAAAGATATTTATGTCATCAGGATCCATACCTATCAAATCATCATCCAAGATAATATTCAGTTGGTTTTTCTTAATGTAGAAGCAATACTGCGGCTCTTTTTGAGTCTAATGGTAACGAAATGCTCAGTTGAAAGGTCATTTTCGCGACTGAAAGGAATAAAAAATGAACTACGGACGACAGTGCTATAAGAAAAGCTGTCCGTACTAAGCATTTTGTGCATAGAGAGTGACAAACTTCATAGTTTATCCTTTGATGACGACAATATCAATGATTTTGCTATCCAAAAATCACGAAATAAAGCGTTTTAAATACAATGGCATTCGTTTCCATTTATTAACTGCTGATCAGCACAATTGCTCTACTTTTGCTGTAGAATAGAAGGTTTATACCATATTTGAATTCGTACTAAGGTATCTTCATTTGAGGGTATCTCGATCATAATGCAAATTGGCTTATTTGCAAGATAATTTTTTTAGTTAGATTATTAGTTTTTAATTTTTTGTTGCAACCTTTGCCTGCCTCTGTATAATATATGCATTAGAATATTTTTAATTGATAACGCCATGGGGCCTCGTAATCTAAGCATAGCTCAGGGCTCCAGCATTGCTAAATCCGGCACTGAGGACGGCTATGGTGCACCTGACCTCTACTCTTTCTATTATCTCTGATTGGGGCCAGGGGCGGATTTATGGTGGGCGATGGAGGCGATCGCCCCCCCCCAAACTGTGAGGCCTCTAAGCCTTAAAGGTAAAGAAAGTGAAAGAAAGAAGGAGATTGGAAACATAAAGAAGACAATACAAAATCAGAGTGAAGCTTCCTATAAAAATAATCGCTTTTGCTTTCCTTTGGAGAATTTTAGTTAGTGTAATATATAAAGGAACGGTCTCTCTGAACGTGCATACTGTGTTTAGAATGGTGGATTCAATTTGTTGATACCGCTCGCCACCACACTCTTGTCAGCTGGGAAAAAATTGGCCAAGGCTTAGGCGTGAAAAATAAGCAGATCAGAATTTTTATGTTATGTTTGGTTCTTCAATAAAGTTGTAGGTGTACCCGTTTCGAGGTTACTTTTCAAGCAATGTGCAATTGTTTAAGAGGTATTTTTAAGCCGCCATCTGGCAACAGTGCACCAGCTGTGAGATGGACCAGAGTATGTACAACATGATAATATTGCCTTTCAGTGTTGCAAGCGTAGATAGCTCGTTCTCAACTCTAAGGAGACTAAAGACATGGTTACGCTCACAAATGGGTGCAGAGCGACTTTCAGGGCTTGCTCTTCTTCACATACATCCTGACATCCCATTGGACATAGAAAATGTTATGGGGAGATTTAAATCACAGAAAATCGTAGGCTGCAATTTGTACTGTGAAAGTGGTATGTCTTGTAATTTAGTTGTTGTAATAGTGGTAATGTGGTAATAAGTTATTCATATTTAGGACACAGCTGATTAACGAAAAGGTAACCATAAAAATTTTATTAAGAGATTTCAGAAGGCAGGAAATCATAGACTGTTATTAGAAATGTGAGCGTGCCATATATCTTGTAATTTATAACTCTTGTATATATTTAGGGCACAGCTGCTGAACAAAATCTGTACATGAATACAGTTTTAATTTCATATTGATATCGTGTAAGTAGGGATGCATACACTGAGGTATATGGTATACTGGGCAAAAGAGTGCATATAGGGGCACAGTGATGTTCAAAAGTGACCCCTTTAATATATACTTTTCTTTAATTGTCTCTAATGATGATGCTAAATAAAATAGTTATGTAATTCTTGGTTCGCTAATTTTATGCCTCACTGGAGCTTACTGTCATCTTAAGGAAGTGACTTTTTTAACCAAAAACGGATACCTTCCTGCATTTTTTATAGGCAGAACCCATATGTGATAATCGTTGGCAATTCTGTCATACTAGTTGTCTGCCAATGTATTATAATCTCAGGTTCTGGAACGTGACCGCTCTCACCCCCCAAAATTGTGCTCTGGATCCGCTCCTGATTGGGGCAAAAAATACCTTGTGGCTTTCAATGCCTCAAAAATTCAGTTTCTTCATCTGTCTACTCGTCACAATTTTCCACGCGACAATCCACTTATCTTCAACAATACACAACTTAATCCTTCCTCTTCTCTTAACATCTTTTTCTCGTGATCATTCCTGAAAAGGAATCAGCCTTCCCCAGGGTAAAGAGGAGAGAGGACAAAGATAAATGAGGAGAGAGGACAAAGATAACTCTGCTTCCCCAATAACGCCATGTGTTAGGTAAGAACGCTCTTGGATTGTGGTTATTTGCAGCTTTCAAATAATATAATATGCATTTATATTATACGTATCGTTCAAGCCACACAAACGCGGCCCATTGCGCTAACTCCTGGATAGGGATAGGGATTCGAACCCCGGAACTCAGTCTTCACTTCTTATAGGAAGACAGTATTACTAAATGAGCTATGTGCGCTGGCGTTCTCGTATGATACGAAGTCGGTTTAATAATTTTAATTCATTTTTAATCATCTTTAATGAAGTTTAAAAAAGAAGTTTTGTATGTAAAGGAATTGTGGGTAGATTTAAAGAGTTTCCACTGAACACTAATTATGAACTTTACAATAATTAAAATTAAATATTTATATTGCAATCTTGCGTAAGAACTGCTCTTTTAATCTATTTTTAAATGACTTTTTATTAACAAAATCTTTTTTTTACTCGCAAGTATCCGTTTAAATGAAAATTACAAGTGGATATAATTTGAACTTGATGAGGGTACTTGTTACTAACAAAACGTCACTAATTCTGATAAACGAAACGACTTTCTCTTTCTTCCATATATATATATATATATAATATATATATGAGATAAATGTCACACTTACACACGTGAAATGATTGAATGATGCAAACCCACAAGGAAAGTAATTTTTTTCGTTTTCCTTGTGGTTTTCATCATATATATATATATAGCGAGAGAGAGAGAGAGAGAGAGAGAGAGAGAGAGAGGTAATTCTAGAAACGAGAATAACCTAAAAAAGACATTATAAATAAAGTGTCGACCCTCCGGGATAATGAGAAAAATATTACCTTCTACGTTACTAATTTCCATAGAATACCGGTAATCCCTATTGGTGATGTAGACGTTTTGGTGCTCCTCAAACAGTACAATGAGGTACAAAAGTCGTTAGTTGAACTGAAATACCAACACGTGGTGTCAAATCAGAAAAATGCGATTTCGCAAGAACAATCACTGTCAGAGTTAAATACGTTGAAAGAGACGCTCCTCCCAAAACCCAGTTTCTCGGAAGTGGTTCAGCAAGTCAGAACCCAAAGAAGCGCGTCGGGCAGGGAGGGAAACGAAATCCCCTCCCCCAACTCTCCCTCTTAATGTGGGGTGGGAACGCAGCATGCAGGGGAGGCGGCCAACCTCCCTCCTGTTCAGGAAAGGACTCCTGCTCCCGATTTCACAAAGAGGAACAGGAACTGTCCGATTCCAAGAGACGAGGCATCACTGCCATCTTCCTTACCTTACTCAAACGCCTCGCTCGGCGTGCAGTTCCCCCCCTCCCCTCCCCTCCCACCGAAGAAGGAGAGGCACGCGCGTCCGTCAGGATATAACACCGCTACCACACCCTCACAAAGCCACAGAGTAGGGGAGGGGCCTCCTATTCCCCGAAGGTCGTGCCAACCATCCACCAGACAGGCGAACCCTGCCTCAGGTAGATTGAGGGAAGAGGACGGGTGGGTTAGTTAACAGGCGCTCTTCACGGAGGGTTCCTCAACCTGTCTTCGGGGCAAGGCCACCGGTGAGGAATCTTACCCTCTTTGTGTCGCGAATTCAGCTCTCGAACGAGGAGAGCGATATTCGACACATGGTGGAAGAAGTCTGTGGTGAACACAGTATATTGTTAGTTAATAAACTAAACACAAAAATCTCCATATTATAACTCATTTAAAGTAATAGTTAAAGGTGTAAATTCGCATTTCAACTTGTACAATATGAGTCAGTGGCAGACGGTATTATTGTTAAGGAGTTTATTCACTTTTCCAGGAGATTTGATAAGAGGCAATATAATAATAACAATAATAATAATAATAGGCGCCCTAACGGTAATGCCTGAAATTTGTATGGTGTATAATAATAATAATCATATTAATAATCAATTTTCTATCAGATCATGGCGGATAACTTATTGAAAATAGTCTCATATAACGTAAGTAGTATAGTGGCAAAATGGACGAGTGCAATGCAATTGCAAATGTTGCATAATGTTGCAAGAGTGCAAACCCCACCCCCTTTTTGTAAGGCACCCCCCCTTTGTTGCAAGGGGGAAGACCTCTTTGGGGGATAAGATGGGACGGCCTCACCCCCCAAAGGGTCATACCTAACCTAAGAGAGAGAGAGAGAGAGAGGAGGAGGAGGGGACCCAGAGGAAGGGTCTTTGCTCTGCGAGAGCCAAGCCCATATGAGTCCTTCAGCCACCCCGCCGCTCTCTTATAAGACCCCCTAATCAGCCAGTTGACTTAGAAGGCTGAGTTGCCAGATTGCGCTATGTATTTAATTAAAGCATATATTAATCAGCCAGTTGGCTTAGAAGGCTGAGTTCCCAGATTCGTTATTTATTAAATTATTCCATATATTAATCAGCCAGTTGGCTTAGAAGGCTGAGTTGCCAGACAGCAATATCTGTTTAATTAAAGCATATATTAATCAGACAGAGCCAACGGGCACCACAGCAAGTTGGCTTAGAAGGATGAGCTGCCAGATTACGCTACTTAATTAATTCAAGTATATATTCTTCCGTCAGTTGGCTTAGAAATCTGAGTTGCCAGTTTTTGCTATTTATTCAATTAATCCTTATAATCTTCCGTCATCTGGCTTAGAAAGTTGAGATGCCATATTGCGTTATTTATTTAAAACATATATCCTGACTTTAAGATCCATTTGGCTTAGAAGATCGATTTGACAAATAACAATTAATTAATTATTCTGAAATTCGCTTTAGAAACCAAAAAATTATATAATTGTGTACAAACAAAAAGGAATAAATAAAACGCCAATACATCGTTGTGTTTATTTTGATGAATTAGTAAATATACAATGGGTGTATATATATGGTCAAATAATAACATCATGAATTGGAAATATATAATCATACAAAACGATGCATCATCAAAATATTAGTGCATGAAAAATATAGTTACATTAAATATATTGAAAATATAAAAAACTATTATCAATATATTAGTACAGGAAATATATATAGTTATATTAAATATATTGAAAATATACGAAACGTACAATTATATTAGTACAGGGAAAATATATATATATAGATTGTTTTTACGTTCTACGGTTCAAAACGCTAAATTCGCACGTGATAGAGTCTACATCCACAACGCCATTACTTTGTACGACGTGGTAAAACCGTCCAAGCATCACTTCACCGTTTAACTGATACAGCGGTCTATACTCATATAAATGGCTTTCATATCGTTCAATACTACTGTACCGGGCTATTCAAAATTATTCACCTGATTTCAAATGAGATTATTTTTTAATGTTACAAATACAGAGTGATTTGTGATACGTCAACCAAAAGAAAAACTGTCCAAATTTTGTCTCTCACCTCATAAATGCTCCATGTGACTTCCCCTAGTTACACGAGCAACGTCGACACGATAGTCGAATTCCTCCCATACTCGCTCCGGCATGTCCGTTGTCACTGACTCTATGGCAGTAACAATGCGAGTTCGGAGCTCATCCAAGGATATGGGCAACGGTGGCACGTACACAGTATCCTTAACGTACCCCCAAAGGAAGAAGTCGCACGGTGTAAGATCCGGCGACCTAGGGGGCCAGCTGTGGAGCACCAAGTCATGGGGCCCAAGTCATGCGGACGCCATTTTCACACTGTCTGTTTGTTGCTAGGCTAGGCCACGGCGTAACTTTGGAGCCCTCTCGCGGTGATCTTGTAAAACTCGGAGATTTCCTCTTTCATGTGGTGTATGCCCAGTTGATGCACGGTTGATAGGTACGAAAGTATTCTCAGTTGAAATCGGATGAATAATTTGAATACCCCTGTATTTTTGTCCCTACTTTACACTCAGCGGACAAGTTATCTTTAAACGAACACAATCAAGAGCACGCACAAAAATGTCATCGTTAACCACAACATTAAATACAAGTTTATAATCATGCCTTTCCAATCGGGGATTTTTTCTTGCCGTCCGGAGCTTTTCAATCGTGAACTCTTCTTCACTCGGCACAACGGTAATTGAAATAATCTACCAAGTCGTAACGACATCTATCCATTATATAGAGGTTATAATGTAGTTATAATGTTTCAGACCAACAAAGACCCTAGGAACCACTCATGGCTGGTCTACCTAACTGTGTTCGTAATTGTGTATTGTGTATGTCCTCCGTGGTGGCGGAGGGGACCTACAATTTTACGCGGGTTCCGAAACACAAGAACATAAGAAATTTATGTAAAAACTGCCTGTACATTGGCAACGACCAATTTTTACAAAACTAAATAATTATCAATTTAAAACTAATTAATTATCGATTTAAAACTAAAGATAGAATCTCTGGATCCAGAGGATCCAGTCATAATAGACTACTATCCACAACTATGTTACACTCTATATCTATTTATAACCGACATGCAAATATATCAGATCCAAAGAATCCAGTCAATTTCATTACGGTATCCATCAATACCAGTACCTTGCCAACCAAAAATAAGTCACGGTCCATATCGATTGTGAACCAAGTCAAAATTTACAACCATACACATTACAATATATATACTTAGGAGGAAAAGTGTAGGTCTGGATGTAAAGACTGTACAGTAATGTAGAAATGTGTGTGCACCCATTTTGGGTCTCGCATTTTAAGGTGTTTGTGCGGCAAGTGAAGATCATGAGTTTTTCAATACCTCACAGTACTATGGGGGGCACCGCTCGGCAGAGGAATCTCTTTAAATGGGGTGTGTAAGGACAGAGAGTATCCCCTAACCCAAGACGCTGCCTCCCTATATCCCACAACACTTGTGTTGAGCTGTGGGATCTATCACCACAAAGCCTTAATTTTACTACCTTAAACTATACCCAATCTATCAATATATGCGTCTAATCGATTTTTAAACATGTTTATAGACGTGCTACTAATTACTTCTACCGTCAAACTATTCCAGCTATTTACTATTCTATGCGTAAAAAAGTTTTTGGCAACTGCTGTCTCGAACCTTCTACTTGTCAACTTACACCCGTTATTTCTACTCCTATTATATTGAGATATTTCGAAAAAGCTATCTCTATCTACATTATCGAACCCATTCATAATTTTGAAAACCTGGATTAGATCACCCCTTAGCCTCCTAGTCTCGAGTGTAGTCAATTTTAACTCCTTAAGCCTATCCTCGTACGACATTGACCTAAGCGACGGAATCATCTTAGTTGAACTCTTTCTATTTTGTCTATATCTTTGCGCATATGCGGATTCCAAAATTGGATCGCGTACTCCAAATGGGGTCTACCTATTGATTTATAAAGAGGAACTATAATATCGTGCGATTTGTACTCAAAATTCCGAGCTATAAAACCTAACACTTTGTTTCGCTACTTTTAAATCACCAGTGATTATAACTCCTAAATCTTTTTCCTGCTCTACGCTTGTTAAATCTTTCCCTGACATACGATACGCAAAATTAACCTTACGCGAACCTATATGCAAAATTTTGCACTTATCAACGTTAAATCTCATTTGCCTTATGACTGACCAATCAACGATTTTATTTAGATCTTCCTGGATTTTACCTCTATCTTCGTCATTAATCGCCCTACCACCCAGCTTCGTGTCATCCGCAAACTTTGAAACTGTACTGACTAGGCCGACATCTAAATCGTTAATATATATAAGAAAAAGCAAGGGGCCCAATACAGAACCCTGAGGAACGCCACTCGCTACATTAGCCCAACATGACACCGCTCCATCAACGACCACCCTCTGTTTCCTACCTCGCAACCACTCATCTCGCCAATTTATTACTACACCGCTGATTCCATGAGCCTTAGTTTTTTCAATGAGTCTTTTGTGCGGCACGGTGTCAAACGCTTTTTGAAAATCTAAATACACTACATCAACCACCCGATGTCTATCGTAAACGTTTAACCACGCTTTGGAAAAATTCTAAAAGATTAGTTAAGCAAGATTTGTTTCGCCAAAAACCGTGCTGCGTATTTCTAACTAGTTTATGCAATTCTAAGTGTTCGACTATACGATCCCTAATTATTGATGCCAGTAGCTTACCTACAACAGACGTTAAACTGATTGGCCTATAACACCGGTCTGCATGAAAATCGATTTTTTTATTTTGAGTTGTGATTCTGAAGCAGTTCGCTGCGCTCAATTAAAAAATGCTACCAGTTTTTTTCTATCACCCACAGTTTTAAAGTTATTAGCAAAACAATTTTGGGGTGTTTTGTAATTTTTTACCTTTTTTATCTTTAATTAATTTCGTTTTTTCATATTTTTCAGATAGATAATTCTAACATTACGTCTTTAAAATTTTAATAATGGCTTTTAGAGGATGTACCCATAGTCCAGACATATTTTGTTATATTTGTGGTCGGTATGTTGTAAAACAAAGGACAAATTTAACGACCTTCATTAAGAGAGCTTATCATGCTTATTTTGGAATTAAATTAGGAGATCAAAACAAAAGTTGGGCTCCACACAAGGTTTGTCTTACGTGTGTTGCGGCACTAAGGAATTGGAGCAAAGGTAAAAAGAAAAGTTTGCCATTTGGGATCCCTATGGTATGGCGCGAGCCTAGAAACCATACCGACGACTGCTACTTCTGTTCTTGCAATGTTAAAGGTTATAATGCAAAGAATAAAGAGAGCCTTCAATACCCAAGTCTTCCATCTGCAATAAGGCCGATACCCCATGGTCCAGAAGTTCCTATTCCCCGCCCACCCGAGAGTCTGGATCAATACAATTCAGATTCTGATTCAGCTCCAGATCCAGACAATGATGATGTTTATGAACAGCCAACAGCTGACCGAGATCCTCCGAAACCATTAACCCAAGCCGAACTAAATGACTTAGGGATTTGAATCTGCCTAAGGACTCTGCAGAACTTTTGGGGTCTAGATTGCAGGAGAACAATTTATTGGCATCCGACACATACTTCGCTTGGTACAGAAATCGTGAGAAAGACTTCGTGCCTTTTTTCGAAGAAGATGGTCCCTTGGTATTTTGCAAGGACATCACAGGATTAGTGTGCAAGCTAGGCATCGAATACCAAACCACTGACTGGAGGTTGTTTATAGATTCCTCTAAAACCAGTCTAAAACCAGTCTAAAGGTGGCCCATTCTACTCATTTAAAAGAGACCTATGATAACATGAAACTGCTTCTGGAAAAAATTCAGTATCAAAATCAGAGATGGATATTTTGTGGGGATCTCAAAGTCCTTTGCATGTTACTTGGGCAGCAATCAGGATACACTAAGATGCCATGTTTCATCTGCGAATGGGATAGTCGAGCACGTGACCAGCACTGGAAGAGGAAAACTTGGCCTCCTAAAGAGAATCTTACCCCAAGATCAAAGAACATTTTACATGAACATCTAGTTGAACCAAATAAAATCCTCCTACCACCCTTGCACATTAAGTTAGGCTTGATGAAGCAGTATGTCAAAGCATTGAATAGAGAAGGTGAGTGTTTCAAGTACATTTGTTCAAAATATCCAGATTAGCTACGAGAAAATAAAGGAAGGTGTTTTTATAGGTCCTCAGATTAGAAAGTTATTGACAGACGATCATTTCCTGAACACAATGACCAATAAAGAAAAAGAAGCATGGCTTGGTTTCAAAGATGTTGTTGAAAACTTCTTGGGAAACTACAAAAGCCAAAATTATGAAAGACTGGTGGAAAATATGCTTAAAAAGTTTTGCGCCTTAGGCTGCAACATGAGCCTGAAAGTTCACTTCTTATTTTCGCATCTTGACCGTTTTCCCGAAAATCTCGGAGATGTCAGTGAGGAGCAAGGGGAACGATTTCACCAGGACATCAAAACCATGGAAAGAAGATATCAAGGAAGATGGCATACAAATATGATGGCGGATTACTGCTGGTGTCTGCAACGAGATCAGCCTAACGCACAGCATAAGAAAACATCAAAGAAGCACCGGTTTAGTCGTCATTAGTCAGATCTACCTTCGTAGTCTTAAGTCTTTGGAATAAGTCCTGAAATGTTTGCAAGTAAAGAAGGTAAATATATTTTGTTTCTTTCAGTTATTTTTTTATTCTTTCATAAACAAGCACTATGCTTGTCCAAGAGCTAGGAGCTATTTAATTCTGCTTTAATTAGGTTTTACTCTATCACCTAAAGATTTCGTGCTACAAGGGGTGTTGTAATACCTCATCTGTCCCCAAATGTTAACCACCCATTGATGGGAGGGAGAGAGTATTTTGCTGGGAACGGGACTGGTTGTTATATATATTTACCCTACATTATTATGTAAGCGTTACTGTAGTCTATAACAACAAAATTTATGGTTTAGCATGTGCAATCCAATGTTGGTCTCGATAAGATGGTTCACATTTGGGGATAAATGGGGGATTTATGACACACCCTGTAGTAAGCAAACCATACGTGATAGGGAAAAACTAACTATATTTTTGAGATCAGCGCACTCAAATTATATAGAATCACCAACTAGTTTGTAAAAATCGATCGACAAGTTTTCAAATGTGTACTGGTGTAATTTCCCGCCGCACCTTTATCGCCTTTCTTAAAGATAGGTGTTACGTTTGCTAACTTGAAATTATCTGGTTCGCACCCCTCAGAAATATACGCATTAAAAATCTTTGTTAGCGGCACAACAATGCTATCTTTTAATTCTTTTAGTTGTGTGGGATATATGGAATCCGGCCCCGGTGATTTACGCGTTTTCATTTTATCATTATAGCGCATTACCTCCCTTTCACTAACCACGATACTATCCAAAATATTACCATTATCAAAAGGTATTATGTCTATGACCGTAGGGATATTTGTTACATCTTCTATAGTAAAAACTGACGTAAAAAATTCGTTTAGCAAGGTAGCCATTTCCTTGTTTTCAGAAACTAGATCTCCGTTTACTGGACTTCCATTATTGACGTATTGAAAGAATCGCTTAGGGTTTTTTTTACCGTCACGAACTATGGAGATTTCAAATTCGCCCTTTGACTTTTTTATTACAGTTTTCGCTTCACGCCTTAGAGATATGTAGTTGTTTCGTAACCACAAATTGTCTTTATCGCACTTATGTAGCCTATAAGCCCTATCTCTACTCTTTATAATGTCTCCTACTCTAGAAGTAAACCACAAGGGCTTGTTGTTTACTTTCGCACGCTTAATTTTGTACGGTACACATTCCTCATTTATAGTCCTAAATACCGTTTCGAACGATTCCCACATTAGTTTTGCGTTGGAGTTCCCCATTACGTTTTCCCAATTGACGATTGACAATTTATTTCGAAATTTACTAAAGTCTGCGTGTTGGAAGTTAGGAATTTTCATCGAGTTAGCTGGTTTCGAGTGACTTACTGAGAGGACAAACTCTACCATAGTGTGATCGCTATTGCTTAACGGCTCTACTACTTGAAGATCAGTAATTAGCCTATCATCCGTAGTTATTACTAAATCTAAAATACTGTTCAACCTCGTAGGTTCCCCAACCTTTAGAATAAGAAAGCTATCCTCGAGAAAATTAACTAAACGATTACCTTCCGCGTCTCCCTGCATTGTATCGTAATTCACGTTGGCGCAATTAAAGTCACCCATAACTAAAGCCTGCTCACTACCGATTATTCTCTTTAGTTCACGATATAACGCCTCGTCCGTATCAGCTGTTTGATTAGGCGAGGTCAGCTCTGTACCTCTCAAGTGTTTTGTACTAAAGTTCAGGGTATTTCGAAGAATCTAAACCTATTAAATATGCATGCAGATCTAGACCGTTCTCCCCCTGTTGATTCCTACATTCAACAAATCCGTCGAGCAGAGCGGTGTATGCGTGTTCAAGAACCGTGTCAAAATAAATCATATCCGTAACACGAGCATCTAATATAGGTTTCAGATTACGGAATCCGACGATCTCAAACATTCTGTCGAGGATGAATCGGTTTCGTGTAGGAACAAGAACGTCATTATCAGCTGTGTTCTTCCACATCCGTCGTATATCAATGCATGGTTGTTCGTTATTTACACACAATGTGCAAACAGTGGTATAAGAGGAGGCGTCACTAATCACCTCTCTTCTTGTACCTACGTCAGCTGGTATTTTATAACGGACCTCAGCCCACCTCTCAACTACCACGAAGATTTTATACATCTCCTCAACACTTAAATAAATAACGTTACGTTTGCTTGCATGCCTGCAGATCGTTTTGGGCGGAAGCTAACCAAAGGTTAACCAAAGGACAGCAGAGGCGTCCCTATATTTGCATCGGATTATCTGCCCATAAATACACATGGGGTAGTGAAAGGTGTAATAAAAATAATAGCATAGGTATACCATTTACATGTTAAGAGTGAATTATACGCAATTACCTTCATCTTTTTCTCTGAAGGGCAACCTAGCATGACCCCAAACACAAACTTCTCTCCTTATTTTTCACCACACTTACTTGCATTTTACATACTAAGCACTCTTTTCAAAATTTATAAAATAAAGTCGACATCGTGATCCTTGGAGACCTTATTTGATTTCGGGGCTTTCCTTCGTATATAGTTGAAGACATTTATGCAGGGCGCGCGCCCTTGGCATCTTCTTCCTGCATAAAAAACCTGCCCAATCTACTTTTATCGAATTTATATTTAATCCTTCAAATATTCCTTCCATCTCTCTAGATCGCTAGGACAAATATTTGGTCTTCTAGCCTAAAATTTTATTTGTACCGTACATCGGTTAGCTTATGATCCCCAAAAAATTTATTTACGCTACATTTTTGTTTATTATTATATCATTTTTAATTGTCAGAATGAACTCCAAACCGTTCACTTTTCGAGGCCCTACACATATTTCCTGGTTAAGAGTATAACTTTTCATAATATGTAATATAACCTAACCTATCCTACCCTAATCTAACCTAGCCCCCTTGGGGCATTGGTTTCTGCGAGTATGTAGAAGAATTACGGCATTTGGAAGAGTGAGGTCCATTGTGTAATGGTATCGCGTCTGACCGGCAATCGGAAGATCCCGGGTTCGATTCCCAGGTGGTTACCTCATTTTTTCATTTGTTCCGTTCTCTCTCTCTCGTCTTGCGCGGAATATCTCCTATACAAGCGTCGTTTCTTTACGATACATATATATATATATTACTAAAGCCGATAGAACAATATGATTAATCACCACATTACTTAGCAGGCAATGTTACATAAAATATATCTATCAAAATTTTGTGATGACATTCGCCGTTGCGTTTATAGGACTACAGTATGCAGTGGTCTTGAAATAGTGGGTACACAATCACCTAACGTTCGATGCAATTAAACGTACGGCCGAGAGGAAAGTACCCCATAATTTGTCCAAAATGGCGATCAAAAAATAGGTAAAAATGCTCTGAAAACAGATACCAAGGCTTTAACAAATAAGTATAATTACCTCTTTGACTTAGTGCCAAAAGAATCAGTGCAAGTAAGGACCATGAGACTGTGATAAATGTTGCACAACATGATAACGTATTGCTAAAGCGCCACAACACATAGCTGGAATATTCAGTATGCGAGCATGTAGTTAAGGCGCCTGACTCTAATCTAAAATTGAATACTAAAATTAGTCGTAGCATGACACGAAATAATCCGCACACGATTCAAATAGGAATAAATTAAAACCGCCCAGACCCTAATTCACAACCCGATAGCTTAAAAATAATATGGGTTTCTGAATTAAATAGAGAAACATGCGTTGAAACGTGGAAAAGGGCGAAGACGATATAAAAGATGAAATGAATTTATGTATATTAAGAGCAAAAGTGATTTAAACTGAATCATATTCTACCACAATTCAATTTCTAGAGTTAAGGACACGCACGAAACTAATACAACTATAAAATTAATATGTAAGGATCAGTCCCCACAGAGATTTAATACTGAAAACAGTAGAAAGGATTAAAAATCTTCACCAACAATAATGTACACGGTGAAACACGTAAAATTCATAAAAGAAAAGGCCCCTAATCCTATTAATCCTATAGAAGCGTGAATATTCGGGAAAATGACCCACCTCCCCAACTCGAAGTTAATTATTAAAGAAAGAGAGATCCCTCCTAGCCTAAACAGTCATCGTTATGACTGTCCTACGTTCTCAGTCTTCCTTTACACAAATTGTAGCTAGAATAACTCTCTCCTCCTCATTACTGTAAGTATATATATATATATAATATATATATATATATTATATATATATATATATTGTACCGATTCGTGGAACCATTATGCTGACACTATTTTATTTTTTCTAAGATAATCTTATTGGAAAACTTAGATCAAATATAGGTTTAATATTTGAGAAACATCTGTCTGATTTAAAATTATCTTTAAACGTGGTTGACCCCTGAAATTTTTGTTTACGCTCAGATTAGGAATATTAAAATTTGTCTCCCTGTCAGAAATTCTTATCATGACGCAGACCTTGGAACAATCGCAAAGACAATAGTGTCTGGTCATTTGGAAACCATCTATTTAAAAACTTATCTTGGAAAGCTAATATTCCGACGCATGTATAGGAATGTAATAATTACTTATTTTCAATTTATTTATTTTGCGAAATTGGTTTAAGCAATTTGACTAAATAAAGAGTGATGTGTTTGTGGTTTTATTTATTCCAATATATATATATATATATATAGAGAGAGAGAGAGAGAGAGAGAGAGAGTGAGAGAGAGAGAGAGAGATAGACAGATAGATAGATGGATAGATAGCTGATAGACAGGTAGATAGGAAGACATATGTATCGTTGACACTCGGAACTGAAAAATACTGGTGCATTATTCTTCAGGAGCATGATGCACCGCCTGTTTCCGATAGCGTAACTTTGTCTGTCCCATGTCATTATTATTATTATTATTGTTATTATTATGCTGAGATAAATATATATATATATATATATATATATATATATATATATATATATATAGAGAGAGAGAGAGAGAGAGAGAGAGAGAGAGAGAGAGAGAGAGAGATAGGTGTACAGTCAGATAGATAGATAGATAGGTGTACAGTCAGATAGATAGATAGATGGACGGGGAGGCTGATAGATAGGTAGATAGATGGATAGATAGATAGATGGACGGGGAGGCTGATAGATAGGTAGTAGATGGATAGATAGATAGATGGACGGGGAGGCTGAGAGATAGGTAGATAGATGGATAGATAGATGATAGACAGATAGATAGATATATGTATCGTTGTTACTCGGAACTGAAAAATATCAAATTCTTTTGAAGTTTATTAAACAAATGTTTTTAGATTAAACGAGGCGTTTTTCAGTCCTGGTGCATGATTCTTCAGGAGCATGATGCACCGCCTGTTTCCGATAGCGTAACTTTGTCTGTACCATGTCATTATTATTGTTATTATTATTATTATGCTGAGATAAAAATATTGTGAATGTAATTTGTTTAAACCATATATGACGCGTTCGGTGGAGAAGGGGCGAACGCCACAAAATTCGAAAAATGAGTTTTTTGTCGTATAATTATCCTTTAAAACCTTTGCTTTACCTATGCAAAAAATTAGATGTTAGTCTGCACTCTTTCACGGTAAAATTTAGGTTTTAATGTATCTCAGAGAAATTCACTCCGCATCATTGCTTCACATTGAACATATCTATCTACTTTCTGGTCACTCGACAATGCCCTGTGATGCTCAATTTGGCCAAATTGAACAAAATATAAAAAATTATTACAGCAATATTATTTACACCAAAAAAGATTATGTTACGGCCATAACTACAGCCGTTTCGCAGCGCTTCCTAGTTGTAGAAATGAAACAGGCTGATTTTCTCGATTTTGACGTCCTAAAAACGTGCATTGTCATTAGGAAATCAACAACTACTAAATTTACAGATGCAAGAAAGTTAATATTTGACTTTCAACACAAAGAAGGCTACGTAATATTTACTGCATACCGCACAACCCCAGATAATAGCCATCCCGTCAGACTGCAGAAAGGGAAAAAATCCTACAGTGTCAGTTTATTCAATCTAGCCCAGCAGACACTGCAACCAAAGTATTCCCAATTGCTGCCAATAACTAAGGAAAAAATAAAAGATCTCAAAGAATTATCAGACCTAATGCCTGCAACTGCAGTGAACTATTATACAAGATTGTTAAAGGAACTGGAAGAAACCGAAACAGTTGAAGCAGGTAATACAACATTCGACGAAGAGGACCAAATAATGGATTACACCAGTTAACATCAGAAGCTATCAATAAATAATATTGTAAAATTTCTTGGCGTTTTATTATATCGACATATTACACAACAATATTTTACTCAAATATGTGTTCAAATTCATACAACATTTCAATAAACCGGAAAAATACAAAGGTTTAAAGTTTACAAACTTTAACTGCATTTTGTGGCATAATTCGCAAATGTTGCGTTCGCCCCTTCTCCACCGAACGCGTCATATATGGGGACAAGAGTCGAGAAGTTGCGATGAATTTGCCTTTGTTTATTTATATGAAAAGAAACAGAATATATATCATGATGAGGTTTGTGGCTAGTGGTTGTGCGAGTTTTTATCAGCCTTTAAAGCCTTTAGAGCCGTGTATCGTTTGTTAAACAAAAAGGATAAATGTGAACATATTTCTTTCACAGATGTTCTCAAATTTTGGAGATATAAGCGCAAATATCAGATGTTTACCTTGTATGATTTTCTGGTAAATAAGCACAAAGTTTAAATTATTATTTCTGGGAATTTAGTCTGTATATGCATTTATATGAAATATATATATATATATATGTGTCCTGTACGAAGTGTTCTCTGACAAGAACTTTTCGAATTGTTGTGTGTTAGACCCTCCTTAGACCTATTTTAAAAAGGGGAAATGCTTACACGAGTTTTAGATGAACTTAACACTTTAGTCTGTACATATATTTATATTTATATATGTGTGTGTGTGTGTGTGTGTCCTGTACGAATTGTTCTTTGGCAAAAACTTTTCGAGTTGTTGTGTGTGTTAGACACGCCTTAGTCCTACTTTAAAACGGGTAAGTGTTGACACGACTTTTAGATGAACTTTTCCGTACGAATTGTTCATTTATTTTTATTTCGTACGAATTGTTTTATCCCCACCTTAGACCTACGGGGAATCATTAGGGAGTTATTTTTCCGTGCGAATTGTTCATTTATTTTTTATTTCATACGAGTTGTCATACACCCGCCTTAGACGTACGGTAACGCCGAAGGTCGGGGCGGGGTCGAACTCCATTTAACGCGCAACGCACATGTGTACATGGCTCTATTACGTGTGAGTTTACCGTTTTGCATCGTAGAACATAAAGACAATATATTTAAATTGTGTGTGTATATATATATATATATATGTATTTCCTGTACTAATATGATTATACGTATCGTATATTTTCAATATATTTAATATAATTATATTTTTCTTGTGCTAATATGTAATTGATTATACGCTTCGCTTAAAGTCAGGATATATGCTTTAAATAAATAAGTAACGAAGCTGACAACTCAGCCTTCTAAGCCAACTGTCGGAAGAATATATGGTTTAATTAAATAATTATTGCTATCTGGCAACTCAGCCTTCTAAGCCAGATGACGGAGGAATATATGGCTTAATTAGGCAGATATTGCTATCTGGCAACTCAGACTTCTAAGCCAAATATCTGATTAATATATGCTTTAATTATTGCTATCTGGCAACTCAGCATTCTAAGCCAGCAGACGGAGGAATATATGCTTTAAATAAATAAATAGCGCAATCTGACAACTCAACTTTCTAAGCCAACTGGCTGATTAATATATGCTTTAATTAAATACATAGCGCAATCTGGCAACTCAGCCTTCTAAACCCACTGGTTGATTAATATATGCTTTAAATAAATAATTAATGCTATCTGGCAACTCAGCCTTCTAAGCTAGATGACGGAAGAATATATGGTTTAATTAAATAATTGTTGCTATCTAGCATCTCAGCTTTCTAAGCCAACGGGCTGATTAGAGGTCCTATAAGAGAGCGGCGGCTTGGCTGAAGGACTCACATGCGCTTGGCTCTCGCCAAGCGAAGACCCTCTCCTCCGGGTCCCCTCCTCCTCTCTCTCTCTCACTCTTAGGTTAGGTATGCCCCTTTGGGGGGTGAGGCCTTCCAACCTTCTCCCCCAAAGAGGTCTCCCCTCTTCCTTAGGTTAGGTATGCCCTTTTCGGGAGTGAGCCCATCCCAGCTTCTCCCCCAAAGAGGTCTACCCCTTTGAAACAAAGGGGGTGGGGGTGCCTTGCAACAAGGGGGTGGGGGTGGCAATCTTGCAACATTTGCAATTGCATTTCACTAGTCCATTTTGCCACTATACTACTAACGTAAGGTCAGTGACGAATTCAGTTGTAGATGTTCATAAAATCTGTGACAGTGCAGATCTGATACTCCTGCAAGAGAACTGGCTACCTAAGCAAGAGCTAAAATTCCTCTCTACCATCCATGATGACTTTATGTACCATGCGTCATCAGAAGTAGACTTGTCAGATGAATTAGAGTAATGTACGGTAGGCCCTTTGGTGGTGTTGCTTTCTTAAAAAGGAAAAATTTATCAAAACATAAAATTTTAACAAGCGATAATGTAAGGTTGTTAGGCATTGAATTACAATTGAACAATGATTGCATATTAATTGTAAACTGCTTTTTACCATACAACAACGGCAGTAATCTAGATAAATACATGGATTTCTGTACAGAAATTAAGTCATTATCAAATAATCCCAAATAAGTATAAGTGATGTAAATGTATCAGTGGTAACCAGTGACAATTTTACATACGTTAGCAATATGAGTGGTACCACCAGGTGGATTGAGCATTGCTTCACTAGTAATAATCTAAAGGATCGAATTGTTAGACTTCATATTCTGCATGATTTCCTCCTTTCTGATCATAGACCATTAGAACTATTAATTAATTTTACCAATTTATGCGCAACACGACATAACAAGAACTCAATAGGTAAGAATAACCGCGTCGATTGGTCTAATGTTAATATGCAACAGAGAATAGAATACAAAGACAAAACAGGTCACCTCTTTAATAATTTAGAAATTTTGCATCTTGCCTGTAGTAATCCTTGCTCAAATGATTCTCACCGTAAACTCATAGATGTTATTATAGTAAGATAATATCCCTGTTAAGAGAAGCAGGAAGCCCCCTGATTAAATCTTACAACTATCATACTAAGATTATTTCTGGATGGAATGGTTTTATTGCCCCCCTGAAGAGGGAATCGAAAGACGCCTACGATTTTTGGTACTTTCATGGTAGACCCATATTAGGACCAGTATACATGAATATGTGTAGAAGTAGGGGTCAGTATAAGGTGGTATAAAGCGATGTAAACAGGAAAAAGAGTCTATTCGAGCATCAAAAGCCTGTGAAGCTGGCATAAATAATGATAATAACAAATTTTGGAAATTTGTTAAGAATCAAACGGGTTTCAAAAGTGTCCTCCCCCTGACAGTCGAGGGGGTGTCGGAGGAGGATGAAATTGCAAAGCTGTGGAAAAACCACTACTCTAACATTCTTAACAGTTTGAGTAGGGATAATCCTAAGATAGATTGCAGCGAAACGCCTGTGGGAGGGACAAGGGAAAATACGTTGATATCAATTCCTGAAGTAAAGAGGCTAATTAAAGAGTTAAAGACTGGTTCTGCGTCAGGGGTAGATGACTTATCGAATGAGCACTTAAAATATGCCAATGACGTAGTATATCTGCATATATCATTGCTCTTATCAGCCGTGCTTGCTCATAACTATATCCCTGCAGAGTTCATGAGGGTATATATATCTTGCTCCTGGTCAAAAATAAGTATGGAGACATTCTATCCAGCAATAATTACAGGCCTATTGCTGTCGCTTCCTGCTTCTCGAAACTATTAGAAAAACTCTTGTTACTCCGATTAAATGATTACCTATGGACATCTAATCAGCTTCGTTTTAAAAGGTCGCACTCAACCTGTATCTAAATACAATGACAGTAATCCAACTATTTATAGCTGTTTCTTCGATATAAGTAAGGCATATGATAGAGTGAACCACAATATTTTACTTAAAAAACTAGAAGACAGGAAGGTTCCCATGTACATATTAAATTTATTGAAATTTTGGTATTCCGACCAATCTTTTACCGTTAGGTGGGGCAATGTATTATCCGAATGTTTTGGCTCCTCTTGCAGGGTGAGACAAGGCTCCTTGCTCTCCCCTATGCTGTTTAATGTGTAAATTGACGGAATAATTGCTTCACTTAATGAGGCAACAGTGGGATGTTGTATAGGTAGCACAAGGATAAATAACTTAGTTTATGCCGATGATATGGTGTTAATAAGTTCCTCTGTTAAAGGTCTGGATTGACTACTAAACGTCTGCGAAGTGTATTCGCAGAAACATGATATTCTTTTTAATGTTACAAAATCTAAGGTTATGCAGTTTCATCCTAAAAGCTGTAATCAGCCAGTTGATATTAGGTTTAAAATGAGAGGTGAAGTAATTGAGAAAGTACAAGAGTTTAAGTATTTGAATCAAACTATTACCAGCTTCTTGAATGATGACTCGGATATAAGAAAACAATCTCGAAGTCTTTGTGCTGAAGGGAATATGACTATAAGGAACTTTCGGTTCTGTACAAGTGAAGCTGAAGACACTCTTTTGTACTTTCCTCAGTAATATATACGGACAGCAACTCTGGGAGAATTATAAAAAAGGTTCTGGCAGAACCCTAAATTTGTTGTACAACAGGGCTTTTAAACTCTTACATATATTACCCCCGAGATGCTCAGCTTCGCAAATGTTTTCTATCCGCAATGTTCCGAGCTTCCCGGAGGTAACAAGACGTGTTCAATACAGTCTAATACAAAGAATTAAAAAATCAACGAACCCGATTATCCAAGCTATCCATGAGTCCTATCGTTTATCCTCTAAGTTATGGAATTCTTGGTACGAAAACGTCTGTCTGTAGCTCCAATTAAGTTCGACATTACTGTATTATTTCTAATCAACTGTATGTATTTCTAACCTTAGTATGTGAACTAGCATTGTATTAATAATACTTGTCATATGAACTATAGTCTGCCAATAAACCTTTTCATTTTCATATATATATATATATATATATATATATATATATATTAGTGATGTAGCGGATGTCATTTTTTTCACATCCGCGAATGCGGATGCGGATGAGGATGTTTGATTTCAACATCCGCGGATGCGGATGCGGATGCGGATGTCTACATTTTCGTTATTTTTTAGGATATATTCGAGATTTGTTGTGTTTAACGTATATAATAAGTTATTATAGAGAGAGAGCTGTAGCTATAATGTAGTATAATTGATTAATTGTACAATAATTGCTGTACTTTTCTCTGAACATATAAAATAATATCAAGCATCTAACTAATATAGAAATCAATTAGTGAATTCGTCTGCAAATAAATTCGTTATATTTTGTTGAGTTTCAGCCACAATTAGAAACCATAATTGTGTTACCAGGATGCGGGACGTGAACCCAACTCAAATGCACCCGACCGACCTCTTTCCCCAACCTCCACCCTTATAGAAAGAGATCTTTAATTAGCTTGATAACTATTTATATTAAGTTTAAAGTTTTATTAGGCATATTTATAAATGAGTAATTAAAATAAAGTAAACTAAGATGTTCATCGTTTAATGTTCAAACTTAATTATAGGAAGGTTATGCTTAAGGAACATTAATTTTTCTGCCTTTTCTGCTGCCAGTCTGTTTCTCTTTTCATCATATATTAATCCAGCACTGCTAAATAATCTCTCGCTTGGTACGTTTGTTGGAGGACAGGCTAAATGTTTCCTTGCAAGTTTACTCAAGTATGGATAGATATTCTGCGTATTTTTCCACCAACTAATAGGATTGTCACATGCAGCCAGGCGTTTTTCTTGGTGATAGCTCTCGATCATTTTTACTACATCTTTTGACATCGCGTAGGTCTCGTCATTGCTGCTTGACTCAAGAAACTGAGAGACAGATTCTGTGATAGATTTGCTTGTTGAAGGTGTTGGTTCTGTCACTGAAACTTTTATTCTTTTGGTGGGTGGCGAAGCGACAGATTCAAGAGATTGAAGCTCTTCAACTGCTTTGCCAAGTGATGATTTAACTCGTTCAAATGTACTAGGTGAAAATAACTTAGCTTTGTAACGTGGATCTAAGTAGGTTGCAAGAGAGTAACGTCATACAAGAACAGCCTCTCGTCTTGTCGCTTGCATCACTTTTGCGCACAATGAACTAGTTCTATTAATATAGTAAAATTTGATAATTTCCGCTTATTAATGACATTTTATCTCAACGGTCCACATCCGCACGACATCCGCAGTCCAAAGTACGGATGCGGGTGCGGATGCGATGCGGATGCGAGAAAATGTGCGGATGTTCCGCGGATGCGGATGCGGATGCGGATGTGACCTACATCACTAATATATATATAAAGGGTGTGCCATAAAAAAGGGTACATTTTAAAAAGGCTATAAAATCAACATTTGTCATTTAATTTTACTGTAATAAAACTTCTACACAATAAAACGTATGTATTTATCTATATGCAAACAAGTTTTCAGACTAAAATATCAAATATTTCAAATTCTACCAACATTTAACGAAAGAGTATGATTTTTCTACTTAACATGCAAAAATTATTAAACCTTTTTAATATTTTTTTATAAAAATAATTTTTAACGTAAAATTTACCTGCAATTATAAAAAAAATTGCTCGAAATGCTTTCCTTCCATTTCAATAACTTTTTTTATTCTTGGCCGGAATATGGGAGAAGTTAGTAGAGCGAGTCTACAGGACTAGGATAAAAGATGTCCCTCATTTACGCGAGATCATCATAAACAATGGGAAGAGCTTCCACAGAAACAAGTAAATCGAGCCATAGATGAATTCCGGCCAATAATAAAAAAAAATTATTGAAATGGAAGGAAAGCATTTCGAACAATTTTTTTTATAATTTCAGGTAAATTTTATGTTAAAAATTATTTTTATAAAAAAATATTAAAAAGGTTTAATAATCTTTGCATGTTAAGTAGAAAAATCATACTCTTTCGTTAAATGTTGATAGAATTTTAATTATTTGATATTTTAGTCTGAGAACTTGTTTGCACATAGATAAATACATACGTTTTATTGTGTAGAAGTTTTATTAAAATTAAATGACAAATGTTGATTTTATAGCCTTTTTAAAATGTACCCCTTTATATGGCACATTCGTTATATATATATATATATATATATAATATATATACAGTATATATATATATGCTGCAAACCCACAAGGAAAAAGAAAAACGATTCCAAGGCCTTTCGTGTATTCAAAGCTACACCTCGTCAGGGAATGAAGATAAAAGGCGAGATGCCCATAAATATATACAACGTACAGGAAAAACAAAACAATTAGCACATACTTAACAAGGGTTAATGAGAGGCAAAAGAAATTTTAATATGATATCGTCAATTTTATACGTCCCAGAACTGTTATTGAAATTGTTTTTAAAATGAATAAATGCACATTCTAGAATATTTCTTTCTATTATATCTGTTTTTAACAAGCGCTTTAGAACTATCCCACTTGATGCTATGGTTACATCTATACATATGGTTAAATAAAGCATTGGAAGTATTAGCTGTTCTACACGCATATTTATGCTGTTTTACCCTAATATCTAACGTTTTACCAGTTTGGCCTATATATACTGAGTTACATTGTGTACATCCAATCGAATACACACAACCAACAACATTATCAGGGCTATTCTTTATTAGGCGTGATTTAACAGTATTATTATACTTAAAGATTACATTAATGCCAATTGCTTTAAGTACAGTTGGAAGGTACTGAAAATTAACATGGTAAGGTAGGCTAAAGATATTTTTACGCTGAAATTCCTTTACAATTACATTATTATAATACCTATTCTTGGCTTTCTTAAGACAGTTATCTAAAATGAAATAGGATAACATAATTAGTACCAATATTCATGATATTGCATAACTCAGAATCTAAAAATTCAGGACTGACAACTCTCAATGCTCGAAAAAAACATAGCAGAGAAAATAGAGGATTTAATCGAAGGATGATGGTCAGAATAAAAATGCACATAAGAGTTATTATTAGTAGGCTTACGGTAGACTTCATATTTGAACTGATTAGAGCATCTCCAAATTTTTAGATCAAGAAAAAATAGGCTTCCATCATTTTCTTTTTCAACTGTAAACTTAATAGATGGGACTAAATTGTTGAGCCTACCAAGAAATAAGTCCACATCCAAATTATTAGGCCAAAGGCATAAAATATCATCTATATACCTGTACCAAACCAGGTTAAAATTAACAATCGTAGGCAAAATTCTACTTTCAAAAAATTCCATATATAAATTAGCTAGTACAGGTGAAAGGGGATTTCCCATAGCCAATCCAAACGACATAGCATAAAACTTATTTTCAAACTGAAATTTACAATCTTTGACACAAAGCTTAATTAACTCAATAAGAGTGTGTGTTGAACAGGGAAAGAATATTCAGAGATTTTATCTTTTAAAAAATCAAGTAGGTCATCAACAGGGACTTTTGTGAATAGCGAGCATACATCGAAGCTTACCAATTTGAAATTAGGGTCATTAGGGAACTTCAGTTTGTCAATAAGAGCCATGCTATTTACAATATGTGACTCAGAAATAGAGCCAACTAACGGCGTTAATAAACTAACTAACCATTTTGATAACTTATAGGTTACGGAGCCCACTGAGCTAACAATAGGCCTCATGGGATTATTAACTTTGTGTGTTTTTACTAAGCCGTACAGATATGGTAGTGACGGATTGATACTAAGAAACTAGTTAGTTAGTTTATTAACGCCGTTAGTTGGCTCTATTTCTGAGTCACATATTGTAAATAGCATGGATCTTATTAACAAACTGAAGTTCCCTAATGACTCTAATTTCAAATTGGTAAGCTTCGATGTATGCTCGCTATTCACAAAAGTCCCTGTTGATGACCTACTTGATTTTTAAAAGATAAAATCTCTTAATATTCTTTCCCTGTTCAACACAACACTCTTATTGAGTTAATTAAGCTTTGTCAAAGATTGTAAATTTCAGTTTGAAAATAAGTTTTATGCTATGTCGTTTGGATTGGCTATGGGAATCCCCTTTCACCTGTACTAGCTAATTTATATATGGAATTTTTTGAAAGTAGAATTTTGCCTACGATTGTTAATTTTAAACTGGTTTGGTACAGGTATATAGATGATATTTTATGCCTTTGGCCTAATAATTTGGATGTGGACTTATTTCTTGGTAGGCTCAACAATTTAGTCCCATCTATTAAGTATACAGTTGAAAAAGAAAATGATGGAAGCCTATCTTTTCTTGATCTAAAAATTTGGAGATGCTCTAATCAGTTCAAATATGAAGTCTACCGTAAGCCTACTAATAATAACTCTTATGTGCATTTTTATTCTGACCATGATCCTTCGATTAAATCCTCTATTTCTCTGCTATGTTTCTTCGAGCATTGAGAGTTGTCAGTCCTGAATTTTTAGATTCTGAGTTTATGCAATATCATGAATATTGGTACTAAATTATGTTATCCTATTTCATTTTAGATAACTGTCTTAAGAAAGCCAAGAATAGTATTATAATAATGTAATTGTAAAGGAATTTCAGCGTAAAAATATCCTTAGCCTACCTTACCATGTTAATTTTCAGTACCTTCCAACTGTACTTAAAGCAATTGGCATTAATGTAATCTTTAAGTATAATAATACTGTTAAATCACGCCTAATAAAGAATAGCCCTGATAATGTTGTTGGTTGTGTGTATTCGATTGGATGTACACAATGTAACTCAGTATATATAGGCCAAACTGGTAAAACGTTAGATATTAGGGTAAAACAGCATAATATGCGTGTAGAACAGCTAATACTTCCAATGCTTTATTTAACCATATGTATAGATGTAACCATAGCAACAAGTGGGATAGTTCTAAAGCGCTTGTTAAAAACAGAGATATAATAGAAAGAAATATTCTAGAATGTGCATTTATTCATTTTAAAAACAATTTCAATAACAGTTCGGGGACGTATAAAATTGACGATATGATGTTAAAATTTCTTTTGCCTCTCATTAACCCTTGTTAAGTATGTGCTAATTGTTTTGTTTTTCCTGTACGTTGTATATATTTATGGGCATCTCGCCTTTATCTTCATTCCCTGACGAGGTGTAGCTTTGAATACACGAAAGGCCTTGGAATCGTTTTTTTTTCCTTGTGGGTTTGCAGCATTCATTCATTTCACGTGTTTTATTGTGAAATTCATCCCATATATATATATAATATATATATATATATGGGATGAATTTCACAATAAAACACGTGAAATGAATGAATGCTGCAAACCCACAAGGAAAAAGAAAAACGATTCCAAGGCCTTTCGTGTATTCAAAGCTACACCTCGTCAGGGAATGAAGTTAAAAGGCGAGAAGCCCATATATATACAACGTACAGGAAAAACAAAACAATTAGCACATACTTAACAAGGGTTAATGAGAGGCAAAAGAAATTTTAACATGATATCGTCAATTTTATAAGTCCCCGAGCTGTTATTGAAATTGTTTTTAAAATGAATAAATGCACATTCTAGAATATTTCGTTCTATTATATCTCTGTTTTTAACAAGCGCTTTAGAACTATCCCACTTGATGCTATGGTTACATCTATACATATGGTTAAATAAAGCATTGGAAGTACTAGCTGTTCTACAAGCATATTTATGCTGTTTTACCCTAATATCTAACGTTTTACCGGTTTGGCCTATATATACTGAGTTACATTGTGTACATCCGATCGAATACACACAACCAACAACATTATCAGGGCTATTCTTTATTAGGCGTGATTTAACAGTATTATTATACTTAAAGATTACATTAATGCCAATTGCTTTAAGTACAGTTGGAAGGTATTGAAAATTAACATGGTAAGGTAGGCTAAGGATATTTTTACGCTGAAATTCCTTTACAATTACATTATTATAATACCTATTCTTGGCTTTCTTAAGACAGTTATCTAAAAATGAAATAGGATAACATAATTTAGTACCAATATTCATGATATTGCATAACTCGGAATCTAAAAATTCAGGACTGACAACTCTCAATGCTCGAAGAAACATAGCAGAGAAAATAGAGGATTTAATCGAAGGATGATGGTCAGAATAAAAATGCACGTAAGAGTTATTATTAGTAGGCTTACGGTAGACTTCATATTTGAACTGATTAGAGCATCTCCAAATTTTTAGATCAAGAAAAGATAGGCTTCCATCATTTTCTTTTTCAACTGTAAACTTAATAGATGGGACTAAATTGTTGAGCCTACCAAGAAATAAGTCCACATCCAAATTATTAGGCCAAAGGCATAAAATATCATCTATATACCTGTACCAAACCAGGTTAAAATTAACAATCGTAGGCAAAATTCTACTTTCAAAAAATTCCATATATAAATTAGCTAGTACAGGTGAAAGGGGATTTCCCATAGCCAATCCAAACGACATAACATAAAACTTATTTTCAAACTGAAATTTACAATCTTTGACACACAGCTTAATTAACTCAATAAGAGT
Source organism: Bathynomus jamesi (assembly GCA_023014485.1). NCBI lineage: Eukaryota > Metazoa > Arthropoda > Malacostraca > Isopoda > Cirolanidae > Bathynomus > Bathynomus jamesi. The sequence goes on from JAJOZX010001257.1 coordinate 604,419, forward strand.
GTTGTGTTGAACAGGGAAAGAATATTCAGAAATCTTATCTTTTAAAAAATCAAGTAGGTCATCAACAGGGACTTTTGTGAATAGCGAGCATACATCGAAGCTTACCAATTTGAAATTAGGGTCATTAGGGAACTTCAGTTTGTCAATAAGATCCATGCTATTTACAATATGTGACTCAGAAATAGAGCCAACTAACGGTGTTAATAAACTAACTAACCATTTTGATAGCTTATAGGTTACGGAGCCCACTGAGCTAACAATAGGCCTCATGGGATTATTAACTTTGTGTGTTTTTACTAAGCCGTACAGATATGGTAGTGACGAATTGATACTAAGAAACTGCTGTGAAAGCCCATTATAGTTATTTTTTAATATTTCTCTTAATTTTCTGTTAAACATTTTATTAACATCCTCCAATGGGTCTCTATTTAGAGGTTTGTACGTGTCACGATCACTTAATAACGTATTCATCTTTTCAACATAACTGTTTTTGTCCATGATGACGATCGAATTGGATTTGTCCGCTTTAGTAATATGTAATGAATCATTATTTTTCAGTGTTTTTAGGGCTTTTTCAAACCTCAAAGGATAATTCGATTCAAACTTCGTATTAAAAGCACTATACACACAACCTTTGGCTAAAGTCACCTCACTTTCGGAAATATTACTATGTTTTTCAAAATTAATAAAAGACTTAGCAATCAGTAAACTGCTGGGCTTTTTTGGGACTGAGAAACCTAACCCAAAACCTAACGCACATTTCATATTGAAGTCTAGTTCTTGGGACGACAAGTTAACAATATTACTAAAATCACTTTTTTTAGTCCAGTAACTATTACGAATTAAATCCTCCAGTCTATTGTTTAATTTCCTATTCTGAGTTCTGCATCTTCTACGTAAGTTGTTGTAAATATCATCCAAAAGTGTACTTCTCCACGCATGAGGAACGGTGGAAAAAAATATATTTTTTCTTACTTCGGACTCTCTGAAGGCGTTCTTCACTTCAATGCGGGCTATATTAATATGTTTCTTTAAAATAATCCTTTCGGTGTCACCAAACGGCGTATCGTCCAACATACGGTATCGTCTTCCAAGCAGGGATTTTGGGACTTTTTCACTATAACACTTCCTAAGGAAATCGAATTGGTTCTTAAGAGAATGTGCATGAGCAATAGCAGAACGGTAACTTCTAAAAATCGATCGGAGAGAAGGGAATATGGTTGTAAAAAGAAACAGTGAAGAGGACACGCGTGGGCTCCATTATATGGGATGAATTTCACAATAAAACACGTGAAATGAATAAATGCTGCAAACCCACAAGGAAAAAGAAAAACGATTCCAAGGCCTTTCGTGTATTCAAAGCTACACCTCGTCAGGGAATGAAGATAAAAGGCGAGATGCCCATTATATACAACGTACAGGAAAAACAAAACAATTAGCACATACTTAACAAGGGTTAATGAGAGGCAAAAGAAATTTTAACATGATATCGTCAATTTTATACGTCCCCGCACTGTTATTGAAATTGTTTTTAAAATGAATAAATGCACATTCTAGAATATTTCGTTCTATTATATCTCTGTTTTTAACAAGCGCTTTAGAACTATCCCACTTGATGCTATGGTTACATCTATACATATGGTTAAATAAAGCATTGGAAGTATTAGCTGTTCTACAAGCATATTTATGCTGTTTTACCCTAATATCTAACGTTTTACCGGTTTGGCCTATATATACTGAGTTACATTGTGTACATCCGATCGAATACACACACCAACAACATTATCAGGGCTATTCTTTATTAGGCGTGATTTAACAGTATTATTATACTTAAAGATTACATTAATGCCAATTGCTTTAAGTACAGTTGGAAGGTATTGAAAATTAACATGGTAAGGTAGGCTAAGGATATTTTTACGCTGAAATTCCTTTACAATTACATTATTATAATACCTATTCTTGGCTTTCTTAAGACAGTTATCTAAAAATGAAATAGGATAACATAATTTAGTACCAATATTCATGATATTGCATAACTCGGAATCTAAAAATTCAGGACTGACAACTCTCAATGCTCGAAGAAACATAGCAGAGAAAATAGAGGATTTAATCGAAGGATGATGGTCAGAATAAAAATGCACGTAAGAGTTATTATTAGTAGGCTTACGGTAGACTTCATATTTGAACTGATTAGAGCATCTCCAAATTTTTAGATCAAGAAAAGATAGGCTTCCATCATTTTCTTTTTCAACTGTAAACTTAATAGATGGGACTAAATTGTTGAGCCTACCAAGAAATAAGTCCACATCCAAATTATTAGGCCAAAGGCATAAAATATCATCTATATACCTGTACCAAACCAGGTTAAAATTAACAATCGTAGGCAAAATTCTACTTTCAAAAAATTCCATATATAAATTAGCTAGTACAGGTGAAAGGGGATTTCCCATAGCCAATCCAAACGACATAACATAAAACTTATTTTCAAACTGAAATTTACAATCTTTGACACACAGCTTAATTAACTCAATAAGAGTGTTGTGTTGAACAGGGAAAGAATATTCAAAATCTTATCTTTTAAAAAATCAAGTAGGTCATCAACAGGGACTTTTGTGAATAGCGAGCATACATCGAAGCTTACCAATTTGAAATTAGGGTCATTAGGGAACTTCAGTTTGTCAATAAGATCCATGCTATTTACAATATGTGACTCAGAAATAGAGCCAACTAACGGTGTTAATAAACTAACTAACCATTTTGATAGCTTATAGGTTACGGAGCCCACTGAGCTAACAATAGGCCTCATGGGATTATTAACTTTGTGTGTTTTTACTAAGCCGTACAGATATGGTAGTGACGAATTGATACTAAGAAACTGCTGTGAAAGCCCATTATAGTTATTTTTAATATTTCTCTTAATTTTCTGTTAAACATTTTATTAACATCCTCCAATGGGTCTCTATTTAGAGGTTTGTACGTGTCACGATCACTTAATAACGTATTCATCTTTTCAACATAACTGTTTTTGTCCATGATGACGATCGAATTGGATTTGTCCGCTTTAGTAATATGTAATGAATCATTATTTTTCAGTGTTTTTAGGGCTTTTTCAAACCTCAAAGGATAATTCGATTCAAACTTCGTATTAAAAGCACTATACACACAACCTTTGGCTAAAGTCACCTCACTTTCGGAAATATTACTGTTTTTCAAAATTAATAAAAGACTTAGCAATCAGTAAACTGCTGGGCTTTTTTGGGACTGAGAAACCTAATCCAAAACCTAACGCACATTTCATATTGAAATACGTTATTAAGTGATCGTGACACGTACAAACCTCTAAATAGAGACCCATTGGAGGATGTTAATAAAATGTTTAACAGAAAATTAAGAGAAATATTAAAAAATAACTATAATGGGCTTTCACAGCAGTTTCTTAGTATTAATTCGTCACTACCATATCTGTACGGCTTAGTAAAAACACACAAAGTTAATAATCCCATGAGGCCTATTGTTAGCTCAGTGGGCTCCGTAACCTATAAGCTATCGAAATGGTTAGTTAGTTTATTAACACCATTAGTTGGCTCTGTTTCTGAGTCACATATTGTAAATAGCATGGATCTTATTGACAAACTGAAGTTCCCTAATGACCCTAATTTCAAATTGGTAAGCTTCGATGTATGCTCGCTATTCACAAAAGTCCCTGTTGATGACCTACTTGATTTCTTAAAAGATAAGATTTCTGAATATTCTTTCCCTGTTCAACACAACACTCTTATTGAGTTAATTAAGCTGTGTGTCAAAGATTGTAAATTTCAGTTTGAAAATAAGTTTTATGTTATGTCGTTTGGATTGGCTATGGGAAATTCCCTTTCACCTGTACTAGCTAATTTATATGGAATTTTTTGAAAGTAGAATTTTGCCTACGATTGTTAATTTTAACCTGGTTTGGTACAGGTATATAGATGATATTTATGCCTTTGGCCTAATAATTTGGATGTGGACTTATTTCTTGGTAGGCTCAACAATTTAGCCCCATCTATTAAGTTTACAGTTGAAAAAGAAAATGAGGGAAGCCTACCTTTTCTTGATCTAAAAATTTGGAGATGCTCTAATCAGTTCAAATATGAAGTCTACCGTAAGCCTACTAATAATAACTCTTACGTGCATTTTTATTCTGACCATCATCCTTCGATTAAATCCTCTATTTTCTCTGCTATGTTTCTTCGAGCATTGAGAGTTGTCAGTCCTGAATTTTTAGATTCCGAGTTATGCAATATCATGAATATTGGTACTAAATTATGTTATCCTATTTCATTTTTAGATAACTGTCTTAAGAAAGCCAAGAATAGGTATTATAATAATGTAATTGTAAAGGAATTTCAGCGTAAAAATATCCTTAGCCTACCTTACCATGTTAATTTTCAATACCTTCCAACTGTACTTAAAGCAATTGGCATTAATGTAATCTTTAAGTATAATAATACTGTTAAATCACGCCTAATAAAGAATAGCCCTGATAATGTTGTTGGTTGTGTGTATTCGATCGGATGTACACAATGTAACTCAGTATATATAGGCCAAACCGGTAAAACGTTAGATATTAGGGTAAAACAGCATAAATATGCTTGTAGAACAGCTAGTACTTCCAATGCTTTATTTAACCATATGTATAGATGTAACCATAGCATCAAGTGGGATAGTTCTAAAGCGCTTGTTAAAAACAGAGATATAATAGAACGAAATATTCTAGAATGTGCATTTATTCATTTTAAAAACAATTTCAATAACAGCTCGGGGACTTATAAAATTGACGATATCATGTTAAAATTTCTTTTGCCTCTCATTAACCCTTGTTAAGTATGTGCTAATTGTTTTGTTTTTCCTGTACGTTGTATATATATATGGGCTTCTCGCCTTTTAACTTCATTCCCTGACGAGGTGTAGCTTTGAATACACGAAAGGCCTTGGAATCGTTTTTCTTTTTCCTTGTGGGTTTGCAGCATATATATTATATATATCGTTACCAATATCCACCCTATGGAAGAGTCTGACACAGATTTTAGGCTGTTCCCGGATCCGGACTACGACATATAGGCCCATGGGCAATGACCTCGTCGAGCGACTACACCGCCACCTGATGGCGTCCCTAAGGATGGCCACCGTCGGCCCACGTTGGACCGATGCCCTTCACGTCGTTCTCCTTGGAATTCGGGCAGCGTTCAAGGCCGACCTACAGTACACATCGGCCGAATTGGTGTACGGTACTTCCTTGCTGCTACCCGGCGAAATTTTCGCTTCGTCAGGAGCAACCCCTTCTCTGGATGGAAGTACGTTTGCCGACACTTTAAGGACGACCATGCGCAACTTTCGTCCGGTTTCCACTCGTCATCCCAATACTCGTCGCATTTTTGTCCCCAACCATTTGTCCTCCTGCACCCACGTTTTCGTCAGGAACGACACCATCCGTCCTCCCCTACAACACCCATACGCCGGACCCTTCCAAGTGCTGCAGAGGGGTGAGGCAAGACTTTCACCCTCGATCGCGCTGGAAGCAAGGACGTAGTGTCGATCGATCGCCTGAAGCCGGCGTACGTCGAGGACGACCCAATTTCCCCAACAGTTACCCCACAATCTACTGCAGCAGCCCCAACTCTGCCCATTTCCCCAGTCCAGGAAGATGTCTCGCGCCCTTCTGCCACTGAAGCACCGCCAAATGCAAGACCTGGCGTCCGTACTCGGAGTGGCCGCGTCAGTTTTGCCCTGAATTGGTGATTCTCTTTATTATCGTTCCTGTGCAGTCTCTGAGAGGGGACTACTTGTAGAGGAACAGACAACTACAGACATAAAAACAGACAAAGAACAGCCATAGGAATTCTTTTCCCCGCCATTCTCAAACATCTTAGAATCACATGGAAACGAAAGACACACGTTGTTTTAAGGGATAAAAAAAAAAATGACGCTAGTCTCGTAACAACATAACGGACGCTTGGGGACGCTTCTCAGAGTTCCACGGAATTCGAACGTCCCGAAGGTTATATAAGGCGCAGTTTATTGGCATTCATCCTCACTCCTATCGTGCTTCCACTTCGTAAGTCTACTCTACACGCAGTTTCCCTGCATCAGCTTTAGCTGGCACCAGATCAAGGCCCACTTCAACATACTTCAGTCAAGAAACGAAGCATCACTTGAAGTAAGCTATAAATCCGTCCTGCAATAAACCACACTGCCGTAGGCGTCCCTGTGGCTTCCTCACGTCATCTCGACCGGTTTTCAATCGTCCTCCAGGGCACCGGAAAAGTTCAACAGGCTACAAGAAACACCCTCAAGGAGGATACGGTACGTGAATTTTCTACGAAGCTACAATCCCGTCATTTTCATCTCTGTTCATCCTCCACCACCTTACGAAAAGCGGCCGTCAACGAGACACCAGTAGGCCTGCATCCGCTTTCACGAAACAACCTCTGCGTGCGAAACAACGGACGGTCAACGACACCTCGAGCCTACAATAATAGGTTAGCCTCCAAGCAACACTCCATCCCTAGAGGTATTCGACAATCTCGGCAAGTTCAGTGCATCTTTTCTAAGCAATTCTCGTGAGGCCTTGACAGTGTAACCACAGAACCGCATTTTTCTAAGCCATATCAAAGTGTCCCATAACCATTCTAACTGACTTTTCAAAGTTGGTTCGTTTCCTTATGCGGAAGAAAACTGAATGGTAATTGCAGTTTGTTAATAATGTCACTTAAAAAAATGTTTGCAGTGATTTCACTTATGCTTTGCAGGGTATTCGATTTGTCACTCCTTCGGTCACCAATTTATAGTTACCAATTTATAATTATGTATTTAATAGCCAGTTTGTAGCCATGTTTGATGAGTAAATCGGTAATATAAGGAATGATGGTAATTACCGTAATTTGATAATGGTTAGAAATGGATGCTTGGCCGAGGTCACCAGATCTTTCAGATGAAAGTAATGTTATTAATTAAGTTATTAATTAGGTTGATTGAGAGCATTAGTTTTCTTCCTTATTTCACAAAATAAATTGAATTATAAATGAAACAATATGCGGATTGTTTATATTGGAAATAATGTGTACATTTGAAATAATGCATTCAATATATAATGGTTTGACAATTGATAACGCGCGAGGTGATAAATAATCTTTATATAAAGGAATGACACAAGAAGCCCATGTGAGGATGCACAAATGATGTTTACATGCAGAGCTGGGCATTTGCGGCATATTTTGCGGTACTGCGGTACTGCGGTACTACCAAACTACCAAACCGGCACCAAACCGGTACGCGGAAATTTGAATGCGGTAGCGGTACTGCGGTACTTTCAGCGATCCTTTGCGGTACTGCGTTATGCGGTTCAGGTTTGCGGTTTGCGGTAGTACCGCAGTACCGCAGTACCGCAAAATATGCCGCAAATGCCCAGCTCTGTTTACATGATCATGGTCAACGTGTCACTGGTTGGATTTCGAAGAGCGAGTCGAGGTTGAGGCATGAGGCAAGGAAGCAAGAGGACACATGCCTTGAGTGAAATCCTTGCGATGTGACGTCATCTTATACTTGCTTGTATGACGTCATCTTGTTTTTGTTTGAGTTGATGGTACATCGCTAACTGCGTTGCCGGAATATTGCATAGGTTGTTTGCAAACGACTCTGCATCTTCAGTTGGGCGATATATATATATTATATATATATATATAATATATATATATATATATATATATATATATATATGTGTGTGTGTGTGTGTGTGTGTGTGTGTGTGTGTTATACATGAACGATCACCCGACTATGATTATCCACACACGAACCAGGATTCAAGAAGCGAGAGGTCATTCGCCTCCATTTCGTGTACAACCCTGAAGAGCTCGAGTGCATTCCCACGTCCGCCAGCACTGAGTAGCTCCTTGTTTTCCCACATCCGCCTGGGAACTCGTCTCGCCAGGATGCCACACAGGCACTTTGGCCTTGAGAACCTTGCGCGCTCCTGCATCTCACGCGGGTCAACACACTTTTGACGCCTGATCAAATAAGATTCCTCCGTATATAAGGAGGAATCCAAAGCTTGGAAACTCAGATTCAGAACGGGCTAGGCTGAACGCCCAAGAAAAGGTCTCCGAAGGTGATGGGCGCATTTCACCCCGTAGAAAATTGCTTTACATTGGAAATTCGGGTTTGAGGATCTGACGAAAGGAAATGGCAGTAGACCCAAACACTATTTAACGTAATTTTAAATCAATCTTAGAGTTAAGAACTAAACCATTATAAACTTTATTACCTTTATTGGAGAAATCATTTTATGAGCTTTTGTGAAGAAAATTTGATTTGCTGAAATTGTTCAATCACCGTCTTGCCTAAATTTGATTAAATTAACATCATAACCTCCGACGCGTTTCAATTGTTCTTTGACCTTTGGGGACTTGTGATAAGAAATTTCTACCCAGTGACCCTTAGACGGATTTAATTCCGACATGCTCTGCGGCAAGGGTTCCACCAGACATTAAGACGGTGATTCCCATCCAGGAGTACATAATATTATACCCTCTTGGAATAATTCAATTTTACCCGACTCCTCCGAGGGGCCGTATAATATATATTTGGTCGTATAATATATATTTGGTCGTATTATATTGTCACCAAGAGCATGTGTTGAGCGCCCTCGACAAACCGAACCTTGTCTACTCTAGAAATCGTCCAAATAATAAAAAACCCATTGGAAAAATCGAACACCTGGCAAATAAGTGTCGAAGGAACGTTTGACTGTGCGATTTACTTGCACTATGACTGAGGACAAACTGAAGTTGCAAAGTCCGTAAACGTTTTAGATGCCATTTACATGATTATCCGTGCTTGGAATGAAACTATAGAATCAACCATTATGCAGTGTTTTGCCAACACGGGTTCCCCGTACCTACTGCATATGAAGACACTCACACCAGTGATAGCGAGGACGGTAATTTCACACGGAAATAACTAATTTAATCTCTCAAGCTAACCATTCTGTTGGTAGCGACGATATCAACACTGACCTGTACATCAATTTCGACGACGACATGTCGACAGAAGAGTCATACAGCGGTGACTCGGAATAACAACTTGTTGACAGTTTCCTAGTTAATAGTAAGAATAGCAACTCTATTGCAGAAGATTACAACAATGGTGACGAAAATCCAAAACTAGCAGCAGATAACACAGCAACAAACCTCACCTTACTGCTGTAAGGTTAAATGTTATTAGAACTACAGAATTTTGCCGTTAACAGAGACTGTCGTCTCCTCGACCACATTCAAAACATGAAAAGCGTAAGAGAAGGAGAGATTGTGAAGCAAAGAAACACAGCCAGACAGAAAACAACTGATTCGTTTTTTAGAAAATGAACGCTTTACATGAACATGAAAACATGCATAGTAAATATAAGTTCCAATTACTTCGCATAATTTATTATTCTATAAACCAACACTTTTTCACTACAACGTTAAAGAATTTTTGTACAGTACATTTATGTAAACACACTGCATAGATCCATTATATTGTAATATTAGTAGTGTGGTTGCAAAATATATGAGTGCAATTGCACTGCAATGTTGCAAGAGTGCTAACCCCCAACCCCCTTGATGACACCCCCACCCCCTTTGTTGCAAGGCAACCCACCCCCCATTGTTGCAAGGGGGGAAACCTCTTTGGGGGAGAAGTTGGGACGGTCTCACCCCCCAAAGGGGCATACCTAACCTGGTGGAGCCTCTTTGGGGAGAAGTTGGGACGGCCTCACCCCCCAAAGGGGCATACCTAACCTGGGGGAGCCTCTTTGGGGGAGAAGTGGGGACGGCCTCACCCCACAAAGGGGCAAACCTAACCTAAGAGAGAGAGAGAGAGGAGGAGGGGACCCAGAGGAAAGGTCTTCGCTTGGCCAGAGCCAAGCGCATATGAGTCCTTCAGCCACCCCGCAGCTCTCTTATAGAAACCCTAATCAGCTAGTTGGCTGAGTTGCCAGATAGCAATATGTGTTTAATTATTCCATATATTAAGCAGCCAGTTGGCTTAGAAGGCTGAGTTCCCAGATAGCAATATTTATTTATTTATTCCATATATTAATCCGCCAGTTGGCTTAGAAGGCTGAGTTGCCAGAGTTCTTTAATTATTAAATTAAAGCATATATTAAGCAACCAGTAGGCTTAGAACGTTGAGTTGCCAGATAGCAATATTTATTTAATTAATTCTTATATTATTCTGTCGTCTGGCAAAGAAAGTTGAGTTGCCATATTTCGTAATTTATATAATTAATCCTTATATTCTTCCGTCAGTTGGCTTAGAAGACCGATTTGACAAATAGCAATTAATTAACTATTCTGAAAGCCGAAACCAAACAAATGGCATAATTATGTATAAGGAATAAATAAAACACCAATACATCATTCTGTTTATTTATAGGAATTAACCCTTTACCGCCTGAATTTTTTGTAGGGTTAAGTTATGAATGCATGTATTTGACATGTTACAAATTTGTCCATTTAGGCAGTAAAGGGTTAATGGAAATACAATGGGGCATATATATATATATATATATATATGATCAAATAATAGCATCAATCATGAATGGAAAATATATAATCATACAAAACGGTGCATTGTCAAAATATTAGTACCGGAAAAATACAGTTATGTTAAATATATTGAAAATATACAAAACATAGCATTATCAAAATATTAGTACAGGAAAAAAAACAGTTACAATAAGTTGCAACATCTTGCAACATTGTATCGCAACAGCATGCACCATCTTGCAATATTGCAATGCAACTTCCTGCACCATCTTGCAGCATTACCTTGCAAAAGCGTGCAAAAGTGCAACAGCTTGCAACATCTTGTATTATCTTGCAACATTGTGTTGCGCCATTTGCACCATTGCTGGGCGTCCTAGGCATCAGTCCTGTCCGGTTGCTGGGCGCCCTAGGCATCACCACGTACGGTTGCTGGGCGCCCTAGGCATCAGTCTGTCCGGTTGCTGTCAAATCGTACGGGAAAAAAGAAAAACACCAGTCAGAAAAAATGGTGACCATGGTGATAGTGATAGCCACGGCCTAATGATCAGAAAAAAAATTGGTTTCCAGACCCGGAGCGGGTGGTAACCATGGTGATATCCACGGGTTGGTAACCATGGTGGTAGCCACGGCCTAATGATCAGAAAAAAGAAGAAAAAATTCTATCTAAAAATCATGATTGCTATCCAAGATATCGTATTTTACACCCCACTACATCACAAGTCTTTGCCTGACCCTCTTGGAAAATAAATTATCTTCCACTTTTATGGTATCATAATCCGTGTTTTTTCCCCAGATAAATTCGAAACAAAGCGGATTGGGAAAAAACTGACGGTCAGTTTGCTACACACAATATATAAATTTTATATATATATGTCGAGCGGTGTCCAAAAATGGGCAGCTCGAATGTAGAAGACGACGATGGACTATGAATTCCGGAGGCGGTCCGCTTGGTTTGAGTCGGAATTGCATCCGAAAGATGATGGACAATGTCACTCTCGGGTTACGAGAACTCCCAAAAAAAACTCCTTGGAGGTGTCGCGTCTCACGTCGACACCAGTGGATGCACTAGGCGCTCACGCCTTGTCAAAAAAATGTGTGTGGATTTCACTGACCACTCTTACCTCAATTTGTTGTAAAGTTTCGGAAGATTACCTTCGAGTGCTTCCGTACGGGGGTTGTACCGAGTTTATGCGGTGAATGGAAACGACTAAACTTAATTTAACAGAGTCTTTTTATTAAATTCACTTTGAGTACAAAATTCTTTTGGTAGTAAAAATTAAATTAAATTAAATTTGGCTACGTAGAAAAATGAAGATTATATAGCTCTTAAGGTGAGATTTAAGACACAGATAAATCGGGAACAAGTTAACTAAAGCACAATGTACAATTTAGGCTGCCGATTCCTTCTTAAAAGCAATCGGCAGCAAAGTTTATATATTTGAAGTTAAGTTCAATTATCAAATGGAAGCTAATTTGATCCGGTGGGGTAGTGCCACTGCACGATTAATCACAGGAGTAAATCACAGTCTGCGTGGTAGGAGGATAATCAGAAAGCAAAGAACCTCGTTACCGACGCTCTCGGGGTTTTTAAAACCTCGGGGTAGGCGGAGACGAGGTAAACTAAGGGTCACCCTCTTGCGGGCGGAGTCTAACAGCAAGCGCCTATAATAATTTTCGATATTCAAATTTAGGCGGAGAGGCGGAGGTGAATTTAATTGACAGCTACGATTGGAAGATTGTACTTCGGGAGAGTTCCGGGGGCGAACCAATCATGACCGAAATAGGTTTCGTGGAGTTTACATTTTTCTTTTGATAATAAAGCATAATTGTAGGATCAAGAGGCGCCAGGGGGGCGGCGTGAAAGGAAGGTCGAACCCGTACAAAAGGGAATCGATTGGGAAGGAAGTTATAGAGCGCAAATGAATCTCATGTTCGAGATAACCAATTTGCGTGATTTTTTCGGAAAAGAGAAATAGAGGTTAGAGACAGCTGAAATTTGGTATGCGAGTAGGTTGAGTTAGGGAAAGTCAGGTGGTCTATAGGTTGACACAATTATGCTTTATCTATGGGAATAGGTCAAGATTTTAGAAAAATTTAATAATAAAAAGTTAAAAGACTGATGTGTTTATAGACGCTTGCCTTGCATCGCGTGATACTGACAATAATGGAGACGCGGAGGGATCGAAGAATTCATGCGATGAGCATATTTTCATATGCACCTCGCATCTAATGATTTAGGTTGGGATTACTGGGATTCCATGGGGTTACTGCGGATTATATGGGGTTACTGCGGATTACATGGGGTTACTGCAGATTACATGGGGTTACTCCGCGTATGAAAGAGTGCACACTCTGTGATGTCAGAACGAAGGAATTTTGGGTTCAATGTTAGAACGCAATTCGTCGGAGACGAACTCGTTTGTACCGTAAGGGTTTACACTACGGGACACTACCTCCCCTTCTGCAGAAGTGACAAGTAAATAAAAATAATAATAAGATTAACAGTTTTAAGCACAAAAAAAAACAATATTTACGTGCTAGCTAACTAATTAAAATTTGGATTTCTCGGTGTAGCGACAGCTAACGGGGGGCCGAAGATTGGGGCAGACCGTCCGGGGGCTTCTTCCGAAGGTGAGGGCTCCGAAGTAGGGGCATACCACTTCAGTCGTCGACACGGGCGGCAAGCAAGGAAGATGATTATTAGGATTAGTATGACAGTGGAGGCGTTGACGTAGGTGAGGGGCTGAACGTGGGATAAGACATGAGACCGTTCTTGGAGGGTTTCGTTGATACGATCCAATTGCTGATCCCAAGGGGGATAGTTGAAGGAAGGTACAAGAGTTACAGAGGCAAGAGGAAGGTTGAAGATAGGAATTGGTGGGAGGCGAGCTATAGGGTGTATAAGATGAGGCGTGTTGTTAATGGAGAGTAATCTGGGGTTTGATGATATAAAGCTGGAGGTAATGATAGAACAACCGGGAGGAATTCTACTAACTGGATCCAATTGTATCATACTACGGTTGTTCGGGCAATCCAGAGTTGCTTCACGTTTTTCGGGAATGGACAGGAGGAGATCGGAACTTATTTGTAGTTGAACTGGGGTTGAAGGGTCGAATAGCCGGAACGTGCAATTTGAACGGGACGAATTTTGTAACAGCATTAAATAACATGGTTTCCGAAAATGTATTGAAACAAAGGGTTGGATTGGAGGGCAAATTAGGAATTTAGTCGACAGAGGTGTCCTACAATGAGTAATGTCGCGAGTGGTAAACAGAGTGTATTGTTGGTAGGTTTTGGAGAGGAAAAAGTATGGGCGTTCAGTGTGTAAGATGAAACGGGTCACGTTTTCCCTCATAGAGTAGACCGTGGGAAAGGGGTGAAATAGATAGGCGTTGTAGACTTGAGCATCGAAAAAAGGTATGACAGTAATAATGGAGAATGGAGAGCTGCCAAGTAACGTCCAGGTGAGGTCGAGAAAATGGTGGGCGTTGGATGGGTGTAACGGATAAATTGGGGTTAGAGCTAGTTCCTTACTGGCTTCAGTTATTAATGTATTTAGGGTCTTATAGGGAATTAGTGAATGGGGTGTTTGTTTTAACATGGCAGCGTTAAGTGCGGCCATTACGATTTGATGTGTCTCGTGAACTTGATCGAGATACTTATCAACGACAGTAATTTGGAGGTTTATAAGGTGGATATATTCAATTTGATTGTAATTTCGGCGCTGTAAAGCAATTAAGGAATCCAGCTCATGAAGGTGTGTAGTGAGATTGCGTAGAAAGTGAAAGTTCCGTTTTGCTGCGAAGACGGTACGTTTTAACACATCCCCTTTAACGATATTGTCGCTCGCTAGCAGTTGGATTTCGTGTCGCACGTTACGCACATCTGCGGAGATAGCGACGCCGAAGATGGTTTTCAGCAACTGCCCGCCGAGATCGAAGAAGCCGCGTTTAGTACGATTTGAGGAGTTGTTTGGACGATACTGCTGAATCCACGGTAGGGCCAGCGTATCGTTGTTTGTATTGGGTAGCGTGTATGTTTTCTAGAGTGTGGGCATAGGTGGAGGAGAGTATTTGTTTATACGTTGTGAATGACCTAGTCGGATCAGAGTATGGGGGGTGGATAGGTGCCTTTGCAATAGCTATAGCGTTGGAGAGTAATTTTCGTTGGCAGGCGTTGAGCGTACGGAAAATAACGTGTGGGGCTCGTAGGTCGAAAATCACATTCAGGTGGCCTTTTAAAAAATGGTTATCCGATAAGGTTTCGACCACAGCACCGGGGACGATGTGGTAGGTACTACTAGGTACAGGGAAAAGAATGAAGACAAGGGTAAGCATACTAGACGAAGTTAACATTGTTAATAATTTTGGGTGTGTTAGCGGTTACTTCCGAGAAGTTCTCCAGGAAGGGAATTTGGGTCTCACCTTGGGTTTGACCGAAGGTCGGTCCGGGGGACGAAGGGGGTGAGGTGGATGTGTCGTCGAAGCAGTGGCTAGTGACTCTGGTATTCGCGCAGTTGGAGCAGGCCGAGTCGATGGCAGCAGGGGTTGTTTTCGGTGGTAGGGAGGGACTTTGTGTAGGTGTCTTGTGATGGGAATGTGTTTCACATGAGGGTTTAGGGACGGAGTGGAGTGTGGCTACGGGGCCGGAGCTTGGCTCTAGGATAGGGCTATGTGTGTGTTCTAGTGACTCGGGTATTCGCGATCGGGAGCGAGTCCACGGGCCTTGCTACGACTCCTGAGGTCGAAATCGGAACGTCACTGTTGGGTCTTTTTCAGGGTCGTCGATAGGTGAGGGTGGTGATGGTGAGTCTGGGGGCTCCGCACTGGCTGCGGGGCCTTCCGGTAAAACTTCAAAGTCTGTAGTTGTCTCCGGGATTTCAAACTCTGGAGTGGAAGGAGCAGCAGGGAGTGACTCCGGTTCGATGTCAGGTTCGAGGGGTTCCCGGATAGCTTCATCAGGCTGTGCGGACAGGGTGGTCCGAGGTGGCCTTAGGCAGTATTCCCACTCGTCCGAATCCTCGGGTTCGGTGTCGGTAACGCGGGGTTGGGTTGTATCCACCTTTGGTAGGGACGACTTCGGTTGAGGGGGATTAGGATCCTCAATCGCAACCTTAATTTGGTTAGCATGGACAACCTTTTTTTTAAGGTTTGCAAGTGTTGGATGGTGAAGGTGTTGTGCCCCAGGTCTTCGAGGACGCGATATGGCCCTGCCCATTTTGGATAGAGTTTACTACTGAGGCGGAGGCTTCGTACCTGCCAACCAGCAACGGTTTCCAGGTATAATGGTCCGTTGCTTAGGGTACCGTTTGTGTTGGTAGTGGACCATTCGGTCGGTCTCATAGTTTAGACAACGTCGTGTGTCTTCGAAAACTTGGAACGAATGGCGAGCCAGGTCGTCCGCATAACGTTGGGGTTCCTGTAGGTCAAATCCCTCTTCTGTGGAGTCGTTTGGGAGGTCGAAAGGAAATCTTGCATCGTAATGATACAGCCTAAAATGAGGGGTGTCATCGATGAGTTGACTATAGGTGTTGTTAACAGTCCACTGTACCATAGGGATGCACTCGTCCCAATTACGTTGGTCCGCGTCACGAGATGTCGTAGGACGTTAAGGATTTTTTCGTTCTGCCTCTCAACCAGACCATTTGCTGCCGGATGGTACGGTGTTATTTGTACCTTTTGTATATGGAGACGTTTGCACAACTCTACGAACATCGCGGAGGTAAACTCCCGAGCGTTGTCCGAGAGCAGCACGGCTGGTGTATTGTGCCGTTGGATTACTCGTTCGAGTAAACATTTGGCAATGATCTCCGATGTATGGGCAGGCACCGGTACAACTTCATTATACCTGGTAAAATGGTCGGTGAAAACGACAATGTATTTATTTCCGTTTCGACTTTGGACAAAGGGGCCTAGCACGTCCATTCCTACGCGTTCCCAAGGTCTAACAGGAACGGGGTACGTATGCATATGCGCGGTGGGCGGACGCGCTCCTTTATGCCTGGCACAAGGTGAGCACGCCTTGCAGTGCTCTGTTACCTTGGTGCGCATAAGTGGGAAATGGTAACGTGCTTGGACCAATTTCAGTGTCCGTTCAATTCCAGGGTGCCCAGCACAAACGCTGTCGTGGCAAAGTTTAATCGCCACGCCTTGAAGACTCTCGGGAACTTCTGCCACGTATTCCCAGGAGAAATTTGGTAATTCAAAATTTGATCCTGGAAGCATACAACTGGTGAAGTTCCGAATTTGGTTGTGCTTTTAATTGCTGAACCAATTTGGAGATATACGAGTCCTTGCGTTGTGCCTCGAAGAGTGTGTTTCTATCGAAATTGGGAATAGTCTCAATACGATGAATTCCACAGACCTCTTCGGGTTTGTTTATTCGGGATAAACAGTCCGGGAGAACGTTGAGTTTACCGGGACGGTGAACGTATTCGGGACTAAAGTCCTGGACGGTGAGAGCCCAGCGACCTAATCGTCCGTCGGGTATTTCTTGGAAAATATGGATGTTAACGGAGCATGGTCCGTTTTTACTACAATTTTATACCCGTAGATGATGTTCTTAAACTTCTTCAGGGCCCATACGATGGCTAAAGCTTCTCGTTCAGTCCCTGAATAGTTACGTTCGGGCTTGGATAGTAACCGACTAGCGTAAGCCACAGGTAGTTCGGTACCATCTACTTCTTGGAGTAGTACGGCACCTAACCCGTAGTTAGAAGCGTCCGTGGCTACTATGAAGGGTTTGCCAAAATCTGGGAACTGCAGTATGGGTTCTTGTAGGAGTTTGTCGCGAAGGTCAGTAAAAGCTTTCTGATGCTCAGAATTCCATTCAAAAGTAGCTTTCTTTTTGAACAAATTGTAAGGAGCGGCTATGTCCGAAAATTTGGGAATGAAATTGCGATAAAATCCTACAAACCCGATAAAGGTTCGTACTTCATCAACGTTTCGAGGAATAGGGTAATTTTGGAGAACCTGAAGTTTGGCGGGATCCGGTCGGATTCCGTCAGAGGAAAGAAGAAATCCTAAATATACAAGAGAGGATCGGAAAAATTGGCACTTAGCCAGTTTTAGTTTGAGATTCTCATTCGAAAGACGTGTGAAGACTTTGGCAAGGCGTACGAAATGTTCTTCTACGGTGTCGCTGTAGATCACTATGTCATCTAGATAGACTAGGGCAGGCGTGGGCAACCCTTGGCACGCGTGCCAAACGTGGCACGCCAACGACTTTTTTCCGGCACGCGATTCCCCGGGCTCACCTAAAAAAAATTAAAATAAATAAATATCCAAATTCTTCGCTGAGTTTTATATTTTAACTTAATGTTTTCTGCTAAAAAATGGTAAAGATTAACTTTTGCATCAAAGATTTGACGATTTTGGCACGCTCACTTAAAAAGGTTGCCCACCCCTGGACTAGGGCATGAGAACCTAATAATTCGGACAACACGATGTTCATGAGTCGGGAGAAGTTCGCAGGACCATTTCGGCATCCGAATGGCAAAACATTCCACTCGTAATGGCCTTGGTTGGTAGTGAAAGCAGTACACGGCCTTAACTCCGGAGACAGAGACATTTGCCAGTATCCTGAAGCTAAATCTAGAGAGGTAAAATATTTAGCTTTACCAACGTATTGAATGACCTGCATGTTGGGAAGCGGAAATCGGTCTGGGATAGTCACTTTGTTCAGGCGTCGGTAATCAATGCACGGCCTTAACGTTCCGTCTTTCTTCTTGACTAGGATCAACGGAGAAGACCAAGGACTAACCGACGGTCGGATAACACCCAAATCTAACATTTCCTTTACGTGTTCCTCAACAACCAGCTGCTGGGAGTGGGGAACGCGATATGGCGGAATGTAGATTGGCTTTGTGTTTTCCGTGAGATTAATGTGAAATAGGACGAGGTTCGCACGTCCAAAAGCATCACCCTTGAGTGCGATGATGCTTTTGTGTTCGACTAAGAAGTCTGGTAATTGGTTGAACAAGTCTGGGTCGCTGCAAAGGAAAGAATTTGCGGGGTCGGACTCTAGACATGCTTTATAAGTAGCACGTAATTTTTGAGGAGGTACGCCTTCAGGGGTACACCTGCGTATGGCGTGAGGAATAGAAATAGGCTCAGATTGGGCCAAATAGGCTTTGCCTATTAAAGTATTAGGTTTTAACGTAATGGATTCGGAACCAACATTAGCGCACAGTATAGGGATGTTTGCACTTTCGCTGGTACACAGACTGCGTGCAATTACTAAGCCCGAATGTTGTACTTGATTCTCAAGAACATTCTCCACGACTACCGAAGTCGCAGGATCCACATAAGTACCATCGTTAAAAGTAACAATTACGCGGAAGCAGACCTGTTGGTTGGGCTCAATAACGAATTCTTCTTTAACCCTCAACTGAAACTCATCGGTGGGAACAGACTCTGAACTAAATTTCAATGAACGCCTGACATGGCGTGCAGCGGGATTTTCACCCGAATCCAAACAATCACACGGCAACAAAGCCGGAAAAAATGGAATCCCTCCATGATCAGGATAACATCAATCCTGTAGGGTTCCAACAAGGTCGGGAACATCGCCCGAAATGTCCTTGAAACCTGCTTCAACAGCAGTAGAGAAACGAACCTCCGGGTTCGACTCCGTATTCACTAACGGAATAAGTTGTCCTTGCACTTGGACAACGTTTAATTCAAACTTAAGATCCCAACCATTTCCCTTAAGGAAGGGGTAACCGAGTAAAATGTCGGTAGGAAAGTGCATAGAGTCTTGTACTATCACGCAATCGGCATTGAAGCCTAATTTGCCGAGTTTCAGTTTTAGCTTAACTTGCCCTACGGAGGGTATGGTTCCTCCATTAACGCTTTTTAAAACAACCTTCGACGGGAAAAGTTCCAATTTGGAAACTCCCGGAATTCTATTCAAACTAGACTGTTTAATCAGGTTAGCGTTGCTACCTGTGTCTAGCAGACCAAACATATCTACACTTCGAACGCGAAGTGGAATGACAGCATCTTCAAACGTATTACTAATTGTGCAAACGTATGACGTAGGAACGTCGACAGGGTTTACCACAGGTCTCTGTGAAGCGGGGCGAGACTCAGAGGTCTCGGGTTCAATGCAAGAGGTTTCTGAAAAAGGAAACTTATAAGAATTTACAGTGGTATCTGGATTATTTCGTGCAGGGCCCTTGGGGTCCTTAAGTGGAGTAGTAACTCCTGGTTTTTCCCGAGCAGGAATAGCTACTCCTGGGGATGGCAACCCGGCTCGTCCCGATACGGGAATCCTGGAGCCGGCGGGTCCTCTAAAAAATCATCGGGTTGATCGGTAGTCTCCTGACTTTCCAGTGGTAAGGCTGGTGGTCTGGCGTATCCCATCTCGGTCAAACATTCCGTGAAAATATGTCGAACTTCCTGGTTCGATAGATTACGGGTAGGGTTGGTTACATAGAAGGGAGTTCCCTCGGGGTATCCTTGTTGCGGTGGCCTCGCGGGAGGTCGAGATCCTTGGGACCACGCATTCCGTTGTCGCTGGGGAGGCGCACCCTTCTTCCGGCATTTTGAACGTTCTCCCCGCCGGTGACCGGACTCTCTGCAGTAATCACAATATGCAGCCGCCCTGCACTGTTTTATTCCATGGCCCACTTGGCAGCAATTGTAGCACCGTAGGGGCGGACTCGGTGGAGTCTGTGGTTGGAATCGGGGGGGCTGTCGTGATGGGGTTGGTCGAGACCGGTTCGACGGCGTGGGCGTTGCAGAAGCAGAACTATGCTTCTGGGGCCTTCCTGTTTTTTCTGCTGTATAACGGATGGACTGGGAGGTTTTAGATCGCTCTTCCCGCGGTCGACGAATACTAAGGTCAGTCGAGTTTGGACACGACTCCTTCAGCTTGTTCACGACAGTTGCTAACGACGCGGTAAGATCCGCATGTTGTTGGAATCTGACTTGGTGGTGACTTGGTAGGTTCGCATACATCGCCGAAAAGGACAGTATCTTCGCCATTTGTGAGGGCATTTTATAATCAAAAGCGCCGTCGATGGCTAAGATGACACTGTTCATAGCGCTTTGAATACGATTCCTAAATTCCATGAAATCTTCACCATCCTGCCAGCGCAATCGGAACAAGTTGGTCATGGCCGCGAACGGTTGAGTGTCGCTGACATCCCTGAAATTGTCCAAGAGAATCCGTCGGTACTGGATCCACGTAGTGGCCGCTCCTAAGTCGGGGTCAGTGTCGACGAACTTGGATGCTGACCCTTCTACAAGATCAACAAACCGCTGTGCTTCAGAAATTTTGTCCTTGTCCGCGATGACCTCATTCTCGAAATATATCTCCAGTTTGTGGAGCCAGTGTTGAACAAGTGGCTCGGTGGCCTTTCTCGCGACGGTTCCTTTAAATTTTGGAACGGACGTCGGCAAGTTGAGTACCCTGGAAACCATAATATTCGTGATAAATTCAAACAAAGAGGATTGAGAAAAAACTGACGGTCAGTTTGCTACAACACACACAATATATACATCTTTTATGTATATATATATATATATATATATATATATATATATATATTATATATATATATATGCTCTAAAAGAGAACACATTACATAAATTTTATATTTTAGAGGTACAAACATCAAATTTTATTTTCTATTTCGTCCATTGTTTGCACAGGATGGGACGTAGATAGTGGTGCGAACTGAAATGCCCCATAGATATCTTCCAAATGCCAGGCGCTATTGTCTTTGTTCCCCAAGGGTATACGTTATAAGAACTTCTGGCAAGAAGGTAATTTTAGAACAGATGTTTTTCATTCCTTCACACATATTTCAGATGATTTATTGTGTTAAGACCTTCCAAGGTTAAGACTACCTCTTCAGTAAATAATTTTGAATGAAAGGTTCTCTTGTAACAAGAGAGACAAGTATTTTAAAATTATTTTCTGTCAGTTTGGTACAACACACACACACACACACAATACATACGTCTTTTCTAATTAGTATGTGGCCATATAAGCAAATACGCAGTTTACTCGTAATGGTTAAGACTACCTCTTCAGGTGCGGTCCAGGAATGAAGGAAAACTCAATTTTATCTTTTAACAGTACCCACTTAATTCCTTGTTTGCCTGCATATCTCTCTCTCTCTCTCTCTCTTGCTCACTTTCCTTGCATCTTTCTTCCTTGAGCTAGTCGAGAATGGATCGTAGTGTCTTTGTTAACCTGTAACTCTCTCTCTCTCTCTCTCTCTCTCTCTCTCGTAAGAGTGTAAAATAATTTAGGTAAAAGGCGTGTATGAATGTCCTCAGAAGGCTATTTTTATTTGTATTAAATATTATATATTTCGAATATGTTTTATTTTAAATTTTAGTATAAATGTAATTAGATTTCTGTGTAGTTTCATATTAAAGGCTTTTACTCCTTTAACTTTATTAACTTCTAGTACAGGTTGCTCCTGAATTAGTTATACATTGTGAAATAATGATACAGTAAAGTATACATATTGTCTATTTCGTTAATTACGATTTATGGGTCTTCGTACTAACAGCGAGACGGGTCATATGATAGATAAGGTCTCAGCTTAGTGTGAAATCTGAACCACGGGACCGTTGGTCGGTACATCATCTGGACGGTCACCCATCCAACTACCACCCAGATCCAATGTCGCTTCACTTCTCTAGCCTTATGGAAAGCGGTGTGACGAAATAGCGTGACGTAGCTCATTTAAACAGTAACGCCTTTTCTTTATTTACTCGCCTGGAGGTTTCTAAAACTAGTATACTTTAATTAGAATAAGGATAGCATAGTGGTTAAGAGGCTGGGCTGCTGATTGGGAGGTCCTGATATCGAGTGAGAGAGAGAATTTTGTAATTTGAGGTCTTCCTTGGTGGGTCGTGGTTCGGATTCCACGTATAAGGTTGGAGCGAAAAACTTGACCTTGGTTAGAATGAATAATTCAGGCGGAAGCGAACTCATGTATGCTCAATGACTTATCTTTTTATGTATCTAATTAAGGGGGACAATCTTAAAACGCTTCTTTTATGAAGTGAAAATCAGTAATATATATATATATTAGGGTGTCACTAGGTAATAGGGGGAAAATTAAACGATGGATATTTTCCTATGACACCCCCTAAAATTGTTCCATTTGGTGTAAAACATACGGAAGAGAAATTTGGTCCTGATTGGTCATCATTTAAAGGTCGCCCTCGCCACTGAAAACAAGACCCATTTGTTGACGTCAACAAGCTGTTCAGTGTTCACAGCTTGGGCCGAACCAGATAATAAAAAACAAGGCAATTTGGTGAAATAACGAAAGTAAGACACTTAAAAATGCAAAGAATACAAACAGTTTATTATATAATCAAAATAGAAGACATAATTTGGCGAATAATGGTACAAAATGGAGAAGCAACAAAAGCAAAACTTTGAGAAATAAAATACATATACAGTAGCAGAATAATTGGTGCTCATACGCTGATCAGTGATTAGTTCTTTCGCGTCCTCACTAATGCTGATTTGTTCGGAGCTGGGTGTTGCTTTCTGTGGTCAGTGACAACTTGAACGAGGAACTGGAGCTGTTCTTCTTTCACTGTCAACTTTCCGTTCAGCTCCTTCACCAGAGCCACGGCCCATTCTGCTCTGTCGTTCACCACTGCAAGTTTGGAGACCACATCCCGAGCTTGCACGTATTCAGAGTTTGACGTCCATGAACTGGGATGGTGGAGCAGAAAGCAATCTGGCAACTGAAGTTTTGAGAAGAATCCTCGGGTGTTCTTTGTGATCAGTTGCTCCAGTCCTTTGCTGTCACTGAGGAACATAGTATCAAGAACCAAAGGTCGTTTTGGCGGCATGTGAGGGGCTTCTTGATCTAACGCTGCAACCATGCTGCACTTCACTTCCATCGATATCCTCTCATCAAAGAACGCCAGACCCACTGCCTCCTCCGAATGGTACCACAGGTGCGCAGACAGCTTCTTGGTGGTACCATCAGAGATCTTCTTGTGCGGGTATCGAAGGAGCGTCCTCATCAATTCCCAATCATTCAGCGGAGCTTCGATGGACAGATGAGCTGTTGCCCACGCTTTCATGTAAACTAGAACAGAAAAGAGGCAGATATCTCGAATTCCGCGTTCCTCAGTGTTCGTCAGTTTAAACTGTCTTCGGAAGAGCCAGATCTTGATGGCATAGAGCCCCTTAGCCATCCATCTCGCCCGGTGCATAGCACCAGGGGCGCGGAAGTTTAGTCCCTTGTATGGAACTCCTCCAAGAAAGATGACGGAAAGATCGAGGAATTCCTGATAGTCATCACGAACTTGAAGTGCTTGTGATTTTGCAAACTCAATGAGCTCCGTTCTATGCTTAAAAATAGCTGCTTTGGTGAACGCATCTGTGTCCGCAGTTTGGAACTGTTGCTGGTCAATGCGGGTCCAATAATCATGGAAGCGCTTGAAAAGCAGAATTTCTGGACCGGTAGATACTGAATCTAGCGATGCTGCGAATGCCGCCTGTAGCACCATAGCACCATACATGGTGTCTGCACGCGCAGTGTAACAGGTCACGTCCAACTTTTTCTTCCAGAAGAACACAAGTTCCTCCACGGTGGCCTGTGTTTGTCGCGGTTGTGTCGAAACACATAGATTTGACATGATCGGTCACTCCCCATTCATTCAGGCAATCTATGATGGCATTTGTTTGTGCCAGCGCGGTTCCTGACAGAAGTTTTGGCACCCCGAGGAGCTGCTCTGTCCCGGAGCCAGATACAAGAATAGGTAAGCGGTCAACATATTCTCGTGACGTCAGATCTTGCATGAGTTTTCCGTCCCAGTGAACAGTCAACGGACTATTGCCTTGGAACTCGCTCTTCAGTTGCCGAGCCTTAAGGGTACGGAATTTTTCACGCTGACGATGAATGGATCCACGATTGATGTTGTAGTCGCTAGCATCATGCC
This sequence comes from Bathynomus jamesi, assembly GCA_023014485.1. Lineage (NCBI taxonomy): Eukaryota > Metazoa > Arthropoda > Malacostraca > Isopoda > Cirolanidae > Bathynomus > Bathynomus jamesi. The sequence goes on from JAJOZX010001257.1 coordinate 628,912, forward strand.
CTAAGCTGGAAGCTGCCTCAAACAGCAGATATGTGGCCTTTCTTGACGAGAGTTGCGTGCGATCAAGCGCTGCCGCCAATTCCGATGTCATGATGTTCTTCGTTGCTCTTTGTTTAGACGCTAACGAACCACCACATGCTCCTTTTTCTTCGCTATCATCTGAGCTGGAGGATGAGGACTCCAAAACCGCTTCGTTGGATACTGCCTCCATTTCAGCTGCTGATCGCTTTCTTCGTTTCTCCTCTTCCTCCCGACGTCGAGTACAATCTTTGACTTGGCGCTGATGGGTCATGTCCAAACCTGCCATTGAACCTGGATGTCCTTTCTGGCGCTGCTGCTGAAGGAACTCCCAATCCTCTGGGTACTTGACCAATTTCTCACAATCAGCGTGGGCGATGTCAAAGAGACGATCGAGGCGTTCAATGAATTCTTTTCTTTCGTCTTGTGTGAATCGCTCGTCCTTGAGGCGTGTTTTTTGAGTCCTTTCCACTCCTCGAAGACTTTATCCAGTTTGCTGACGCAGTGTGTCTCGAGTCTGGTTGGAATGTGAGCTTTCTCCCAGAAGGACATCACTGCTCGAAGTGACTTCCTCAACGCGTCACGTATTGTCATTTTCTTTTCATGGTGAAGGTAAAGGAAGTAACCGAATGCTTGCCTGTAGGAAGGAAGCTTGCATCCTTTCACCTCATCAACCGCTGCCCCTAATAGGTATATACACTTCCGGGTTTCCATCACCAGAAATCACGTACTGCCTTTATTTCTCAGATATTCAGACACACACAGATACACACACACACATATATAGAGATATATAGATATCTAATGAACGATTATGGAGACGCCGCGCAAGCATTAAACTTTGGAAGGCGGGGGCGACCTTTTATAGTTATTCAAATAAAAAGATTTTTCAGTCACCATGTTTTTTTTACCAATGGAATAGATTCGCGGGGTGTCAGCATGAAAATTTCAAACTTTGCATTCAAGTGACACCCTAATATATATATATATATATATATATATATATATATATATATATACAGGGTGGGCCGTAAGTTTCCATACATAGGAAAAATAAACATTTTTTTATGGACAATGGACAACCATTTTTATTTATATAATATGCTCTACATGGTTGCCATTGTTTTGAAAACACATTTCAATACGTGTTCCCCACTGTTGATGAACACGCATTAGCACAGTTGACGTTATGCTTGTAATGGCGTTGGTGATACGTTCCTTTAGATGATTTATGTCTCGTATCTTTTCCTGATACACCATGGCCTTCAAGTGCCCCCAAAGATAGAAATCAAGGGGGGTGAGATCTGGGGATCTGGGAGGCCACTCCACAGGACCACGCCGACCAATCCAAGCATCCGGAAACTGCTGATCCAAATACCGACGCACGTGAAGACCATAATGAGGTGGAGCTCCATCTTGCTGGAAGTAAACTGGGAAGTTACCTTCCTCGTTTAGCAGGGATGGGAAAATCTCTTCTTACAACATGTTAAGATACCTTTCGGCATTAAGATTTCCACTGACAAAAATTGGTCCAATAATTCTGTCACCCCATATCCCGGCCCACACCATCACTTTACCGGCGCCTTGCATCTTCGTCGGACTCAGCCAGTTAGGGTTAGCATTACTCCAATAACGTATGTTTTGCCGATTAACCTCTCCATTGACGTAAAAATTTGCTTCATCAGTAAACAAGATCTTACGTCAAACGCATATTCTTAGGGTATCTGAAACATAAAAACAAACGTTTAATTTTTCCTATGTATGGAAACTTACGGCCCACCCTGTATATATATATATATATATATATATATACACATGTGTATGTATATATATATATATATATATATATATATAATTATATATATATATATATATATATATATTGGGAAACCGAAATGAATTTCGATTCGAGTTTCGATTTCAGTTCATAGTTTTGAGAAATATCGATTTCGGTTTCGATTTCGGTTTTTTCATTTTTTTTCGATTCAGGTTTTTTTTCGATTTCGGTTTTTCATATCGATTTCGATTCGAGTTTCGATTTCGAGTTCAGTTTTTCAGATTTCAATATAATATGTTCATTATTTACATATAATATGAGCTTTTATCTATTATTTCTGCACACTTATTCCAAATAAAAAAGTTGTGCTATTGGATGATTATTTACATTTAATCAGTACTATATCTTGAAGTTTTCTTCACTTTTTTTCAGTAAACTTTTTCATATTATTTCTACAACTTAGGGACCCGCCTAAAACCGCCCTCCTTTGAGGGAGGAGAATATATTTATCAGATCAACGCAGTCAAAGCACCCTGTTTCTATTTATATATATAAAAAAAAATCAGGGATAAATAAACAAAACTGGATGGAATGTAAGGAAGCTAATACATCTTAAAATTTCACGCCTTTATGTTACCCTATTTGAGGAGTCAGGTATCATAAAAGTAGCCCTGTCTTTAACCCCCGGAAGTTGGTCAACTCTCCTTTAATAGAAAGCAGTTTGTATATTAAATTTTATTTCTTAATTTCGGTTTGAACTGATATTTTTTACCGATTTCGATTTCGATTCAAGTTTTTTTATTTTTTTCGGTTTCGGTCTAAATTTCGATTTCGGTTTTTCCAAAAATATATATATATATATATATAAAGAGGGGTGATTAAGATTTTTTCTATTAAGGATGGATTCAAAAACATTACAAAGGCAAGAAAAAAAAGCAAATGGTAGATGGTTGGAGAGTTGCGAGTGATCACCCTTCTTTAGGACATGCTGAATGAAAGCGAACTTCGGGCAGGATGGAATAGTATCAGGTGTCTTTAGGCATGAATTTGTTCTTGAACACAGTAAAGCACAATGAGGCGAGAACAAGTAAAGTTAAACCAAGGTTTTTTTCCGCACACGAACATCAATTTGATGGTCCCTGCTCGGTCCAGGATCGGCTTGTTGGAAGAGTGTGTTGTTCTTTTGCGCGCCCCATCGCACATGACCAATATACAGGGTGTTTCAGGAGGAAATATCAATACTTCGGGAGGTGATAGTATCGGTCATTCTGAGAAAAAATGTTCATATGAATATGTGTCTAATTCTGAATGGTTTCGGAGATAGAGCTCTTTGAATCTACAAATACAAAAGCATTGTTAATGGTAATCAAGAAAGAGAAACCAATAACTGTTTCTAACATTTAATGTTTAAACATTGGCATTTTGAATGGTATCAGATACAGAAATGACAAATTTGTTACAGTTTACAATACGTTTTCGAAAATCCCACCGTCAACTTCAATGCATTTTGCAACTCGTGTGCGAAGATCGCGTGTTGTTCGTCTGAGTTAATCTTGACGTTCCTTTATGCGGGCAGTAGCATCGAAAATGCACGCGAGCAATTCGTCTCCTGTATCCACCTTTCTTTTGTAAACTTGACTCTTCATCCACCCCCACAAACAATAATCTAATGGAGAGAAGTCTGGAGACCTTGGTGGCCATTGAATGGAACCACCGCGGCCGATCCATCGACCAGAGAAAGTTTGATTTAGGTATTGCATCACCAGACGAGTAGAATGTGGAGAAGCTCCGTCATGCTGAAAGTACATACCAGCGCGTGTAGCCAAAGGAACATCCTCCAATAGTCCTGGCAATTCATTTTGCAGAAATTCTAGGTAACTTTGTCCTGTAAGACGATTCTCTAAAGTAACAGGGCCAATCAGCTGATCATCGATGATACCGCACCACACATTGGCAGAGAAGCGATGTTGAAAATTTGTTTCCACAGTGGCATTTGGATTTTCGTCTGACCACCGATGAGAGTTACGAGTGTTGTTGATACCGTCACGGGTGAAAGTAGCTTCATCAGTGAACAGTATTAATCGAAACAATCGGCGATTAGCATTTACCCAATGACAAAATTCCAGTCGCATGGCAGCGTCTCCTGGTTCAAGGTGTTGTACACGTTGTACATGATATGGATGCAAGCCTTCCTTACGTAATGTTCGCCATACTCTTGTGTGTGGTACACCAAGACGTGTAGAAATTCTTCGTGAGATAGAAGTAGGACTACGCTCTACCAACTGATGAATGTTTTCCATTTCATCCACATCTTGTTGACCTTCAGGTTCAGATGAAACATGAGCGCTGGGAAGTGTACCAATCTCACGCAATGTGATGAAAACCCTGGTAAACACTCTTCGATCCGGAATTCTGCGGTTCGGAAACCGTCGACGGTATTCTGCAACAGCAGCTGTTGCACTTCCATCGCGAAAACCGTAGATATACACCATATCTGCATATTCGGCATGTGTGAAAGTGACTGGCATTCTTAACCCTGCTTCAAACACCAAACAGTCACTCACAACAGTCAGCTGTCGATTGGCTTATGTTACATGCTTACATTTCAGCTTACATGTTTCAAAGTTATAGGGGAGGGAAGGGGGAGGAAGAGCTGCGCGCGAATCAGATTCAAACAACTCTATCTCCGTAACCATTCAGAATTAGACACATGTTCATTATGAACTTTTTTCTCAAAATGACCGATACTATCACCTCCCGAAGTATTGACCTTTCCTCCTGAAACACCTCGTATAGATAGATAGATATAGTGCTAGAAGGGTAAGATAAAAACACCCGCGTTTGACAATCACATTTGATATTTCCACCATTTCAAAGCTAATTAACTGTTAATTTTTACAGAAAAGAATGCTAGCTGATATTTTATAATTCGTAATTAGCAGTGAATAGCGTATATTCTCAGCTTATGCGTATCATTGAGCGCCTACTCACTTCGGCTATGATGCATTATTTTTAATGTGATTTATCAATCAGATAAATTTATCAGTATTGGAATATAGTTTTACCCCCAATTAAACTAAAGGTACTGGTTTAACACCAACCTCTTCACCTTTTGAAAATTATGCGTGCAAATGATGAAACCAAAAGTGTGAGATTGATTTTAAACATAAATAACTGTAGTAATGCCAAGTTAAGAATATTAATTTTTGTTTAGTTAAGATTATAATGTTTAATATAAATTTACTAAAAATTGTGATGATTACGATAAAGCATGTTTGTTAGATTGTAAATTGTTTAAAATGGGTAAAGTTGGTAGTCCTGGACAGAGGAACACAAAGAGCCGGCCTACCCATAAGGGAGTCAGTCTTGAGGCAGGCGCGATACGCGTAAGTTTAGAGCCATGTGATCTTAAAGTCAAATGGTTTTGTGTCCCTCTCCGACCTAAATTATTATAATAGAAATTTCATACTCGCATACCCCTAACTTAACTAAACCATTTTCGGAAATAATAAAAGTTCACAAGTGTTAAAAAAGAGTGTTAATGAACCCCCCCTTCCCCCTTGCATCAGGCTAACGGTTTTCTGCTAGCTCGGCTACCTACCACGCGTTATAAAGTATTGTGGAAATGAGTAAAGAGAAATGCAATAGAGAGCAGAAATTAGAGTAAATAATGAAGTATAATAAATAATAAAACGTATTCACTACATCTGGTGGCGAGCGGTGGTCTTACATCATATTTTGTGAGGCTTACCCACGTGCTAGTATTTCGATTAAAATTCTTCAAAACCCGGTATATTAGCCAATAGCGTTAATGAATATTTTATTTCGATTATTAAAATATCTAAATGCAAAGTTGATCCCGTTTGCAGGCAAATTTCGATTTTCATTCCTTAAAATTTCATTGTAAATATAAATTCAAGATGGCGCATCGCCTTCGCATCCTGATAGCGTCCCTGACAAACTTCGCGCCTAAAAATTTAATTTGTTTTTTTGTCTTTCTTTTCGTTAGAGTTCGTTGGATTCTGAAATGTTCGTTTGTTCATTCTGAAATGTTCCCTTTGTTCCATTTTGCATCGTCCAGTTCCGTTACTTTTCGCAGTCTAGTGACTCAAAATTTCTTTTAGTCGCGGTACAGAGTCGGTAGGAAAATTTGTCTGACTCAATAGTGCGAGTCATTATTACGTTAAATTTCGTTCATTTGGGTTGGAGAGGGCATAGTTTTGTAAATTATCGTGCTGCCTGAAGACTCAATTTTTCTTTTTTTTTCGTCTCTTCCACTGTATGCCTGTTTCAGCTTACCTTTTTATTTTTTGTTTAAAATTTTTGAAATTAGTAGTAATTGTGATATAATAATAGCGATTAATATAGAAAAAATTTGTACGTAAGTAAATTGTTAGTTTAAATACAGTGATACACGTTTTATATGGTCTTTAAAAATGTTTTAGCGAAAATTTGTACCGATTCAAAAACATTTCATGAACATGAGAAATTTTCTGGGTTTCATTAGCAGATTTTTGATTATATTTCGATTGCCTGTATATAATAATAGGATTGTTTTGTTTATATAGATTTACGGGCGTTTTGCTTCGCTCGCTTCGCGCTATATAGGTTAAGTTACAGTTAATTGACAGTCGAAAGGTAATCTTAAACATATTAAATTTGTCAGATTATAAGTCGCCGTATAGGATTGTGTAAAATTTCAAAATAAGCAGAATTCGTTTAACTGAAATAGAGAAATGGTGTTGTGAAATTTTCTATAAGTTTTTTTTGGATTTTTTATATACTCATTAATTATATACTCATTAATTATATACTTACTTATTAACTTATACGTATTTATTAGTTATATATATAATTACATATATTTATATACTCATAAACTTTGGTAGGTAAGCTGATTATCTATTTTTTTTCTCCTCTCTGTTCCTTTCGTTCATTTCACGACAATTCCGACATATTTGTTAAAATGGCTATTGTATTGTAAAGAGGAATTTCTTGTAGGCCTATCGTAAAATATTGTTCGGAGATTAACCGTTACTACGGTATGTCTATTGAGTAGTAAATTCTTAGTTATTTAACAAAATTTTAATTGGTTTAACATAAATAAGCATAGGATTTTTCTTTAATAAGCACAAATGTTATGCATAAAATTCTAAATTGTGCTTTTCACGCGTAACATTGAATTTATTAATTATAGGTCTAAAAGTGCGCAGTAAAGTTTGTTTATTTTGGGAACCTATGTGAGTTAAGGTACTGTATACATATTTTGCTAAATCTCGATATTATAATTTTTTTTTGAATTACAGAAATTTGTGTAGGAAATTCTTTTCATATATTTTCTTTACGTTTTATAAATTCATTCAATAATCAATTTTATTTGTATAGGTAGGCCGATTTTTATTTCGTTCTTTCTTCCAGTTCAATGAAAATGGTAAAATTTTTAATTGGGAATTTAGAGTGTATTCTAAAAAGGATGTTTTAATTTGATATTTTAATTTAGGTATTAGAAATGAAAAAGTCCTTTTTTTTGTTCGAGCGTTTGCATAGAAAAAATTACAAAATTCTCAGGATATAATGCAGTTTCATTCGGTTAGGGATATTTGTATAGAGGTTCGCTTACAAACAAAGCGACCGCTCTCAATTAGGCAATGTGTTAGTTTTGTTTACAGTGGATTGCGTGTATGTGTGAGTGCATATTATCTATTCTTATTTAGTATAACGATGCAAATTTGTAGTTTCACTTGGAAACGATAAATTACTGAGATTTTTGTGATTTGCAAACCATACTGGGGTTTTCTGTTGAAGGAGAGAGTTGTATCTCAGATGTAATTTGCGAATTGCGAGTTCAATTCATATGAAATTTGACGTTTCAAGTTGGAATTACTGTATTAAAATAATTTTTGGTAGTAATATTTAAATTTTTTTTTTACTTTTTAATAACTGTTTAGAAAATTATTATTGTTTAAACCTTCAGTCGGAGTTAACTAATGCATTTGAAACATTGACTCAAGTATACACTCGGAAATGGAGCCTTCTAGATAGCCAGTAACGTTTTTGTGGCGTCTGTGTGCTCCTCCTCAAAGCAAGAGGGTTCATGATTGTCAGAGAATGGATGACATGAAGTTTCTGGGGTTCATTTTTGTCTTTTGTATTTAGAGGTATTGAGGTGATTTCTGACGATAGTTTGAACAATAATAATTCTTAAATTATACTAACAGTTACTATGTATGGGCGCTTTTATATTTATACTGTACAATTTTGTTAGCGTTTTATGACTTTTTTTATCTTCTCTGCTGTAACTGCCATAAGTGACCTTATTGGTAGCTAGATTTGATTAAATTTTTGCGAAATTTTGAGATGTGTAATTTTTTTCTTTCTGTGAATTTGGCCAGAACAAATGTGTAGTTAGTATTTCGAAGTGAACTGTCGAGAAAATTCGATAAATTAAATATGAAATGATAAGCAGTACAGAAACACGTTTAGAATAAACTTTTTTTTTCAAAATTTCGAGAGGCTCAGTTTGGGGGTCAACCAAGTTGAATCCGAGTTCCATCAAGTGAGTTTAGTCGACCGGATAGGTGATCGATCACCAATGAGAGAGAGAGAAGAGAAACCCAGACTGCGCAGGGACTTGGCGCAGGATGGTTTCGGAAGAGAAGAGAGAGAAGAGAGGAACCGAATGCGCATGCAGTTGGCGCAGGACAGTTTCGGAAGAGAAGAGAAACTTCGTGTGCAGGGTCTTGGCACACGAAAGTTTCGATCGAAGATGGTCTACTGGTATTTTTCGGGTAGTA